>OX940928.1:16428875-17028875 GCA_954870645.1 Agrotis clavis | reverse complement strand
GACCCACAAGTCAAGGATCTCCTTGATTTTATTGCTTTATGGAAACCTGGTACCACCAACCCCACCACGTTATCGCCTTCATGTGGTATGGAATTTAAAAGAATGCCTATTTCTATCTGACAGATTGTGGTAGCTTGATGTGCTGGCGTCTGTACTATCTCGTCTATTATATTATCATCAAACATACCAAGGACTCCGCTACTGAATGTCGAAGTTTGAAATTTCGATGTATGTTAGTTCTAAAGTTAAAGTACAGGATCTCGATGTACCAAGATACAGACGCCGCACATCAACGTACCCAAAAGTTCATATTCGATTGGGAAAATTTGACAGATTGTGGAACGTCGATGTGTTGGTGTCTGTACCTGTTCACCAAAAATAAAACAATCTAGAAAATTGTACACTTACTCATACGAGTATCGAAAAGAAAAAAACCTTACTATAGTAAAGGCAAGCATAATCAACTTAATTACTCCACAACACGATCGCTCCAAAGTCTAAAACAAAGAAACATCGCCATACAAGCACACACATGACCACACTCACTATAGTTCCTGAAAGCTGAAAGGTCTCGGGTCGGGCCAATTATGAAAATAGCGCACCTGCGCTTGTCAAACGTGGCCGCGCTTGTCTGCCGTCCCGCGATAGTCATTAATCTCTTCTTTCCTTATACATTCCTGGTACCTCGGAGCCCGGCTCTTCGCTCTATGAAATTGTGAGACGCAAATAGAAGGTTTTATTTAAAGGTTTTTCGGTAGATATATTATTATGTTTTTAATCGTGTTTTGATGTTCCAAATTAAAATCTTTTATAAAGGAAATATAAAAATACTCTGAATGTGATGCTAAGTCACTATCGATTCTAACAATTACCTACTTATTTAAGTTTTTAAAATTAATTAAAGTATTTGAATTAATTTTGAAACTTATTAATCAAAATTTAAATGCAAATAAGTTTGTTACTTTGCAACTTTTTATTTTTTTCTTTTAACGCTATCATCAAAGAGATGAGTTACTCCACTATAATATGAGGTGTTCCATAAGGCATAATGGTACAGTCAACGTTAGTACTAACATGTGGACTAAAGCTACGTGTATTATAGACTGCAGCCGTGTCAATGGACGCCTGCTAGGACCAAAATGAAGGTGCTGTCAAAGTCAAAACTTTACTACCACATTCTGTACCTTTAATACACATTTTTTGACTGTACTAGATGTAGTCTAATTAAAATCTTTTATTTTCAATATGATCAGCCAGTAACGACAATACGTTATTGGATTTCCATTTACATTTAATTTGTTTATAGAGCACAAACTAAAACTCCACCCTTAGTTACGACTCTAACGCCATCTAGTATCGAATAGAAGTACCCTAAAAAGCTTTTATGTACTGTTTTACCCACAACTAGCGACATCTAGTGGGGAGTAGAGTAACTAAACCATGCAGCTCAAGTATTGATTTTCGGAACATTGCATACATTAGTGCTCTATGCCACCCCTCTGTGGGTTAATTTATTACTGCACTGTGTAATTTTGTTTTTTGTTTTAATAGAAATGTATCGATTGCTTGTTATATTGCGTTGTTGGTAGGAATCGTAGTAATGTGATACGTTTCTGAACGTAAGAAAACTTTGGTAGAGTTCATTAACTTTCATTGAAGAATTTGTGTGAACAAGACTTTTTTTTTGGGTTGTCGAAAAATTTCGTCTCTAAAAATATAATTTCTACATTTTCCTCCAATTCACATTTTCTTATTCGTCGTTTCAGTAATAGTAAGAAATCTTCGTAATACTTTATTATTATGAAGGCACCATCGTTATCAGTATCTGTCTGTATCGTTCTGGTATCAGCAGAATACTTACTACTCGTACCTACAATCACCAAACTCACTGCCAGACGTCAAAATATATTAGGATTTCAGTTGTTTAATTAATCAGATTCTGGTGTTGATTTTCAATTAATATCTATGAAGACATTTTGTAGGATTGGAATACAGTACCCTTAGTACGAGTTTACACTTTTTTACTTTACAGCGTCTTTCCTGTATTTACAGCGTTTCTTGTATGAAAAATGGAACAGCGCCTCTGGTGTGCGAAGAAGGAACTAATTTTTTCCTTGAAAATTGTCAATTTGAATTTGTCAAAGTTCCAGTTTACTTTACGTCTCAAATACTGAAAACTCGTGCTAAGGGTATAGAAATGGGGTGCTATGACAGGAAACCTCCACGTGCGCCCGTGGACTGGAGTTCCCTTTCGGATACGTCCGGGGGGAAGACCAGTTTTTCGGGCCGGTGCACCCTGGGATGCGGGCAAAAACTCTTCCTTAGGCACTGTGTGCCTAAGGGGTCTCTTTGCCCGTATGCGAATAGCCTGTCGTGTGGACGCTCCAACGCGTGTCCCTCTGATCAGCAGAGGGCACAGCGGCGGAGCGGGCTTGTGGACGGTGAGTAATGGGTAGCTCGCCGTCCGACCAAGGAACAAGCCCGGGTCGGTGGCGCGTCGTGTTTCGCGTCAAATGCCTGCTGGGGTCGCGGGTTTTTTCTTAACCCAGGATACCGTGGCCCCGGAACGTAAAGGGCATCCGAAGGAACACGGGTGGATTTTAGTCAGTAAGAGTCTGACAGTCCCTTCCGCCCTACCCAGGGCGGGAGGACTCATTTGATGATTTTACCACCTAAAAAAAAAAAAAAAAGGGGTACAGAAACCAATTTAATTTCTGAAATTCAATCGAAATGCTTTGCTGTGCAAATGTTTCTTTGTCCATATTTTAAGTTGTTTGTATCTACAGCATTGTGTTTTCCTTTATATACCTATAAGAAATAGGATGGTTCAATATTAAATACAAAGTCATTCTTTTCATTCCGTTTATTGTACGTACATTTTTGTATAAAATGACAGTTAGATATCATTAGGTATATTAATCATGATGCACAAAAAGAGTATGTATATATTTTTTATAGAATTTAGAAATAAATCGACTATAGATAATTAATAAAATATAAACATACACATAGTAAACCTTAAGTTTAAGCATTGCAAATTAAAATTTGAGTAAAAGAAATAGAAACAATTGATGTAACAAAAATTACTCAAAGTGGACGAGTTCTTATAATTAACACAGTTTTACATTTACGACATATCTCGCCTCTATTCACATTTTTATGAGTATTTAGCGAGGTTTCGAGTACACGTAAGTGCCGAAGCGTTAAATGGCAATTAACATCAATTAAGTTTATGGAAAGGAACACTAATACGAGTGCTGTAAACAGTAATAAAATAATTCTCTCATGGTTGTTTTAGTCACGAGTGTCACCGAAAATTGCTGATTTTCAATAATTTTTCCCTTTTTTTTAAACACACCGTTAATGCGGTGAGCCATGCAGTAATATGCATTTTATATTTAACATACCAACCGTATGTACTACACGTACAGTCACGAGCAATAGTATGTATACACTAAGCAATATTCAAAAGCGATGTTCTGCTACCATATTGATTAAACTTTTGCGTTTTCATTAGACTTATATTTTGGAAACCATACTATTACGAAATAGGTCTTATTTCAAAGTGGAAACCAATATTTTACGAGTAAATTGCGTTTGAATTTTGTTGAGTGTATACATGTTATTGATCGTGACCGTACACGCGTGTTTCCGGCAAAAAAATAAATACATTTATAAAACCATACTTAGTAGTTAGTGTAAAATTAAATAATTACAACAAGGTAGGTAATATTTATGATGCCTCAATCTAGCTTAAAGGCCTAATCTATGGTCGTGAAACTGTCTAATAAGTAGTAGCCATACACCATCCTGCCTATCGACGATCGATTTGACGCTTGCAATTGTTTTGTTGCATTTGATGGCATGACATGCCAATTTGACAGGTCATCAAATTTTAATCGATTTGACACAACGTCAAATCGGCAGCAGTGATGCATTTGGCTATTATTCGATGACGACAGCTACAATTTTATAAATTTGTAGCTATCGGTCACCGAATAATAGCTAGATCTAGCTATAAAGTTGCTAAGTTGGCATCGCTGCTGCAGATTTGAAGTTGTGTCAAATCGATTGTACGATAGGCGGTATGGTGTATGGTGTATATGGACGAACTGCCAATTTGAAACAATTGCAAGCGTCATACGATAGGCAGGATGGTGTATGGCTACCATTAGAAAGACACCACGGCCCTGAAACTCAAGGCGTTACTGATGGAACAGGTTGCTTTTATTCATTCAAGTATGATAGTCTTCTCTGTCTCGCGCCCCACCCAAGGGGGCGAGAGGACTCATTTTCAACGTTAATAGAGTACTCAGCTTTGCTTTAAGGCTTCTTCATACACCAATTTTTGAATACAGTTCAAAGAAGAAGGACAATTTAATAAGTTTCACACATTAGGGACATATACACAAAATAATAGATAATAATTTAACAACAATATACAAAAATTACAATGCAATGCAGACAGCTCAGTTCCAATCGACTCGATTACACATAATTATGCAAGTACAACGAACTGAATGTGAATCGATACACTTGCACTATGTGATAGAAGAAACTGAATGTTTGCAAAGACAACAAGAATCTGTAACACAAACACATGTTCAAAAAAAAAATGAGATATAATACACAAATCTTTACATTTGTGGTAAAACAAGAAACGCCCTGTGCAAGTTCTTAAATTTATATTTACATCAAACAGAGATAGAATCTTTTAAATTTTTCGATTTTTAGACGTTATGTAATATTTTGTAAAACAGAAAGTCCTATGCAATTTCTTGTATAAAACAGTTATTAGTAACAGTACAGAGTAATAAACTAGTTATTACATAAATTATCTATTTATATAAATAAATATAAATAGATATAAAAAATCAATTCCTGTTCGTTAGTCTCGCTAAAACTCGAACAATAATTTTAATTTAGGTTTTGTATTACTTTTGGAAGTCCAGTGAAGGTTTTAAAGGTGAGTTAATACTTATATGATAAAAATATTCTGAGGCTGTAGGAAGTAGTAGAAGTATTTGGCTTGTGGCTTGTCATTAGAGATCTACATAAATTGTTTCTAATAATTATTTGAATACCCATTCCTCTAGTCTAGTATATAACGCAATAGATTTGTAATTTGCAAATTTCAATACCAGCATTATCAGTGACAATATATTTTTTAAATGTTCTTTTACGATTTTTTATATAAAACAATAAGTTGGAAAAATAAATTAAATATTTTACCATTTCAAAAACAAACGATAAACATCTACATGAACAAATAATTACTGTCAGTAACTACATAAGTTGATAAATATCATCTACTTAGTTAGTACCTATGTATAGAGATTGTGTCACATATTTATACATTGTAATGCTACCCTTGTACTTAATCATCGTATTAGGAAGACAGCGACATGATGTGCATGAATATTAAGCGTTTGTCATAATAATGTTCCTATAACACATAAGTAGTATGTCTATAATACTAGTGTATTTATTATATAGATGACCTGTTGTTAATCAATGTGTTTTTTAGGGTTCCGTACGTCCGAATACAAAAACGGAACCCTTAAACTTTATAGGATAACTCGTGTTCAGTTTAAACCTTAGAAGGTAGGTTGTGTAGGTTATTAAAATTTTAATAATTAAAATATGATAGATACAGGACGAAATTCTAGTGAGCAACGTTTTTAAACAAAACAAAATTATTATATTTTATGTTGTTCAATTCTTATGAACAATGTTTGGTCTGCATTTTCTTTTTTGATTTTTTGAGAAGCTATAGACAATTTTTAATATTCCTACTTTCTTTTAAGAATTTACATACTGACGCAGCGTAAATGATTTTTTGTTTCATATTACTTAAATTGAAAGCTTTATGCTGATATTATGATAAGAACTATTTTCGATTTTCGAATAAATACATTATAATACTTATTTATTTTAAATAATACGAGTATATTTACTACTACATACTTACGAGTTTATTTACTTTATATTTATAAAAATATAAAGTAAATCTTTTAATACCAAACCAACCAACACCAAATAAATAAGCGTAATAACAAAAACATTTGATATTTTCTTCATTCATGAAAAATATTCATAACTACAATACGAGATTCCTTCATGAGCCCATTTCCATATTGCCTACAATACTCTCATTTCGTATGAGAGTCAGGAATACAATTTTTCCAAAAACGTGTCTTGAATTTCATATTCCTATAAGATAACTTTAGTTTTATTTTATACAATAGGAACGTGTAAAGATTGTTTCATATATAAAAATGGAATATTTTGTCTTATGTAGGATTTTGTAGGCGAAAATTGGATTCGGTACAGTCGACTGTGCGTTGGTATTACTTTTTGAATATAACTTGTCCTAGCGTAGTACCGAGTTCAAATAGAGCAACGGGCGAGCTTTAACTGGTTTTGTTACAACTGACAGCCGCTCTTCCGTACCTGCCTTGACAAATAATAAAATATGTGTGAATAACATCTTTAAATGTAGTGGCTAAGGAAAGGATTTTCATTCCTCGCCATTTAGATAATTCCATTAGATCACGCTTACTTGTAAAACATTACTTGTTTATATAATCAAAATTATTATATATTTTTAAGTATGCAACAAAATGGAGCTTTTTGCAATTAACAGTCTAAGAAAATTAGACGATAAGCAATTATACTGATGGCTACTCGTTTAGCCACAGAACATGACAATTAATACACACAAATAAATACCTAGACAACATAGTATTAGTACCTCGCCCGTTCGTACAGGAATTTCATTCATATGTAGCATTACTAAGATTAAACAAGCATGAGAAATTTATCTAGAAAATTCTGTGTTTATCAACAATTTTCTTGTTGATTTTCAGCAGTATTCTTTTAGATTGGAAAGAGACCCCAATATAGCTGAGAAAAGGCTTGACAGATGATTATTTTTGGTGAACAACCAAATAAACAGGCGGAGTTACTGCAACTTAAATAATGTAAAGTAAAAAAAAAACTTCATGATGTCATCAGTCTTGAAACGTTGCAGTGCATGCACCACACAAACCTCTCTAGAACCGAATTTGTCGCCTCACTTCAAACAAATTCGGATCTACAGGGTAGATGTAGGGCACTAATATTGATGCCGATGGGCACCAACGAAGTCCTCTTGAATATTTTCGTTCGTGGAGAATTTTCTGGAAGCAGAAGAAATTAATTTGCACAATTTTCATGCACTTCGCGTTTTTCGGAGTTAATTTTTAGTTTTTTTCTAATCCTTGTAAAATCTATTTTTAGTCATATAAATGCTCTTGTAGTAAGATAATAAATTACGTGACAATGTTACTTTCAAACATCATAGTCGTGACATCGAAAATCTTTATAAAATCCAAGTAGTATAAGAACAAAATAAACACTAGATTTCTGTTTAATGTTTTTATCTATTCTATGACATCTGCTTTTTCTTCAGGGGTTTGATAATAATTTTAATAATAAAAAATCTACATTCGAGCATAAAATTAAATATCATTTAAATTTTACACCACAAATGATTTACATGAATAATTACTTCTCTAGCAATTTAAGCAGCTTATTCAAATTAAAATAAGCAATTATACTGATGGCTACTCATTTAGCCACAGAACAGGTAATACTTATTCATGTATCTACTCAATGATCACGAGTTTGTTTGGTTTTATTGTCGATTTTGCAACAGTTTACTTGGAATGATAATCTTTTTGGAGATATGGGTAAGATGAATCTGTGGAAAACTGTGAGAATAATCCATATACTGACTAAGGGGATGCGTTGACCTTTTTTGTTATTGAAATTATTCAAAAAGAGATTTCATGAGCGTTTCGGCATTCTAAAATGTTAATTAGAATTTTGTAAGAAACGAAAAATATTTTTAGTAAAAATAAAATTTTTATTTGTGCATTAGAATTTGTATTTAGATACCTATCTATCGGCTTTTATTTTTAGACGAGTGGAATTTTTTTACGCTATGCAAAAGTGATTATGATAAGTAATACTTTTTTTTGTACAGAAATTGACTGTAGTTAACTAGGTACTAGGTTAATAAATAGAAACTTCTCTGAATCCAACAAAGCTGATTTTGCCAAAGCACCCGCAGTCCAACGCACCACCCGAGTTCATTCGCACCTGAAATAAAAATAAAACAACCTTCAGATATTTGGAAAATAAATTACAAGTTAAAAATGACAATTTAATAACGAATAAATCATAAAAAAAACGCAAAATTTTAAATTTAACGTCAAAACACGCATCCATCAAAATTAATAGTGTTGTCAACACACGATGGATTTTATCGATTACAATATCACCGTATGGTGGCGGTGTCACCTACACAATCGGATTCCATAATAACCGTGTAACAGAAGCCGAGTGTCGTAATCGATCATCGTAATTGCGATGGTTATCTATAGACAAGAGTAAGGTAAACATCAGAGACAGGTAAGGACATTAGTGTTTGAACAGCCTTATACTGTCCGCGGATGAATAATGGCTTAGTGAACGCGAGGCTGAAAGTCAACTGAGAGAAAGTTGTATCAAAAACTTCTATTACGTAGCTATTTTACACATTAACGGAAGGAACTTGTTAACAAGGACTCATTTTAGACAGTGCATGTTAATTCAATACAAAAACGACTCGTTGTTTTACACACACGTAATATTATTTCTCAAATGTTGCATCACGCTGACTCACAAAAACTTGTAGTAATAACTAAATGATTCACTAACATAAATATCAACCGGTTTTATGGAATATCTGCACTAGTATTCCAGTTCTAACAGTAACTTTTATTATTTAAATAAGAGTCTTCTTCAAACTCGTCTTTTGACATAAAAACGCTAACCTAGGGTTCGATGTTGTAATATTTTTATTACTCGATTAATATCCGTTTGGAATCACGACCCGGGACGTCGATAATGTCGACATCGATATCGTTTCTATATTTAATCACTGTTCATCGAACTTTAAGTAATCAGCGCGTCACTACGTCTGCGGGCCGCGAATTCGCTGGTTGATTCGCCAACCTTGGCATAACGAGGTCGCCATCCGCCCGGCGCGGCGGCGGCGCGGCGGTGGCAAGTGGGTCAGGGGACGCGCATGCGCTCCGGACACGGGCAATGAGCGCCGCCCCCGCCCTCGAATGAATGGCCCGGACCCCCCACTTTAGACCCACCAGCCAACATAGCCTGACCTCCCCTTCCTAGGATTCTATTTACGATGACAGCATTATTTGGGGTGGCTCAAAGGCTGGAACAGCTCTGGCTAGCCTGGTTTTTAGTTCCAGCAGCTGTTGTACAAATCTGTTGAGCGCTCAGCCCACTAGTTGCTAAGCGAATCTTGGGATGTTTGATTTTGTCTATTGTCTGAGTAGGCATTTCATTATGGCTACTACATAATATTATAACGCCTACTGATAAACATGAAAGGCTAAGATTGATGCTTTATCCCTTGTGAATTATTCAATGCAAGGATATTCAATAGTATGATTGCCTATCTGATAAAATGATCCAAGCGTGAATACAAATTCAGGTTACATTAAGAACTCATTCTATTGCTCATCGTAAGTATATAAATTGCGATAGCTACCTATCGTTGGTCTTTTCTCGCATTAATATCAAAAAGATGGACCCGAACAAATCATCATCATCATATCAACCTCCCGAACAAATAATCCCTAACTATTGTAAGTGTAGGTAATTTCATATTTACTTCATATTTTCGTTTCCAATAATCACGTTTCCGTTCGAACAAACACAATATTATTCCCTTTCATAGCTCTCAACGTAAGAATAATTTATGAAGGCAGAAAACTTTTCTCAGTTCTTTTATGTACGTTATTTCCATTTTATTCTCTTGTATTCTAGAATGGTATTACATAAAACTTCTACCTACTAAATTTTTATGAAAGGAAACCTCTACGCGGGCACATTTTTATTTGTGTTGTTGGAAGATTTTCATAGAGCAAAGTAATTGAAAGTAATAAAACTCATTAAGAAAAAAGGTCCTAAAAAATCTAGGATTATGAATTACACATAATTTAAAGAAGGTTGTTGCTTTTCACTTCAATGATCACATACAATGTCTTCTTATTCTTTGCCAACAAGAAAATATATTGTTTTATGGAGCTCACTTTTGAAGAAAAAATTCAAAACATAAAGTTCTTTGCGTGTGAAAGTTGGTAATTCTGGCTGCCTAAATGAATTGAAAATTATGAGACAGCCAGAGTACAGTATTAAATTATTTAGAAAAAAACATTCTGTTGGAATTGGAAGAAATGAGAAACAGAATTCTAAATAACCAAACGAAATAAAAATGTTGCGGAGAACAATTGGAAAGAACGTCTGTAAAATAAATGAAAAAAGATTTATACAATGGATTCAACTACATTTTGTAGTCGTTAACATAAATTTCTTGCGCTCTAAATGCGAAACTGTATAATACATTTCAACCCTAGAAGCCTGCACTGGTGACCTAGTTCTGTCAAATAAATCCAACTTAGCAAACGCTTAACTCTATAGTTGAATTTATGAACCGAATTGTTGAAATAATTAAACTAGAAAATGGAAAACTCACCGGTAAAATCCGAAAGCAAATGAGAACTGAATTGTTGGTAAAAATATTTTCGAGAGAATATTTAAAAAGTGACATTAGATAAACACAACAGAACACGATGTCAGCACAACGAGAGTCGTTCTCGGTATGATGTGTTCCTGTACAACGTAGCGCTTGAAACTATTGGTGATGAAAACTATTAGTGAGCTACTAATTGTACGGCAGCCTACATATGCGGCGGTAATTGGCCCATTTACACATTTCGTTAGTCCAGCGTGCATAATTGTTGCCTGTTTACATGGGAGATGATACGAATGTGCCAACCACGAACGGTGAAAAAATTTCAAGGTATACCGTCTGATTGGAGGGCAAGAAGCCAAGGTGGTAATAGGCAAATTAGAAATTGTTCCTATTTGTTCATTTTCACCTATCATACATAATTCTCTGTATCCATAAATTGTGAATGTCTTGTAGAGCACTAATCCATTCTTTTTACTGACTCTTGTGTCCTCTCTAGAAAAGTACTAAACGTTTTCTTTAAAGTCAATATTATCCTTACACTATTCAATGATTATTCAGCAAATCAGTTTTAGTAACAACCACTAAAAATAACCAATACAAAATTGTTCACAACGACACGATTGAGTAATTATGTAAATATTACCTACGAGATTTTACTTAAATAATCGGAAAACCATGAACCGCGGTCAAACATTTACAGTTACAAATATGAATTTAATAACACATTCATACATGTGGGTGATCGGTTGATCATTTGCATATCTATCGTTGAATACGTGTAGACAAGACAATGAGGAGGTAGTTACTTAGTTAGATAATAATATATTTACAATAGTGCTTGAACAGTTGGGGCTTGGTGACAGACAAAAGCGTTTGGTAGCATTCAAATTAACCAATCATAGATGCAGAAAGATAAATCAACGTACTTGATAGGAACATAACGTTTGTGATCGAGGTTTTGCCTGCAGATACAATTGATATGGAAGACGCGTACATAAATGGTGACAAAAATATCAATACTTATTAAGTCAAAGACCCTGATGGAGCTGATTAACTCCATAAAGAGATCTCTGACGGTGTCAATATTGATGATTCATAAATGTCTTTAGAAGAGACAAAAGAAACTGTGCCAAAAACGAAATATTCCAAAGTTGTACAGCATTTTTCAATATCATGTCCAAAAATAACAGAGGCAGTGACTAATGCAGCGTTGTTATAGTGCTAATAAATACCGACCCAGAAAGTTTGTTCGAGCAAACAATTAACGGGAACGCTTTGTTACATCTTTTAGAGTCGAACACATTGGATCTATTGTTTAAGCATCTTCACCTTTTATAGGCTCTATGAGTTTATTTGAAACATCTTTGTTTGTTTAAGGTACCTGAGGTGGAACATCAAAAGCGGGAGCCGATTTTATTGGTGCCAATTTTGGTACGTTGATTTTTTTTGGCCTTTTTTGTAAAAATCTGTAGGTATCTAGTGGATCTTCACCGATTAATTATGATGATTATTATAATTAACAGGTGAAACTTACGCAGCACCAAGGAGAATAAATTTTATGTGTGTGCCCATGTGAAGACGATACTTCAGGCGAACAAAATCCAGTTGCTATAATAAACTAATATATATAAGGAAATGAAAGCCATATAACAACACACTAAATCACAAAAATATCATCACAGTTTCCACCACATCTAATATCGGAAGCAGACAATTGCCCATAAAATGTATAGCTGGTTAAACATGTCCTTTGGCTCGAAGCCAGAACGTCTGCGAACTTAAACATTGCCCGAAACAATTTTATCAAAACTCATCCAAGAACTGTAATTAAAGTAGATACTATATTAAGTACTTACATTTTCATGAAGCGAATTTTCTTCCAGCTCCCCTCGCTCGGCGCCATCTGAAACGATTTTCCACAAAAAAACATTAATATTTATCACAAATATTATGTCAAAAGATGAAAGCACTGCAGCTTAATTCAATGTAGCAGGAATTACAAAAAGCTTCCACTGATGGAAACCGACCTTGTTCATCCTGCTTGATACGCGCCAAACTGGCGTTGACTTGACAGTCCCGCCAAACATGGCTGCCGCTCGTGTGGGAAGCGGAAATACACGAATTACTACGAGCCAGAAAGGATAGAACAATCTGTGCGCGCGTGCAAAAAAGAGACGGACGACAGGTCCTGGCTGTTCGAACTTTTAGAGTGAGATAACGATATGCGATTTGACAGGCGTGCGAAAGGATAAGAATCTCATCTAAACGGTTTTTAGGGTGGAGCTGTCTGGACTTTCGGGTCGGCGAGACGCGCAGATGGCAACAAAAAGGGACCAGTCGGGACTAAAATTTGGGCATAAATTGAACGACATTTTTGCCACATTGCTGCGAGGTCGTCCATCGTCTCGGGAATGAACAGAAACGTTTAGTCCTGACGTTATTATTGTTACAATTTTAGCTAAAATAATGTAATGTTGAACTTAATTATTTAATATGAGTAATTAAAAAACTCATTAGTCCTTTTAGTCAGCCCAATTTTCCTCATTTGGTATTTTTATTACATAACCGGAATTCTTTTCTAGTATGATAATTTTAACATGTGGATATGTTTGTTCTAACAAAACACGTTTCGCATAACAGAATTAGCCGTATTCAAGTCACGGGGTCACTGACTCGGGATTTATTGTTGGTTTCCTGCCGTTTTATTAAACTTCATATTTTTCCTAAACACGAGTTCGCCGACCAAATGTGTCTTCCGCTTTCTATTTGTTCGGACTATCATTGTTGTACTATTTTAGGCGAATAGTACTATGAGTAGTTTTAAGTACGACATGCACGATCAGTTACATCATTTTTTTTTTGTTTGGAAACGTCTAGTTATTGTAAACTTTAATTCTGAGGAGTAAAGTCGATAGTTCGTTGGACTTTGACTTGAAGAAATACGTGTACGGATAAATTTTATTGAGATTGCATAGTATCGCCTTCAAATGTATCGAAGTATTTTATTTTTAACCGTGATGTATGACCGTATACTACGCTCACGTCTTTTCCTTATAGGATCAGTGGAACCTTTAGAGGTACCCAAGAGTAATTTGTTAGATCTAGTTGACAGGATGCTTGATGAACCAACTTCTTTGACTAGGTTTATGGACCTTAACATCATAGATCATGGTCTCAAATAAGCTTAGCATTGCATGAGGATTAGGAAATATGATAATCATGGAGTTGCCCAATCTGAAGGAATGTAAAAGTAAAAAAAAATGTAGAAAATTGATTTAGATTTCTTCAACATAGCAATGACAGAAAATTGCAATTGCAATATATGGAAAATACTAAGAGCTACCAATATAATTAATTGCTATAAACAGCAGGAATGTCGCTAGCCAGATAAATATGATCGGTTACGGTATATTGAAACATAATTCATCCAACATTAACTTTTAGGAATTTTGGGTCTACATAATATTTAGGTATCATATCCATTGAAACATTCCACGTTTCGATTGCTGTTATAGATGAAATATTTCAATCAATTCCAAGTATTTTGATTAGTAGCTCTAAATCTGTCTCTTGACTGCTGGTTTCAAATTTAAAACATGCTAATATTAAGAATTGCGTGAGGAATGAAATAATTAACGAAAAGGGAAGACTATAAACTGCTATAAACGACGTACTTATTCTTAAGTTCCAGAGGATAAATATCAGGATAAGTTAAATGGTATCTTCAATACTGGTAGCTGCACTAATTGGTACACTTATCTTTATGGGTCTATAATAATGAGCGATGCCCACATTCCTGTCATTATGATGACTTAGGGCTTCTTACTACTAACTAAAGGTATAGTAGGCTTTAGGTATGATGTCAGTTGACAACCTGCCCTTAATACACACAACTAACATAGTTTTCAGTTTTATTTACTAATAGTATTGTAATAAAACATATGTATACTTAGATTAAGGTATTTATCTATGGGTCTTTGTTACCTGACAATAAATGGTTTATTATTATTTTTAATAATAGCATACAATTCTAGCACCGTCACAAATTGCTGCGTATCATTTAAAAAAAGACAAAAACCAGTAATTTCTATATTAGATACCTGTAATTTGTTTTAGTACAATTATAATTCGAGTCGCACTTCTTAAACTGGTTTCAGTCAATCATTTACACTTTAAGACGTCGATGCACGTTTTTGCAATCGATCAAGTTTGTAACACGAGCTTAGCTATCGATCCATAAATGTATTAGGCCTTATCGATATGTTTTATAATTGATCGATAATCGTTTGAGTATTAATTAAATGCTTGGTTTAAATAAGTAATCGGCAGTGCAGTGATCTTGTTTATCACTTACAAGTAATCTTCATCAACTAGCGCTAGACGTAAATTCTTTGAGCAAAAAGGAAACATCTGCTACTTAAATACTCCTTGTGCTAGATAACTTATAAGCTAGACAAGTCACGATATGTTATCCTGCCTACAGAACTGAATCCCTGCCGTCTCCTATTGGCTGCTACAGTTTGCATCAGCCCCCGGATTGGGGGACGCACCTGCGCAGTCATGCTGTCACGGGCGTCTGGCCTGTGTAAAGTTGTACTACGCTCATCTATATTTCAAGTAGCTACATCAAGTATGGATACTAGACTCAGACTCTCGTATGAATATTGCATCTTTCATATCGTCGAATTTTATACTGACTTCACAATTGGTAGTATCCTTTTTATGTTTCGCTATATTTGGATTTGGTGCGATGAAAATATTCCAAGCATGTATCTTATTAAATTTTGGTGTAATAAAATTACCTGCCTTCTAAGAAAAGATAAGATTACCGATTATTATGTTAACCTGGTTTACGTTAAACTTAATATCAAAGATAAGAGATTAAGGCAACGGAAGCTGCCGCACACTGTGTTTGCATTCACATTATAATATCGTATCAACTGAGATTAAGGTTGTATAGTATGTCACCTGTAGCCGGTAGGTTGCTGATAAATCTTTATTTAACTAAGATAAGAACACAGCGTGAAATACTAGTTTAGATAGGTACATTTTAAGCGCAAAGAGGAAACGAGCCCACAAATATTTTCAACCCGTAAATTAACACAGAACAGAAAACGTCACGGAATTTTTTGGACCATTTTTGACTCCATTTTGTAATTAAGTCCGGATGTTATGGAACACACATTAAGATAAACAAAGAAATTTCAAGGGGCTCGAAAAAAAAATGTCTTCTTTTTCCTGTTAACGGTGAATAACGCGACGTTGAAAAGATGGAAAACACTTACATCTACTAAACGATTCCTGCTTGACTGCCATTGGCGCTGCAATTAATAACATTAATAACCGCTCCAAAAACAGGAAAGTTACAGTACTTATATAGCCCAGAAATATGGCGAGTAGATTCCATCGTCATTATTGGACGTCGATAATTACGTCGATATCAATCGTTCCTATCTAACACCGTGCATTTATTTGTACCATCAGTTTGTTTTATCGACAAAAACATATTTTGACATCGATGACTTCCGAACGACGAGGCGTGCCGATTTTATCGATCGACATTGCCGAAGCACCTCGCATTTCCCGCAAGCTTTGAATTTTGCGCGAATGTAGACGAGATTGTGAGATGAAATAAGAATTTACTGGTACATACTCTGGAAATGTACTGGGATCGTATTGAAATATTTTATTACTAAAGTTCGGCCGTTCAGAGAATGCGTTCCTGACACCTGTCAGTTAGTACATGTATTTGTCATAAAATTATAACATTCATTGATTATTGATATAATAATGTTGTTTTTAATGCTCATCAATTGTTAAAACGGTAAACAACCAGCAAAAATATTTTTATTGTAACTGCAACGCCATTACAAAGTTACATCGTCAGTTCAATCGCGACCTGTCAGGAACGCATTCTCTGAACGGCCGTAGTCTACGAAATGAAACAAGGAATTGTACTTTGAAACAAAAGTTCTACCGATTTTCGTTCCTTTTCTGGCGTGTGGAGCCCTAATTGAGATGATTCAGCTTGTAATTAGCATTTGATTTCCAAATGTAACGATGAGTAGTTAGTTAAACTAAGAAATGATCTAAACCTAAATTCAATCAGGCTTTACGTTGAAGTGGAAATGTACTAGGACAGGCTCATTTAAATGATATTATAGGAAGTCATTACAAATTCATCACGCAATTCCTGTATCCCTTTCAAAACAGCTACAAGTCCAACCCTAAATAAAAGTTGCATGGAGCCAACGATAAACTGACGATTTTTTATAATAAAATATTTAGGGACTGTAAAACCCAGCCATGATAACTCAAACAGAAAATATCCCCGTAGGCACGCAATCCTTGAGAACATTATTATTTATTTACAGGGCTGTTTATGAACTTGGAAACTTTTAATGACAATGAAAATAACTTACGTTGGCAATAAAAATATATTAATTCTTATACAAGTTTGTCATGCTACTTTTCCTGCGAGGACCGTTGACTTTACTACGGAAGTGCTTGGAAACTTTACAGATGCAAATTTTAACGCAGATGGTACTTTGAAAAAAATATGACAGAATTAAGTAGCAGGTACTGCTGTTAGATGTTTTGTTTTTATTATTTCTTTCTTTAAAAATGCTACCTAGTTGACTAAGTATTTTTTTCTAAATACACTGTAACTTGTATTGATGGTATCGTAACTAGGTAAGTCAGTTTCAGTGATGGTATTTTTTTTTAAGTACAGACCTTCAAACATTGACTACCTTTGAGAGGATATTGAATTCGAACCTCATGTAACTTTTATTACAGCTATTATATTTATGTAAATACAGACACAGGTAACAGACAAAATGCTAGTACAAGTTGGCTTCCATGACACCTTGTCATAAAACTAAATGATTCAAGGCACGTAGAACAAAGTGCGAACGATTGAATTTATATTCACGAGAACAAAGTTTGAAAATAGGAACTAAGTTTATCTTTATTTTTGCATTCTACAATGTTCTTTTTCTTTGTTATCTGTGCCTCCAATTACTCATAGTTGTTTCGGTGACAGTCTATCAGTAAGTTATTTTGATATGGCAGTAAAATACCTACAGGTATTCAAAAAAACAAATTATATAGCCACCTAATCTTCATAAAATAAATATCCCTGGGTGGCCCACTCATTTGGTGCTTTTACCAGGATGCAAAAACAAAAATCGGCTAACCCTCGAAATGCAATGGCTATTTTAATAGTAGAACAAACAAGCCCGTTAATAATAAAATTGCGGGAAAAACATAAAAAAAATCTTAATAAAAACCGAAACGGAAACGTTTTATTCAAATCAAATCAAATCAAATCAAAACGTTTATTTCAACTAGGCCAATTACAGGCACTTATGAATTGTCAAAAGACATAAAATAAAACAATAACAAAAATAGTTATGGTGCTACAGTCCCAGTCACAAGACATAAAAACTGTGAAAGTACCGTAGGTGCTCATTCCAAAGCGTAGATCTCTATGGAGAAGAATGAGCAAGAAACTCCATGGACACTCTTTTTCAATCGCCAAAATTATTACAAAACTTTTGTTACATCATTCATCATCAGATGGTACATTATGTGAGAACGATGTGGCAAGTTAATAGTGTCCATAGTAAAATAAAAAGACAATTCAAAATAAAGTTACTAATAATTAAAATAGGCCGTGGCAGCTAAGAGATGACCAGTCCCAACTGACAGCGCCCGTTCACGAACATGACACATATATCAGCACCATTCAGCTCAACCATTTTGAAGGGAACTAAATGATCCGACATACACGCCACCATCAGCGAGACCTTTGAGTGAGCATGACATACTCTCAACTGCCAGAGTCATTCAAGTCAATGAAAGACGTAGGTTTCTAGTCAAAGATAGCTCTGAAGTACATGGTACTCACACAATGCTGGCTATGACGCTATATAATACTAGATGAATACACTCTATACAATGCAAAAGATAATTTTACATTCTTCATCTGCTCCGACAATTTTTTTAAAAATCAAGAAAACCTACGACTGTCGTACTTAAAAAAATAAAAAAAATACACACAAAAAGACAAGCAATAAAATGTAAAGTAGGACAACAATGTCCGTAAATCAAATGAAATAATAAAACAAATACAAACACATAAAATAAAACAAGATGACTTAACTAAGTCATAAAAAAAAATATAAACAATTATATGAACACATATAACTAGTCTGGAAGAAAGAATAGAAAAAAAAGAGAACTAAAAACATCTGGGAAAGAGCATGAAAGCCGTCTTAACTTCAACAGAGTGACCAGCTGTTATTATCCACTAAGTAATCGTTTATGGAATAATATGCCTTAGAACAAAGGATGGATTTAATCTTTGATTTAAACTCATTAAACGGCAAGTCTAGCAATGACGAAGGCAATTTATTGTAGAATTTTATACCAAGGCCTACAAATGAGTTATGAACCTTATGAAGTCGGTGAAAAGGAACACGTAGGTGGTGCTTATTTCTCGTGTTAATAGTGTGAAAATCACTGTTTTTGGTATATAGGTGTAAATTCTGCCTAATATATATAATGTTGGCAAAGATGAATTGAGATGCCACCGTCAGAATGCCGATCTCCTTAAACAAATCCCTCAGAGAAACTCTAGTACCCAGCTGGTAAATTGCCCGAACAGCTCGTTTTTGTAAGACAAATATATTTTGAATATCAGCCGCTTTGCCCCACAATAAAATGCCGTAGGACATTACGCTGTGAAAATAACTAAAATAAACTAGTCGAGCTGTATCAACGTCTGTGTACTGTCTTACTTTTCTGACAGCGTAGGCAGCCGAGCTTAATCTTCCCGATAAACTTGTTATATGCGGGCCCCATTGAATTCTAGAATCTACTTTAATACCCAGAAACACGGCTGAGTCAACAGTTTCAAGTTCTTCATTATTTAGAACAATGTTAGGACCTAGATTTGTAACATTTGGCAAGGCGAACTTTATACATTTCGTTTTTTTGGCATTTAGGACTAAGTTGTTAGCAGAAAACCAATCCGTGACCAATGATAATGCGGTGTTAACTTCGTCAAATTCTTGTCTGTTTCTATCAACTTTAAATATAAGAGATGTATCATCTGCAAACAGTACAATGTCAATTATTTGTTAAACGTCGCATTCGAATACAAAACCTATAACTAATAAAAAAAAACGTATCCGACTTCATGGAAATATACTCCGATTACATGCAAACAACACGGAGCTAATTTTTATTTGTTGTTTTCCACGGCAGCAAAAAATGGGGTGTTTTTATTTAATAATTTCATAATAATTCACAGGAAAGTCGCATTATTTAAATTTAGTGGTATTTTATCCGAGTGTACTTTTCTTGTTCGCGAAATGAGTCCGAGTGCTCACAAAGTATTTAAAGATATTACTAGGTGATTAGTCGATTCAACGTGACCAGAGGGCTGACCTATTTCTAGGCTAAAGTTTACATTGCCATACAACGTGGCAATGCTGCCACCCGTTCTGGGCACTGTTCCCGTTGACAGCGATGACGTATACTTTGATGCCCTTTATATGTTTTTATGTTTTCATATTTTGTAAATAATTATTTCTATCTTTTTTGTTTATAGTTTGTATAATATATTATTTTTGTAATATAATTGAAATTTTTTATTAATGGACAAAATAAAAACTTTGTGAAACAGAGAAGGAAATATCCAAGTGTTTGTGGTGGTATTACTTGGGTATTCGTATAAATGGTGCAAGAAGGGTGGAACATTTGTGGTTATTTTGGCAAGTAGTTAAGCAGTCTGAGTGATTAAAAGCCGAGGAGCTCTTTAACCCTCAGAAGCCTTTGTCCGTTAACCGACTTGTTATCTAGTTACACATAGAGCCGTCTACCTGAGGGTGATTTAGTTTATGTGTTGAAGCTAATGAAAGGTGTTGGGCGATTTGGTTGTTTCTTTTTTTACAAGAGTTTATCTGGTAGATATATTGTATCGGTAATTCATGGACCTATCATATTTTAATTAATATTGTAATCTTCGCTCGTCTTGAGGTCCATCGCCGCCCGTTAACAAATAATCCAAAAAACTCGATGAACTTTACAAATGACAGCGCCATTTAGAAAAAAAACAAGAAACCGACCAATAAAACGTATTTATCAAATGCCACGACAATGGGCGGAGAGGAGAAAGGTCAAAACCTTTTTTGATATCAGACATTAACATGCATAAAAGGAGAAATCAGAATATTATCAGTGTACCGCCAATTCCGCACATGCGTAGAACGCGCCCCGATATCGACAAGGGACCAGCGTTGGGCGACGCGCGCAGGCTCCCTACCCCGATAACGTAAATAATACAATAAAAATAATACAATCCCACTCGATTTGAATGTCTTCTGTTCTCCGGAGCTACGGAGTCAGCTTGATGGACTGTTATAGCAGCCCTCGATACGAGATTTTGTTGCGACTATAAGACTTTTTTACGACGACAGTATAATTGATGGGCTGACCTCGTCGCGACGAAAACGGGTGTTTATTTCAATATCGACAAGGGAAATTTACTTGATTGGGTTTTGAGCAAATAAAGTAATGATTTGATGACTGGCAAAGTCATTTAAAATGAGGCCCTTGAAAGAAATTGGCTGAATTCCAATTGACAAAGAAATAGTCCAACACTATTTTAAAGTGAGCTATTAAAATTAAGTTGCAGAGGCAAAAATCTATTAAATCACCATTTTATTAAAATGCTCAAGTACCTACTATAAGAATTGACTTGTAGAATTTAAATAAGACTAATCTTAATAATTATGATAAATGAGTAAGTACCTCTATTACTTCATAACGAGGAGAGAACTATACTAAGAAACAAAATATTAGCACAAGCTACATTTTTTCTCGGAACCGTTACTGCGCCCTAAAGAAATGCAATTTGTTCCACGCACTTCGAAACAGATGCGTTTGACCGTACGCTGCTGCAGCGAACGGGTTAAATGTCAATTATACAACTTTTTCCTTGCTTATGCATAGGTACTCCTTTCTCTAATAAATATTATGACAAGAAAATGGCACAATAAAATAAAATATCTAAAATAATAAATCCAAATTCAATTCAAACGAAATAACAATAAAATTCGCGGCCATTTTAAAACAAGTTCAAAAATTATAACCTAAAATCACGCAAAGGAATTATATCAAACCGCCTTGTAATTGATATTCATCACTGTAAATAAATAATTCTATAAATTCAAAGCGGCGATATCGCGAGGTTGGTATAGAAAAATTCAAAATTTTCGCTTACCGGTAGGGAGGCGCTTGGGGCAGCTGCGCGGTGCGAAGTGCGAGCGGCGACACAAGCCTACTACGTCACCCCTCCCTCCCGCTGCCCCGCCCTACTCCTTACTCCTCACAGATTTGTCTATACAACCCCTCGCTACCGGAGTTAACAGGCTCTAGATCTAATAATACCTATTAATTACCCTTTATTAGGTTTGCTTCTCTCTATTTTCCGGTCATTAGCCACAATATGAACGAAAAAAATAGACTAAGGATCAGCTTTACTAAGTTTGAACTGTCACTACTTACTACCAAAATTCAAAAACAGAACCAAATTTGTATTCAAATATCCGACATGTCATTTAAAGTGAAGCCACTAAAACGGACCCTACGAAAATACTTTTTAATAAACTTTTAACAGCTTTATAAGGTTGGAAAAAAACATGAGTTGTGAGTATGACGGAAAAATTACGTAATATGAGTATGTACAAAGATGTACAAACAAAAGTAAAATGCGTGCTTACCTATTGACAGTGAAACCGTTAACGTCGGACGCGTGTCGTGACGTAACCGAGCCTGCCGGTTCCGGAGGCCGAGTTCACATGCCACAACGTTTAACGAACGATTATTATTACTTAAAAATAAACAGAACCCATTTTAACAGTTAAGTTTAAAAAGTTAACAGTTAAGTTTTAAAAGCTTGTTTGCGATAGAGTTTTTGTTTAGTTGTTTTCATTTTGAAAATATTTACGACATTTTATAAAAAAAAAAAACACTTTTGGAAAATTTTGGTGCAAAAACTTTAAAGGCCTTTGTGAGCATTCTAGAATAGGTAGACAAACTTTAGACGAACATTATATAAAATTCATAGGTTGTAAATAATAGACAATGTGATGACAAAGTTTTTAACAGACTTTTACATATTCCAATGCCGTACTAGGTATGTGTGGCGCCTATAAAAGCTTTATCAGCGTTTTGCTCATTTCCGTCATTTGTGTTTAAACTACCGACAATTTTCTTCCATTTTTGGATTTAGACAGAGTCAATCACCTTATTTGTAATAAATGTAATCGTTTGTGCGCGATTGGTCCAATTCGCGATTGGACCAATTCATGACTCGTATTTTTGTCATATTGAATTAAAATGATACTGCAACTAATATTTATTTTCATATAAAAGACTCCCCGGAAGCGTTTATTCAAACAATTTAAATGAGAATGTTAATTCTCCGGGGACGCTTAGTCGGTGCCTTTATTCAATAATAGCGTCATTCCTTGACATCTCAATGACACATTAATATAATATTTTTCAAGTGAAATGCATTCTATGCAAATCTTTAGTCTTTTAGAATATAAAATCTAATTACCGTTTTTGTCGGCGTGGTGCATGCGACAAAACTGTCGCAGTACAAGAATTTACATTCTAAACGGCGCTTATCCATCGTGACACGTCCGTCCGGTGTCTATGTTCAACTAACAAGACGCCATATGGCGTTCACGGGCGAATGACTCAATACATTTTTGTATGTAACTCTTTGTAATGGAACCGTTGGTGCGTGCGATTTTATATGCGTTTATATCATTGTGATTAGGTAATGTTTTTATTATAGATTTATTATTATTACTTATGGTACGACTTGCCCTTCATTCTTGGATATAGGTTGTAAGTTTCATCATGGCTGGTGGTTCGAAATTTAAATTTCGATTCGAGTGGCGATTATTTTTTAAACTTGATGTATGGGAGGTCGATTGTTGAGTATATTAGACTTGTATGATTTACGTTGGTATTTTGATAATAATCGTCTCTATGCCACTTTAGTAATTTAGATGACTGAATAGTTTAGCATAGTTTTGGAATCCTCAGATTATTAACTTAATTTATATTGGATGTTTATTATAGAAGAGCGAACTCGACTAACACCGGCTGATTTGCTATAAAGTTGGCTGGCATCTCTAGCTGTTATCATCTGTCTGTCATCTCTGGTTGTCTTGCTGGTTTGAAGGGGTCCAAGAAAAGGAAGTAGAGGAGGCCTTGGCCCAAAAATGGGACAATATTTGGAAAGTACCTATAGGGTAAAAAAATATTAACTGCCATCAATGTTGCCTGTGCTAAAAGGGAGACACTCTAGGAGAAATGACTTATAGACCTGCATGGATGTGGCAAGTAGGCGTAAAAAGGCCTAAAAACAGTAATGACGTATTACGTTAAGTCAGCATTCTTTTTAATTCACAGGCACACATTTTTTATGAAGTGCTAATTGGTTGGTGATTTACGAAAAATTCGTCACTCCATGGACCTTCATCATTCCGTGAGCATTGATGCATGGCGTGAGAGCATTTGTATTGTGATAATAAAACTAATGGAGTAACAAGGTATTGTGGTAGGCTGACGTTTTTTAAAGTGTTGTAAATGGGAAAAGTAAATAGAGTTGAAATCAAAAACCTAGGTACCTACCTGTTTAATTTCAAAAAATTTGTTTGTGACTAATTATTTTTTATTTGAATAAAAAATAAAATAACTTGTACAGGAACTGCTTACGGCTATAAAACCACTCTATATTATAGGCTATCTAAAACTGTTAAAGAAAAAGACGAAGAAAATAGGTACCACTACAAAGAACCTGCTTTTGAACATTTAACATTTTCTTCGTACTCCAGATGCTGCAGATGTTCCGTAAAAACAATTTTAAATAACTCAAAAATTCTAAGTTGCAAACACTGCAGTACCCCATGTCACTCAAACGAAGGATTATTTTGCTCGGACGTTCACAGCCAATCCGACGTCACCCCTCCCCTTATTGGTGAATTTAAAAAAGGAATTTCAATTTAATCCGCTCCCCTCGAATATAGCTGACAGGCGGCGCTTTACCGAGTGTCGTAGACTCGTAGTTACAGATTATATTGAGTGCTCTCTTTTTGAAAGTTTTTGTTATTTAATTTTAAAAATAGAATAGTTGCGGTTTCTGAATTGATGATTGAGTAAACATTTGTTTTTAAAAATCAAAAAATTTGTTACCAGCTCCAGGTTTTTTTTTAATTTAAATTAATATTGCAATAAAAAATTATACTATAAATTAAATTAATGTTTAGACAACTTCGTAGTTTGGATTTACCGGGTAGACTCTCCTATGTCATCAAACAAAAAAGTAACTTAAATTATGGAGGTATGTAGGTACTAATAGTACACTTTGCTAAACCCGTTATGAATTAGATAACGTGATGTGAAATTCTCGGATCTATCCTTGAACCAAACAGAAAATGAAATAATTTAATTTATCGCAAAATATTCTTCTCAAAAAAACTTAATAAATCAGTATAATTTTCACAAATGACCAGTGGAATATTTCACAAATTGAATAAACTTCTTAGTAGGAAATACTAATACTCGGTACATACAGCCAAATTGCGTAATATCTTCATATCACTACGTCATCTTAAGAGGTGCCTACCTACATTTTTATAGACAAGCATGAGTCATCATCATGTCAAAACCGTTGCTACTCGCTTCCATCTCAGGAGCAAACGAGATCACGACTGTTGAGAACATCTGTTTGTTAATGTATTCATAGTTTTAACTTGTTTTAGCAGCTGATAGAAAATTATTATTATATTTTCTTTCAAGTTTCTGGTTTTAAACTTGATTTAATTTATGATTTTTTGATATTCATTTTTGTTAAAGTTTAGTTGTCTGTCGCATCAGTTGTTTCTATCTGTTGTCGTACTTAGTAACAATTTTGGTGGAGGAATTCAATTATTTTGAATTATTCATGTTATTAGGTACATACGCCAGCACATCAACCTACCCAAATCTGTCAAAATTTAGCCAATCGAACGTAAACCTTCTTGTATTGTGATAAACTTGGAATTCTTATACAAAAATTTGACAGATTGTGGTGGTTGATGTGCTGGCGTTTGTACGTGTAGGTACATATTTCCTGATTGTTAGGAGACATCGTCAAATCATCAACGACGAAAATACCTATATACGTCTTTTTTCTTTTAATAAGCTTTATTTTGCTAAAGCATACTTATTAAGTTGAATTGTTTTCAGTTTTAAAACTGTCCAAGGCAATCTATCCACTTGCACATAAAAACATGCCAAGAGATTTGTTCATACCTTTTTCGTATCAGCCTAATTTCCATTTTAATAAAAACAACAAATAAAGTTTTCTACTTAATAAAATATTTACGAAGCACAACCCAGTCTGTAGCTAACAGGGTTTGTTGAAAATGTCCCTACCATTGTTTCAGGAAGAATGGAACTCGCTCAAAACTCACAATGTGATGAGACAGAACACCAATGTTCTTTTAGAGATTGCCTGAAAAGTTATAACTAAATAATAACAATTGTACTGTAAACCGTTAATAAGAGCTAAAAAAAATAAGAGTAACATTAATGTTTTAAAGCAATTACGAATATATGTTATCTAAAAGGAAGAGGCAATAGAGAAAATATTTTCCATGTAGTAATTTTAAGTAAGTATGTTACAAGCATAATACTATCTCAAACCTTATAGGTTAACTGAAGATCGAATTGTTTTCATTCATTGAAGTTAGAAAATTTATAATAATTCATTTTTATAAACGTAGTGCAGACAAGTTTTCTTCAACTTTTGGTAGGTAGTGGTATATAATTCCATAAAATTTGCTGGTTCAAATAAATAAATGGTAAATTATTTCATAAATCATTATTTAGATTAGCTAGAACCAACTTCATTTTCTATTAGTCATAAGTAATTAAAATTACAGTCGTAACCATAAACCTATAGCTATAACATAAAACAAACAAAGCTACTCGTATTTCATAATTACTTGGCATTTCTCGTGAAGGAATCTAGGAATTTTCCATAATTTTATAAAGGAATCTCAATAACTTAATATTTTCTTATGTAGGCAAAGTTATGACCGTGAGACCGTTCGGCATATTTACACGAACTTAAGTTTTTATTGATCGTATCTGCAGTTGACCACAAGACGATGCGATGGTACCATTTTAAGATTTTAAACTGAGCTAGTGTAGGTAGAAGTACTGAAACTTCAATAGAAATCGCGGCCTTTGTATACTGGTTTTGTTAACACAGATGTCAGTTCTTATATCTTGCGATACAGGCAAGACGGGAGAGATCGCACAAGCTAAAGAGAGTTGAAAGCAAAATTTGTCCAGCACAAGATAGATTGAGAGTTATCATCATCATCATCATCAGCCGGAAGACGTCCACTGCTGAACATACGCCTCCCCGATGAGGGAAACGATAACGATTGAGAGTTATACCAAACGTTTATCTTCTATAAAGTTACAGAACCAAAAGATTAAGAATGTGTAATATTTATTTATAATAGCGTATGGCATTATTTTATCTCCTAAATAAAAGCTGATATGTAAGACAATGCAACTCTAATAATTCTGTATAAAAGAGAGAAAATAAAGAGGAACATATTATTTCAAGCAAGAGATCTTAAGAATATTTACTCTCAGATCAGTTTTGCTCGTAGCTATGCAATCTACCCTCCGAATCACAGAATAGCAAATACATTTTTACAAAAACTGCAAGTTTTACCTGCAGTTTTAATAATAAAGTGATTTACCAAAACAGCCCCGTTTTAGCCAACTCTATTCATGACTTGATCGTAAAAGACAAAGGAGAAAGCAAAGCGAGTTACGTTCGAGAACCCTTTGTAGAGTCCAACCGTTACCCAAATGCGCAAGTCCAAGATCAGCGCAGGCGCAAAGGTGCCTTTGTGGCGGCCATCTTTTATTGCCCCTTTTTTCGGGACGAACAAAAATATCCATTCATAGAAGTCAGGTATAAAAATGTTTTTGTTTGACTTTTAGAATGCAACCGTTCGGTTCGTCGCCGTTTAGGATTAGGAGGGTTTTGACATGATCTCGTTTGGTAGACAATGTTGTTTGAAAAAAGAGCTTTTTGAAATTGGATTATGTATTAATGGTGGGATTTAGGACCATATTAGTATTACTAGTAACACTATTTTTTAACTTTTCCGTCTCCAAGCTTTGAAAACTCATTGGTTTAAACGAAGGTGCGGCGCATGCGTCTTGCGAGTAACTATCTGAGACAAAGGAGGATGCACAGGCAGGGCCTTCATAATGCATAATACATATTATATGCAATTAATATTTGAGTTGAATATAAATATAGTAGTTACTGTTTCGAGACCACATTATTGTAAGGAAAGGTACTACAAAAAGAGTAACGATTATTGAATTGTAGATTATAGATATATGATGATTAATTGCAAGCACGATTCTTTTTGTATTTTTTATCAATACTTTGAAATTGAAATATTGACTATTTATGTCATATACCATGACACGAGTTGAGTTTGGGGTTTGATATTGAGTATGGGGGAGGCCTATGTCCAGCAGTGGACGTTATATGGATGAGATGATGATGATAATGAGAGTTAGAGGTGGTTTGTTATACACTAATCCGTGTTACAGAGTCTATGTTCGAACACAGACCTCTAGTCCCACTGGATCACCAGATCAGTGGGACAAGAAAAAAAAGTTTTGCTAATGCATTAGTGTAATACATTTGTTAACCTTTCTTGTGGTAGAAAATTATCAAAAGTGTCTGTCGGAGGGAGTCAGACTCATACTGACTAAAAATCGCCGTCATCCTTTGTTTCCCTTTTGAGTTTCAGGGCCACGGCAACCTGTTTAGACGGGCTCGCGATTATACTTTAGATATTCTTTTTATTATTACACCAAACAGAAAAAAAACTCGTTTTATGGATATATGATAAAACACTACATCAGAATTAAATGTGAAATTTTTTATAATTTGTATTTAAATTATTTTTAAATACTAATTTAAATTCTACACTCTATAAGTTGTTAGTAAAATTATTATTTTTTCTCTCAATAAAATTGAATCCACTATCAGTCCTGCGAACCCAAGACAAAAAAAAAATGTTAGGATCCTATCTAATTCGCGGGAGTACCTACCTATTGCAATATTCATTATTTTTAATTTATCTAATTTCAGCAACTTACGGTAAAAATAATTAATTTTGTTGTAGTGATTTTTGCACTAGTTAATAGTCTAGCTTTATTACTATTAATAAAATAATAATAAACATAGTAATTGAAGACGTTAAAAAGAACTGCATACCTGTAATAAAATTCTGTATCTATCTATTGTCTATTGATTAAGTAGTTGGTTGGATTCAATAATCGTCAGGATATAATTATTATAATAAAATAAAAAAAAATAGGTACCTACCCAAACAAAAATGCATCTGTGAAAAAAGTTGGTTTTTCCAAAATACCAACCTGTTATAAAAGGAAAATACAGGTTTGTTATATATGTTACAGTATAAACAAGAAATATTTTTCAAATTATTAGAAGCCATGGTTGAAGAAACTTGAAGGCTAAGTAAGGTCCAAGATTGAAATCGGTTAGAAACAAAATCACCAGCTGAACTAGATTTCAAAACTTTCAGTAGGCAAAATGTAAGTAAAGACTGCCAAATTCTTTTCAGGAAAACTATTTAGAATAATTAAAGGTAAGTAAAAATCTATTTTTAATTAATACTTTTCGTGCAATTTTACCGGTACCGATGAATACATATAGAAAAACGGCATAAAATTTAACTAAGATAAAATACTTACCAGTTCGCAGCACAGCACCCGGTACAGCAAACAATGTCAATTAAAATACTTAGGAAATGTCTCTAAAAACTATTCTGAAACTCTCGACTGCACGCTAATACGAAAGCTTTTCAATGAAAGCTCCCTCCGAGTTTGACAGCTAGTCGGTACTGTTTTACCATCTTCAAGTTTGTAGAACAGCGCCATCTAGTGGCGAGTAGTATCACCTAGCCTCCCCACAATTATGTACCCTAGTTGGACGAAAATATCAATAATCTTATAAGATTTTATAAAAGGATTCGAGAAATGAAATATCGCGGTTATGAACACTTCCGTTGAAAAAAACATTTACAACGCATTCCTGAAATTGTGAGTTTACATTTACAACAAAGGAAATAAAATAATGCGCTTACCTGAATCCACAGTGCAGAATGCGTGTCTAAAGGGCACCTCCCGAAAAATCGAATAAAACTAATTGCCTTCATTTGTCAATACGTAATCAACTATTGACAACAAGAATATCAAATGGAAAACTTAAAACTCTCACTGGGAAACATGTAATGAATTATTTTAACAGAAGCTCACGGATGCGGATTCTAATCAGAATAATTTTCCCATAATGAATGCAAGGTGTGACATCTACGGAAAAATTCAGAACTACTCCCGTGATGTCATACTGCGGTTCATTTTAGTTCTGGTTTTCCACGCAAGATGGCGTTAGTGAATCGAGCTTTGGTCAGCAAGGTGCGTTGGTATTTCAAAAGACTTTTAAAAGATGTCGCATTTTTAAGTTTGACTATTATTTTTTTAATAGAAAGTGACAGTTTTTTAAGGAGACTTGATGTGAAAACAAAATGTCTCGTTTTACGGGACGATAAAAAAACCATCAGATGAATCCTCCTGCCGGAGCAAAAGGCAATGTCAAACTCGTACTGACTAAAATCCACCGTGTTTCTTCAACTGCCTTCTACGTTCCAGGGTTACGGTTACCTGCTTGGACCATTCCGCGATCCCAGCAGAGTGCTTTAGGATCCTATGAAAATACCTAGATCTCGTTAGTCTAGTAGTTGCACACGCGACTGCTGAGCATGAGGGGTTTTGACTCCAGACCGAAAATTGCTTATTAGGTTTATCTATCAAGGTTTTTTCAGTAACAGCCGCGGCGACTAGATCTGTGCACAGTTAGTCTTTGTTTACAAAAAAAAACATCAAATTCTTAAATTAGGTACTAATTCGAATATACTTTTTTTTATCGTGGTAAAATCCTCAAATAACTCCTCCCCTTTTTGCCCAGTAAGTCCCTATCTTTGTCAATATTCATTGATTTAAAAAAAAAAAAGTGAATGTATGTGTCTATTATTCAAAATCTGATGGACAAAACACATTTTCAATGTATTTATGCATTAAACTACCCTATTGGCGAAATGTGAGTTTCCTAATAATATTTATCTAATAGTGCTTAGCAACTATGCCTAACTTCTTCTGGGATTACAAGCGTCATAGTATTTAGGTAAGGCCCAATGATTTTATTATTTTATTTTACCAACTTATTTTTTAGTTTACCATCACAAGTATTATCTCCTGTGTCCTATAAAGGTGATTCAATCATTAAACATAATGTACCACGTTCAATAAAAAACACTTTTGTGTTACCTCCGTGCTGAGTCCAACAGTATGAGGCAATGATTGATGAACAATTCGCTCGATTGTATTCACTCTGATAATATTTTCCCAGTCTATTTGGAATGAATTTGTTCGTATGGAACGTTTTACTTCGACAGTTTTGGGAAATTGATATTCTAGGAAGCTGTTAGGTTTATACTTATTTTAATTTTTGTTACAGGGGAATAGCATTTACCGCTGAATATGATTTTTTGGATTCAGTTCTCGAATCGACTCGATGCGATCCTCCAAAAAATTCACAGCAATCTTGATTTGGGTCTGGTTAAAAAATTACCTAGGTATTAGGATAACCGATCATAAATTATATTACACAGATTTTAAAATATCTAATAGAATTTGTCGTGAAAATGTTCGTAGCTACTTTTGGCGTTATGCTTGGTTCTGTTCGTTGTTGGGGAAAAATGGGGAATGCTCGATTTTACCTACAAGAAATTGGTCAAATCTATGAGAACCTTTATGTGTATCGTGTCATTATATTTCTGGAGCTTTTCTTGAAAAATAAAGCTAATATAAGGTAAAAAAATAACCAGACATTTCATTTAGATTAAGATATCTAGCCCCCGAGGTCAACGACAGATTTGCCTGGCCAAGTTCCTATCAAATAAAATTTTACTTGACGAGAGTTAACATTTTGAATTGTTTAACTTGACTTGTTCTGTTTCTTATGATTTCTTCGATGGGTGACTTATTATTCGTGCACTGAAGACCTAAATATCCTGATGCAGAGCCATCTAGAACATGTCCAGTTCATAAAGTTATCCATACTTTTTTTATTAGTCCTGATCTTTTTAGTACAAGTGCAATGTGTTACTGGACTAGGCTAGTCCTTTTAGATCATAAACATACTGACCTATATTTGATTCATGCTCAATTCGTATACAAAAGTTCAATCAAGTACTTCAATGGTCGCTGGGCTGCGTTCAAAGTGGAGTCTTTACTGTTTTGTATTTCCTTTCGATCCTTGAAATTTTATCTGCTTTATGACATCATCATCATCATCTGCCTAGCCATTTCCCAACTATATTGGGGTCGGCTTCCAGCCGAACCAGATGCAGCTGAATATCAGTATTTTACATGGAGCGACTGCCTATCGGACCTCCACAACCCAGTAACTTGGTAATACGATACCCCATGGTAAGTCTGGTTGTCAGACTTTTAGAGCTTCTGACTAATAGTAACGACTGTCAAAGATCTACAAATGACAGGCGGGACCAACGGCTTGACTTGTTTTCTGAGGCACGGAGGAAAGTCGTTATGACAGATGGTCATCCATCCACAGACCAACCTCGGCAAGCCTGGTTTAACCCGGAAGATCGACCTGTGCGGCTGTTATTATTTAGCCACGAGCTCCAGTTTATGATATATGAGCTTTATGACATGTCGTGGCCTTTTGAATGCTCATAGTGGGCTTCTGGCAAAGGGGGCTTAACAGCTGTACTAGTAGATTTAAAGTTTAAGTTACACTTACCTCGGGGTCGTGGGTGTGTTTGAACAGGTCTAATAGAGTCAATCTTGCCTAATTGTACCTTAGTACCCATAAACCTGTTTGTGGCGGTCAGAAAAGAAGTTGCTCCATCTAAAATACTGATACATGTACTAGTAGTCTGTTATTATAATGGAAACAGACATGAACATTGCTTTGTATTCCCAGCAATGTTGACTCACACACATTATTTCGCATTTCACAAGCTACTGCTTGTGACACCTAAACCTACAACGCATCAACTTTTATCTATTTGCTACCAATCAACAGACAATTCACTTTCATCGGTTTCTACTCTCATATCAGATTTAAGAGAAATCATCAACGAATTCAATCTAACGGTTCACACAATCTCAAATCAACATCCTTCAAAACATTCATTCAAGAAATCCTTTCAATAACTCATAAGTGAGGTGAAATCTTATCATTTCTGTCAAAACAGTGTCGCGGGTACATCGCAGTATGAAATATGATTCGCAACTTCGACACACCTAATGTGAGGTGTATCATGGACTGTCCACATCGGGGACAGTGGAACATTAATATTATTACTCATTGTAACACGACACGTCTGATACCCATCTCAGAAGTAACCTTAATGCTTGTATCTTTAAAATTCTTTGGAAATTACTGAGATGTTTTTGAGTTTGTGGGAGTTGGACTGCTTTTAAATCTTGATGTTGTCTAATAAACAGTTATTAGATAAAGTCAACTTATGGATGGTATGGATTCAGCAGAATGACGGGCCCTCTAGAGGGCCAAAGCCTGCCGGGGTCGCGGGACTTATCTCATTACCGTGACCCCGGAACATAAAGGGCTATTGAAGGACACCGTGGATTTCAGTCAGTACAAGTCTGACAGTCCCTCCCACCCTGCCCGGGGTGGGAGGACTCGTTTAATAATTTTACAACGCAAAAAAAAATGGACGGTATGGATAAAACCTTTTAAGAGGTTCTTGGGTTCCTATGTATGAAAGTTCGATTAGTTTGTTGGCTTACAGAGTAGCCCACAATGATGAGCACTTTGTATACTTGTATAGAGCACAAATTTAGTTATGTATGAGAACTTGCATGATTTGTCTGTCTAGGTCAAAGTCAAAGTCTGGACTTGCAGTACAGAAAAAATTCTAAAATAAATATCAGCTATAGTTGGTGCCAGTTAAGATGGCAATAGCGGTCATTGACCTTTACCTAATAAGTCCTCGTATAATGACATAAGATCAGAATTAGCATTTTTCTGTGAAATGATAGTGTTTACTTGTGAGTCTTAAATATAAAAATAATATAAAATCTTAGTTATAGGTGAAATATTTTTACTATTTTGATATTTTATGAATTATAAGATACTTATATCCTTACAATATACTTACTAATTTATTCGGTATTTTATAAAAATACTAATTCTGAGCTTATGTCATTATACGAGGACTTATTAGGTAGGGGTCAATGTCCGATATTGCCATCTTAACTGGCACCAACTATAGTGATTTATATCAGAAAAAAAAGTTTTTTTCTTGAAAAGACTTTTATATTATCATTATTTCCGAAATTGTTAAAGTAAATAAAGCAGGAACAAAATACGTTTAAGTGTTTAATACTCACTTTGGCTGTTAGAAAAACTTACACAATAATACACATTAGTGCTCATGATTGTACAATGGTATAAGAATTCTAAGTTTTTTCAATTAAATGCTTTAGATTAAAAATGCAGTTGCGATTAGCAGCCGGATCTAGTTCTAGCCATGAAAGAGTTGCAAGTTATCCGTTTCATCTTTGTAAGAAATACTTGGAACCCAACAAACAAACTTGTGGTCAAGGAAAACATCGTAACAAAGCCTGATCTTAATGATCTGGAACTGCAAGGACATACCGAGCATTAACGTGTTCAATACATGGTTACTTTGTGTATTCGTCCAGCGTTGGTATAGAGGTCAATGTTCTTTAAGACGATTACAACTGACTGGTGATTGTAAAATTTGGTGACAAAAAAACGATCCTCTAAAGAGATATTAAGATGATGAAAGAGACATTTGTCCTAACTGAGGTCAAACTGAGGACAATTTGCTGAATGGACTCGCGATACGGGATTCTGATAGTTAATGCTTTCAGTACGTCAGCGTTAAGTATCCACAGCTGCAGTACTATTCTCTATAAGCACAGCCTTGTGACAGCAAGGTCAGTGGGTCCAAAGTTTGATATTCACTAAGCTACTGACAGCCACACTAGCGCTCACTGCTCGCGCTGCATGATCGGATGATCTCAAAGCCGTCTCATCGTAGAGCACATCGTAGAGTCCAGCGATGAGATATCAGTGTTTACAAGTTGAAGCTTTTTTTTTTTAATCATCAAATGAGTCCTCCTACCCCGGGCAGGGCGGGAGGGACTGTCAGACTTGTACTGACTAAAATCCACGGTGTCCTTCAATAGCCCTTCATGTTCCGGGGTCACGGTAAGGAAATGAGTCCCGCGACCCCGGCAGGCTTTGGCCCTCTCATAGGTGGCCCCGTCATTTTTGCTGACGCTCTTTGAGGCGCGCGTGGAACATGACGCGCCGTCGACCCGGGCATGGTCCATGGTCGGAGAGCGAGTTGCCCTTTACTCGCTGTCCGCATGCCCGCGCCTACGGTGGCCGGAGATCGTCTCGCCGTACAAGTTGAAACTTAAGATAAAAATAAAAACATCCTTACCTATATAATCCTGCTGATGGACAACGGCCTCCTCCATATTATAGCCTTTTCTCTCTGATTTCTTCTTCCGATCTCGCATAAATGCATTTAAGTCGTCACACTAACATTTTCTAGGCCTCTCTCGGTAACGATAGTCGTCTCCCGGCACCTACTGCGTGGCAACTCTGGCAGTTTGATTCTGATGCATTCTACAGACAGGCTCTGCGCAATCCCACTTATCTATCAGAACTATTCTCCTCCTCCTGGTCCTACTGGAAGTCTAAAGGGGAGGCCTATATTCAGCAGTGGACGTCTTACGGCTGATATGATGATCAGAACTATTAAACAAGCGTTCAAGAGTTTGTTTGGTTGAACGCGCTAATCTCAGGAACTACAGGTTCTAATTTTAAAAATTCTTAATGTGTTGGATAGTCCATTTATCAAAGAAGGCTAAAGGCTAAAACATCACGCTAAAATCAAAACGAGCCAAGCAGGGAGATGAAACCACGGCGAACAGTTAGTCTTAAATAATAACGTAGACCTCTAGCCTCACACCCACAGAACAATCGCCTCTCCCACCACAACCAATTTGATCGTTTAAACCTTTCAGCACCAGTTACCATATCAAAACATTGTATAGAGCGAAATATTCCGACAGCATGATTTATAGGACCAGCCTCCGACCTACAAACTAAGGCAACCTTCACATTTTCCGACACTCTTTTGTTGGCACGTGGTGGCTGCTAGCGCCCTCGCTGGTTTCGGCTGTCGTGTCATTCGTGCGATGTTCATTTATCATCGCTCAAGTCAATACTGCCATCAACTGTTCGGCGTCTCTCTGGCGCTTGTAACGAATAGTTCGATACTTTCTATCGTAACGATAATATTGTGTTTTAAATGTTTGGGTGTATTTGTCATCGTTTGTTTTATAGAGGTCGACTGTTGATAGACGTTTGGTCTCGTTTTGATTTGTCTTTTTTTTTCTTATGAGATTCTTTTTCCTTTCTTATCAGCTGATGTTGTCCGTGAACTTTATCTATTTAATAGACTCTTGACATGTTTAAGTTTTACGTACACTATTATTTGATTGTTTAAGTTTTGGTAAGAAAAACTTATTTGATCCTAATAAAAGGCATTCGTATCATCATAATTTATTTTATCATCTTCACCAATTTTTCAAATTTAATACACTTTATTAATACAATACAATAATTTAAATGATCAGTAGCATACTTTACTAGAGTCCTCATTTAAACTGGAATGAACGATAAACGTTATTTTATTAGTTAATAAAGAAATAACATAACTAAATTAGGTGGAAAATATTTTACAAAATGATAGAAGACAGAAAAAGTCAGGCCACATCCTATTGCACAGAATTTTTACAAAAGAAATAATGAGGCAAGTTATTTACTTAAGAATTTGAACATTTTTAGTTTACACTATGTTATACTAATATTTACAAACAATAAATAAAGCAACAAATGTACCAATCGAAGAAAATAAGCATTACAAACATACTTCTTGAAATAAAATCAAATATACGAACTCAAATCGCGCTATTTTCACTTAAGAATTATAATTTAACAAAATATCACAGTTGACCACGACGTTTTCTAATAAAAATGTGACAACAAAACTTTAAGCGACGATTTATAAATCATAAGGTCAAATTATCAAACATCATTGATTCATTATTTGACGTTCCGACAAGGTTAGGTAATGCTGCAACGTGTGAGTTGTATGACATCGAGATCGAGAGGTGTAACCTTGTAAGGGCGCCTGAATCAGAATAATAAGACTAAAATATTTTAGATATTATAACAAGCAACTGATAATTTCACAAAATTCAATGACAATGAAACAAATCCAAAACAACTGAATCAAAGCAATCATGAAAAAGAAAAAGATTTTTTAATCACTAACAATATTTTAAGTACATTTTACATATACGACATTAAAGACTTTAAAGTACGCAATAGAGCCACATGATTTTTTTAAATGGTATCGTTTGTGGAAACTTTAAAAAATCACTAATAATTATTACTTAATAACTTTTAACTATTATAGTATTTATTTATAATGTGATAAATACTTTGTTATTTACAAACTAAGGACAGGAACATAAAACAGTTCGGGAGACATATTGATATATATTAATTTTTCACCGTACCTACTACGTGACAAGTTATTTACAATAATAGGAAGGAATTACCTATTCACAATCTATTACTGAGCTTACTTCGTTAAGTTTCACAGCGCTTTTTCAAGCCCTCTCTAATATCCGTTACTAGATTATGAAATGACCTAAATATAATATTTTCTGATACATTTTGTCTTTAACAATAATGTTGTTCGTACGCCGTTACTCTATCCCTGTACAATTCCGAATTTGTTTATCTTTGTGATGACTACAATATGCTGGGGATAACGTCTATCTTAATCCTATGAAGTGTCTGCGATGAAAACACGTACCACGAATTTTCTTGCAGCATTTAACAGTTCATTGAGTTGTTTTTCAACATCATCAATCGCCTCTTCGTTGAAAAAATCAATGAAATGTGAACGATACCAGAATTTTCGTGTCACGTTGTTTAATTTTAGACCCTTTCTAGTCACCACAATGTACATAATATCGGTATTCAGTTGTTTATATCTTACAGTTTTACGAATAATGCAAATCGATACAGCTTATGACTAGGTAAAATTCAATTCTACTTTAAATTTTAACACCGTTGTAGTTAATGTTTACAAATAACATTTTGTGACAAGAAATTTTGATGATTTCACTTCTTGCATTAGTACAGGTATGGGAAACTGGAATAAACTTTAAAACCTTATGTTTCACTATTCTCACATTGACCACTCTTAATTCGTCACTCCTGTCCGGTTCCTCGGTATCTTGCAGCACAAACACTGTCTTCGTCACTAGTAACGTCACAATAACAATAACAAAATTAGACTACACAAGATAAATTTTTCGAACAGCGAATAACTGACCCAGTCTGGTTGCTGTAACATCAGTGTGCAACACGATATTACACGCAACCCCGCATTTACGGACGACTGTCTACATTAATAAATCAGTTATCCGCTGTTCGAAAAATTCCACTGATCCTATGCGGAGAGATGCGCGAACTGGCTGGGGTGAAGGTCGAACTGGTATGGGTGACCGTACGGATTCATATGGTATGGCACGATGTTCATGGACGCCATCTTATGCTCCTTCTTCCACTTCATGCGGCGGTTCTGGAACCAGATCTTGATCTGGCGCTCGGTGAGGCAGAGCGCGTGCGCGATCTCGATCCGTCTCCTCCGCGTCAGGTACCGGTTGAAGTGGAACTCTTTCTCCAGCTCGAGCGTCTGGTATCGGGTGTACGACGTCCTCTGGCGCTTCGTCTCTCCGTTGGCGTTCACCGTACCTGAAACAGTTAAGTTAGTTGATTAGTATGATTCAAACGCCAAACGATTGGGTCTATATTTAGTTGTACAACTTCGTTAAGTATTATTCTGGTCACAAAACGCGAGCCACGTTAATATTTAGAACTGAATGTTCGTTTGAGCGCCAATGAATAGTTGGCTCGATCGACTTCGTGGCTTGCCACGCTTGCTCGATTGTGATGTACAGCTCGCGGCAACATGCTCCGCTAAGAACAAGATTTCTATTCAGAAATATAAACACTATTGTGCAATTAATTTTAATTTATTTCCCCGAGCTGTCACATTTTTCTTAATTTATATCTTGTTTCGCGACGCACTACGACACCTTCTCTAATGATTGTTTTGGCACATGCTTGTTCCTGTTTGCGGGTACAACCGCGGCCAAGATAAACTTTTAGTAGGGTTCATCGTATGCGAGAGATGGTTCCGATGACATTACTCATGTTGGGTGTGATCAAAATGACTATTTTTTGTTATTGCTTGCATATCGGGCATGACTGAGGAGTGTTTATTTAGAAAGCATCCAGAATATGAAGTGCAGTTAGTAAATGAATATCAAAGGGGGAGTAGCGAGTGAGCGGTATGGCGGCGGCGCGCGAGTCATGGGTTGCATGCCGCACCTGTCACGGCATGTCGGCGGCCGGCCCACCACTTGGTCCGGCTTGGACGGCCGCCAGTGTTCCTGTGATAGATACGCGGCTCGTCTCGGGTGTGTCTACCAAATTAAACTGCGCCATTTATTATATTTCTTTAAGGAGATTGGTTCACTAATGAGTGAGCCACATCATTATTAATAACCTATTGAATCATGCCGTTGTGAGTGTATCGTTGCCTTGTCCTAGTGAATTACAATTCAAAATAAACCAGAGCAGATGCAATGAGTAATTATAAACCAATTGCTTTTCAAAATAAATTCAGTAATAGATTTATTAAGGCGTTTAGTCCTTTCCCTTATTCTTCGAGTTGTCCGACCCGCGTCAATAAAGATGTTTAAACGAGTATAAATATTCGATCTGGTACGAGTTTAAAAGCGTACGAGTGAAGCTGCAGCAAAAACCGAGCCGATTGAAATGTTAGTGACAGGCCGATGCACAAACAACAGACGTACAGCATTATTTTAACATAAATAATCCTTGTACGAAACGAATGGATACAATACGGGAGCATTTGAATTTCAATATGAAATACGAATAAATTGATGTTGATTAAACGGTCACATCAAGATTATAATTTAAATGTGTTTAAGTTCAAGTGATAAGCACATGGAAATATTGACAGGTCCTTCTTATGGAATGCAATCCAACTTTTTCATGCTGATGACATGCGTAGAGATGTAAAGATAAAACATTTTTAATTTTATGTAAACATAAGTAGCGTAGTAGTAAGAGAGCAGTGGTGGCCCAGTGGTATCGGTCCCGACTTACGACTTGTAGGTCGTGGGTTCGAACCCCGCCAGGCGCATTACTTTGTGTAATTTATTTCATCAACACTGCTCTCAAAAACGGTGAAGGAAAACATCGTGAGGAAACCGGCATGCCCTAGAACCAAAAATTCGAAGACAATTGACATGTGACATCTACCAAACCGCACTGGGCCCGCGTGGTGGATTATGGCCCATTCCCTCTCACAGAGAGGAGGCCTGTGTCCCAGCAGTGGGAGCATTATAGGCTGATGATGAAACATAAGTATTTGAACAATGTTGCTTAATTGCCCAATGTTGGTGGTGAAACTCATGCAAAATTGTATAACGTGATACTGTGATGACTTCCAAAATCTCCTAACTTCATCCAGATTCCCACCAGTGTGTTCGCTGGAAATTGTTTTCTTTGCAGTATAATGATTTAATTAATGTCTTTAATCGTCTCATTAACAGTTGATCATACAATTTTATTGTATTTTCCATTACCTCACCAACAGTGAAACTTGATATTGCTATATGGCAACTGAAAAGTCAACACTATTCATTATTTGAGCTTGTATGTAATTGGCATTACGAAATCTATCTTAATAATTATTGAAAAAAAAAGTGGTGGGTGTCTGATTGCGGTTAATTTTATCCTCTCGATGACTTGGAACAGTCAGGTTACAAATTGATTCGATACTTCTCAAAGTATTAATAAAATCTTTATCTGCACCTAGACTCGAGACTAAATTCATTGCAGGAAACGTCTTCTGAAATATAATTAGAAATCACGTACGAACACTTAAGAACACAAATAGGTACAGCAACGCTTTCATCTGAAACAATCGTTTGTGCCGACGCAATATTGTGCAAAACAAAAACCTTATCACCAAGTGATCTAATACTTGCAGTAAGATATACAAAAACGGTAGTCGTCTTTATGTCTAAACTGGATAGGTAATTCTAGGTCACAGACCATTGATATTCCGTCTACCATAGTCTAGACATATTGCATGGTCGAATTTTAAATGAATGACATCGCATTACCAATGGATGAGACTTGAAAATTTGAAATCTAAAATAGGTAACGTCTGAAGCCAGTATTTGATAAAACGTGATATTTAGATGTCAACGATGTTTAATTTAGGAATGCATTGGACGGCTCATGTGCTTTGGTAACCATAACGGGTCTAAAATCTTTGATATTGTTTGAAATAATTAGGAATCTGTTCTTAGTTTAGCATTATCATGATCATGAATATACTCGTATTTCTATTACACCGTGGCAACTTCTAAAGCAATTAACGGCTCTTAATGAATTGCAAGTTCTTTTGACTTTTCCTCTTGGACATTAATAGATTTAGTTTCTTTACAGGTGGTGTTTCTTTTTCTGTCTTATTCATTAAACATTTAATGTATATGTGTTACTTTTATTGTATTTCTTCATTTTACTTTGATATTTTACTAGCATTTATAATGTTGATTAACAATGTTATCAAATTTAAGTGACATCATCCTCATTTCTGCATTTTTCAATTCTTCAGAATCTTTTATCTCTAAGATTCCATTGCTATCCATTAGAAAATTCTTCCTATGCCATATGATTTATTATTCAACATCAAAAATAATCTGGACATGAAATATAATCAGCATTAACAACTAAAACATTTATTGTATCAAACGCTAGGATTCTTCAATCAGCGTTGTACTCTATTCTATGTATGCTTGACATAAAAACGTTGCGAGATCTAAGATCAAAGCAGTGACTAATGATATCTAGATGAGAACAGAGTGTGCAATAAAAATGTCACAAATATATTTTTATCTGTGGTCTACATAGGCCGTATAATTGTCGATTGTATCGTTTGTGTATTCACACTGTTTTTCTTTAATTAATTGGCGCACAGCTTTGTAGTCGCTAATTGTGTTAGATGCTTGTGCTAGAAATAAATAATTCATATTTTGAAAGCTGTTTAATATATTTTTTTTATATTTCGGTGAAATCTTATCTTTTGTTATCTGACCGCAATATTACGTCTTCTTTCAAAATTTCTATTTTATAATCTAAGTCAGTTTTTTGATTAATTTTTGTTAAAATATCGCGATCATTTGTCACATAATTATAAATAAAACCTAGCATCTATTTCTCCACCATCATTTCTATGTATTTCCTCCAAATCACCAAAATACTGGAACAAAATTTTCATACAGATAACTATTCCAATAAACTTTTCTTCACTTTATTAATCAGTTTCTATACAGGCGTTATTTATGTGCTACAATGTTTATACTGCTTCAGCCATTGTAAATATATGTACCTAATTAGTCTTTTTTCGTAATTTGTTACTCGATTTTATATACTTGTGTATTATTTCAGTTATATTTAACGGGTAGGAATAGTCTGGAGGAATAATACTCTCAGTAAGTATCTGCCTGGCTTACAATGTAGGGATATCTTCAAAGTTCAAACGAAGCAATTCATCTTCCTGCATTACTTGTTAGCTATCTATAGATTAACTAGATTCAAAATAGGTATGCATTGAGTTAGCACAGACGTTTCTTTTTGCCTTGAAAACCGCGATTGTAGCCTTCTTTATTGACTCTTTTACGTCTCAGGAATCTTAACCTAGAAACGCTGCAAGCAAAAAATTCTCCTTGAACTTTGGTAGCTGCAGTGTGAGTCTATTGTCGACTTCTGTATTTCTTCTACGTATTATGTTGATTGGATAGTTGTACTACTATCTATCAATTATGTGTCCAGAGCATGTCGGTTAAACGACAACACGGATTTCAGCAATCCCTTCTCGAATTCTCAACTTTTTACAAAAACTAGCACAGGCTTTTATGGAACGTCAGAAGCTACACGGCCCAATGGGTCCTTTTCTATGGAAAATTACCGTCAAAAAACTTTAGAATTCAGGATTCTAAAAGTTTGATATACCTACGCAAAGGTTACCGATCTGGGAAGCTTCCATGAAAATGCAATCTAGTAGGCACCCTCGACGAATTCGCAATATACTGATGTCATCGATATAAATTCAAAATAATTCACTGCTGTAACATCAGCTGCAGCGGAAGCGAAGTTCATTGAGCATGAAGATATTATACGAAAAACCGTCAGATATATATTTAGAGATAGACAATTAAATCAGTTGCCATGGCGTTTGAGCTGAATGAATAACATCTGCCCATTACAGCAGTCGGTGCATCGACAAGCAGGTCATCCTACTTCACGCACACAACTAGACACATCTATCATGAATAGCGGGTGAATTCTGAATTTCGTACCGGAAAAGACTAGTTTTTTCGTTTAGTTCTGTCTGATTTTCAGCTACATAGAGTTTTATACTTAGTTATTTCATTATAGTATGAATTAAGAATAGTTAAAAATGGCGGAGCTTCGGGTCTGACGAAAAAATTGCGATGCCCTGCAGTGATTCCAGATAAAAAATATGTTAAGTTATTTGAACGATACAAATTGTAGCTAGTATGCTAAGAACTAGTTTAAATAACTTGACTTCCATTGCAACTGATGTGATGGAAGAATTATTCTTAAAACACTGTTAGAAAAGGCTGGATTTACAATTTTTCATGGAAACACTGCCAAATAACCTTGGCCAGGTACTACGAACAAACACGTGCAGTTTAAATAAGTAGGCATGCATTAAGTTTTAAAATGGATGCCAGTGAATATCAAACTGTGTTTTTGCTATTATATAATGAAGATTATTTTCTGCATCAAAATTATGAAACTTCAACCAAATGCTACAAGAGAGCTTAATTATTAAAATTACATTCATGACAGCGACAGGAAAATTTATAACTGTTCGAGACTGTAAAAAATGATTATCTGTTTATTTTAATATTTTTCAAAGCGTGACATTTTGGTGGGACTATTTCCATAAGCAAAACCGGAGCGAATTCACCTGCGTTGCGCGATGTGAAACAAAGCGCTCCGTCGCACGCGCATATTTGACGTATGACTGACGTGCGCAAGGTGGCCTAAGGCATTCTCTCATACAGCCTTCCGGTTCCTTACTGCTTACAAACTTACTTTTGCTACTGCGTAAAAACTTTTTTCTTTACCGTCATATAGTTTGAAGCCTTCTCTGAGACGCATAATTCATATGGCGTAAGCTGCTGCAAATATATCTTTTATTATTTTGATGAATTAGTCATGTTATAATGTCATTCATTTCAGATTTATCATTCGGTGTTGACTTACATGCATGGAACGAGTTTTTGGCAATGAGTTACGACGTTATTTTTTTTTTGAATAAAATAAAGTTTGGCTAAAGTTTAGCAATAATGTTTAGTTTATATTTGATTAAAGTCACAATAAACTTGGTTCTTTCAAACAGGTTGCTCAAAAACAAATGTTATACAACCTACAAACAGTTGCACTTTAAACAAAAAATATCCTTAACCAGTGCAGGGCTTATTTACCTTCACGCAGAGCCTGCATTCAGCTCGTTTATATGTCGCCTACCTATCGAGGCTTTGCTTTATAAAGCTACTCGCGCAACGTGTAAAGGTTTTATTCGAAGATACGACTTTTTTGGCCGCACTATCTGAGGCGAGGTATCGCTGCAATGTGTCAGTCCGTCCCGCGGTGCCACTTTACGAAACTTTTGATTTACTTAAGTAACAAGTTTTTTTCTTTAATGGTGTCCCTTGTGTAAAGAATTGGTGGACCTGATTTCAGGATTCACAAAAAAAAAAAAAACAAAAAAATGTTTGAGTATACTTTTACTGAAAGAATGTGTTTAGTTTAATATGTGTTTGTAATTAGTAATTTGTTAATCTAATTTTAGCGTTTAAATAAAGTAATGCAATGTAGCAATATGCTAAAGCTATTATTTGCTGTACATTTATGAATACGTGAACGACTAGGAGTCATGGTAGTGTTCCTAACGTAATGAGTTATAGCGATGATGTCCACACGCACGCATGTTTCAAATTATGTCATCAGCCAACCCACTAGAACGTGTTATGTTACCCAAATGTCAGTGGCTCTTAGTCGGCGCTAGTTATTATTTGGCTCGTTGCCTTATGATTATTAACTTTAACATACAGAGGAAATTATTTAATTCAGTTAAAGATAATAATAGTCGAGATTTGTAGCAGAGAAATGTGGAATTACAAATAGAGTCGAACCAGTTGCGCGGCGCAAGCGCGGCTTCGTAATCGTCGATCCATAAAAGAGAATCCGAAGATTGTCCGATTGGATCCCGAGCGGGCACGAAGCTGAAGCTTCGCATTAAGAGTGGATTTCTCACGTTCTCGGTGAGCACTAATCACGACGTAGAAATATTAAGGACAGTAATATCTTGTACACATTTACATAAGACGCAATAAATCTCTATGTGCGGGCGCAGCGGCGCGTTGCAGACGGCGCCGTTGATAAATTCTTATTGGAGCTTTTTCGATGGACTATTTCGATGCGGTGGCTATTATGTTTGTTCTCTTTGTACTACTGTTAATGCTCCAGTAGATAACTTTCCTTTTTAAGTCCGCCCTATTGCTATCAAGTACGTACGAGTATGACCATGCCTGTCATATTAATTATCACGATACTTTGATAAAATACCTATGCAAATGAACACAATCTAATCACATTTTATAAACATAATTCACTGTACGCCTACCTATTACTGATAAACTGTCATTCAAATCAATTTACATCAATTTTCTTGAACACAACGATCATGCAAAATACAGACGCCCTGGTCTATTTATCACTGAAGTAAATACCTTTATGTACGAACCTAGTACATTATTATGTGACTTAAGTTCAGATCACTTATCTAGAAGACTAATTGCCTATCTATCTACGTTTACTTAGTAGCCTAACGGACCAAACCAGTAACCGCGCCAAGTTATTTATAGGAAGTTAAGTATAAAACCTTGGAATGGCAAACGGTATGTACGATTTCATTGTGATTTATAACTAAACGTCCTTTGGTACATTTTGTCATAATTATAATCGTGAATAAATGTTTATTTTTTTCTACCGTCATACGCTTTGGAACACTGTGCATCTTAACTTTTATTTTTGATGTATTGTGATTTTTTGTCTGTATTTAAGCGTACACGTATATAGGTACCTACTTTTTACATTTTAATATTTATTTTCAGATAATGATGACTAATGGTTGTGAAAAATTCGGCAGGGCTCATACCACAATTCAATCTAAAACAGTTATTGGCTCATTTACAAACAAGTATTGGATGTTAGCCGATGAGGGCATGATAATATCAGTATAATTTCCTAACACTAAACCGACAAACAATTCGAGCGTGCTAAGCGAGTTGAATATTTATTTATTCGCGTGCAATTATCAACACACAGATATATAAACTACACGAATAGTTAGCACTTTAGCAGGTTAGATGATAAAATCTAGAAACAAGTAGGTTTGCGTCAAATAGACGCAAAAATCCAAATAAAATTAATATCGAGTTCGATCCCATCGCTTCCTTAATCGTTGGCAGCACAATTACTGAAGACGCCGTGAGACCGATAATAATTTTAAAAATATCGCCCAGTAAATGATGCCATAAATTAAATTTAATAATACGTACGCCCAACACAACGGCATCATGTGCGGAAAGCTAATTGAATATTAATTTAATAATAAATCTGGTTGGACCAGTCCTCGCCTATAGTATAGGTAGGCACCTCTCTTATTTATAACTTAACTCCGACTACGGCAACACTAATTTTAATAGATTTAAATGGTCAACGATTTATTGTTGTCACAAATATTAAAAAGTTTAATTGTAAAAAGTTTTTTGTTTGAATTAGTCAAAGCCTAATGTTTGGAGCCACACCTTCGCGGCGACCATTACAAACACCTTCCGTTTCAGTTAATTTATTACTTTTATCTCGAGCACAGTCGCGGTCGATGCACACAAACACACGACATCTCCGACAATAAGACAAATCGTCCGATTACGAGACACTACCTGCCAGCGGTGGGTCCAACCATGCAAATTTTCAAAAGCTCTTTTTTCTTTTGAACCAATTATCATCATACGCTTTTAAAGAAAGTAAAAGTATTAGTACAACACACAGTCATCAATAGACGCATTAGTAAATTAATTACTGTGAAATTTTCGAAAGAAAGTCTTTCAAACTTTCTTTGAATTCACAATGGTACGAAAAGCAGAAAAAAATGTTACAATTTTGAATGCAAGTTGACCTTGCAAAATGCACGCCACCTCGCCGTTTTGCAACATTTGGTAATTTTCGCAGACTCGTGATTTATTACGTCTCAAAGACATGCTTTGTTGTAAAACCGAGTTGTTTTAAATAAGACCACTTGCGGTGTCCTTATAGCGAAACTTTAAAAGAATCGCATGGGCATTAAGCGACTATGGAAAACATAAGAATGTATTAAGTACCCGGTCGTTTGCATTGTATCTACAAACAAAGATGACGTAGACTATAGAGTATAAAGACCTCGACGTTAGCGCGGATGGAAATGTGCGCTACACTAAGCCAGGAATAGATCATGATATCATAATATCTAGTAAGCAATTTGGCAATGATCCTATCAATAGCGTAGGTTTCGTTGCCGAGATACACTATACAATGATACAAATGCAACGATAGCTATTAATAAAATAACTTAAGTATTTAAACAAGTGTAAAAATGCACAGTACGTCGGCTATTAAAGAAAAGAGCAACGTTTATCAATTTCAAACATTAATCCAAGACTAGATAAAGGCCACCACACGGCTAGCGCGGTATTGTCGAAAGAAATCTCCATACAAAACATTACTCGCCTGTGTTGAGCGATTTATGCGACGGCCTGAGGCCTGCGTACCACTGTGCACTCCTTATTGTATATTATTGTAGTGACACCGACTAATTTGTTGGCCGACTGATGAGCCAACTGCGGGGAAAGAGATTGTTTATGTTTTACTATATTAACTCTAAACGTAGAGCAGTTTATCCCACAGTAAAATATAAACTAGAACTCAATCTCGAGCAATATACTACATAATTGTATGTAGGTAAGGTTGTATTAAGATATCCGTTCGTAAAGTAAAATGTTAATTCCGAAAGTAATTTTAATTTGTTACAACAGTGCAGCTTTTGCAATTACAGTGTGGCGATCGATATTAAACGTCTTCATAGAAAATTATTTATTAATAACATAGTTTAGTGGAGTAATAACTGTGGATCTTATCCAGTTTATGCGGGATTTTGATCTTAGTGAGTGGATTTATTTAATCCGCGTTTCTGCGTAGAACCGGCGCAGACGCTGTCGTGGAGTGACAGGCGGTGTGCGCACGCGCGCCTCTCTTCAGAACGCCGGACAGTAGGCATGAGAAGATATGTTTAACTTAACTTTATATTAAATTGGACATCGTCATTCAGAATTTAAATGTTGTAAAGTGGACCAAAATATTTTGATGTTTGTAAATATTTTGGGTTGAGCCCTGGATAATTTTTAAAAAGTATTCGTTTAATGCTTCTGTATATTATATCAAATGAACTGTTGTACTACTTCTGTTGGTTTTAACATCTACAAAAAGGATCAAATGATGCTTCGTTTAACATGCACGATATATAGACAGATATTGCAACACATCTACTTATGTATCATAAATATTTCAAAACCTTTTCAATCAGAATCAACACACAACAAATAAAATCCCAAGCAAAACGTACACTTCTCTTATACAAATATTCAAGCCGAACACGAAATAGCTTTTAATTATTTTAATTGCAAATATAGCCGACTGATAATTTAGTAAAATACACGTAAACGTACGTCGTGACATGAAACGAGTGGCTCGGCACGGCTCACGACATTTCAAAACAAACCGATCTTTCTTCGCAGTATAACGTCAGTATCCCGACGTGTGTTTTTGACGCCATCTTGATTCTGTTTGTACATATTTTGACTGGTTTAATCGATGAATTAACCACTATGCATTATGAAATAAAACAAAAACTATGACTGCACCTTTGGAATAAGTAAACTGAAGATTGTGTATTGAATTTTGCACTGTGTGACGGATAGTCTGAATTGTGGAGAAACCTTCAAAAGTAATAATAATACTAATATTTAGATAGGTACGCGTGTTGATTCATAATCCATTACTAAGAAGGAAAACGTCAATCATTATAATTGTGCAAAAACTTACTTTTCTAGTCCTTCATTATGATTAAGACTGATGAATTATATTCAAATAAATTCACACCTATTTTTTTTACATTTCCCAGTAAAACAGCTGACAGGAGGGTGGTCAACTCTGTTACTTTTGCTATTAAAAGCATAATTATGAATTGAACGGACATTAACACTGACGCCTAGACTCCCCTGAGCCGTGGGTCAGTCACAATTAATCATGTACCTAATGACGTGTTTAGACCTCGATGTGAAGTTATGAAAGCGTATCGCTTGTGACGATTATTTAATTTTTATTTATGTTTATTGACACGCTTGAATCTTTAGGATAAACTAGTTTTAGTGACCAGAAATAGTAAAAATAATTTAAACAATAATTGAAAACTAGGTAGTCCCGAAATTAATTACCAAAATTATTGATATTAAATCTTATAATTTATAAACAATCCTATGATAAAGCTACTAGTTCATTAATATTCATGGATTCGGCAATCATAAATTTTAAAGTATTGAAGAGCTTGAAGAAATTCTCATGCCTGAGGAAAATAACTATTTATTGTGCTAAGTGCTCGCAGGTGATACGCCAGAAACAGGTCTGAAGTGCGCTACTGCAATTTTCACGGCAATATCTGTGATTAAAGAGTAAGAACCGCTTAAGGGTATCTACATATACCTTTGAAGGAAGTATGTGTATAAAACATTTATTTATTAGTGGCACAGTCGACATTAATAGATTAACGTTTTATATTTATTTCTCTTCACCAATATCTTCGGTAAGCATCCTGTCATAATTATGGTATGTAATATACTGTCAAAGTAAGATAGCAGGGGGATCTTTGCCTCACAAATAGGACATAAAATATACACAATTATAACAATTTATAATGTAGATACCTTTTGTATTAAGTTTGTTCTGGTTTAAGGGAACGAATATTGAACAGGAACCTACTATGATTGCATTTTACACGAATGCAACGCTGCACGTGCAACCACGCCCAGGCACGCTGATAATAATTAACCAATTACAGAATGACAACCCATCGCCGCCATTTTAATTGGTTCGCGATTCCTATGCATTGGTTCATAAATCTGTTGATTGTGGAGATCGAGTTGTACCACTGTGCAATGTCGTATCTTATAATTGAGGTTCGTAACGGGTAGCAAAAGTTGCTTTGTTTTTATTCTGCAATTTTATTGGTTATCCTTTAGGTATTTACTTGCGGTCTCATAAATGTTAGGTATTTTATTGAAAATAAAGAACCTGACTATCCGGTTTTTAATTGCATACTGCTCGCAGAAACGCACAAGTCTGGTTTTGGGCATCTGGTGAGCGTATAATTAAATTAATTATGTATAATATGAAATATTAATAAGGAGTTGTAATTACAAGAAATATACATGACATTTCATAGACACAAAAACAAATTGCTTCAAATTCATTAAAGCTGAATTATTAATTAATTATTTTTATGAATTAATAAATAATTCATACTTTTGAATATGTAAAGAAAACTAGTGATCCATCCGCGTAAAGATAAAACAAAAAGAAAATTTCTGTCAATACTCAATACATTAATCTGCTATTGGCGTTTTAATTGCACGCTGTTTATTGCGCTTTAAAAGCTGGGGATACGAAAACGCAACACAATATTTTTTCCATATAACCATTAATATCTGTCGGTTTTGTTTCCTCGGCGGACGCAACTCGCCCCACTGTGCGGTGGGGCAGTTGTAGACTGGCTAACAATTGCAACGTCGATTCTTTTTGTGTATCAACTGTCTATTTTATTATGGACGTCTCTCAGTTTTAAATTAAGAATTTACTTGAAATGTAAATAAGAAAGCAGTATTCATTTATCTTGTCATAATAACAAGAATTTTCAAACACTTTGATTATGGTCTACAGGATCTATCATAGTCGCCGTAGATGATAGGCGAGCCATGAGCTAGATTTTATTATAACCGCGGTTCATTTTACTAAGACAGAACTTGGATCTATTTTTCATATCAATATTTTTGTTACTTTTATAAATCTGTAAGATAATACATCTTACAACGTCACCTGAGTAAGGCATAGACACCGTCACAATGTAGTTACCCCCTAAAAGTGTAGATGCTTTGAACCACAAACCAACCAACACCACAAACATAGTGATGCTGCCTGTACAGAACATCTTCATTAAAAACGACCTAATGTGACTTTAACTCTGATTCTTACTCTAGATTTTACACCGCCTACACCAGATTCTAGTCCATACACCCACCCTCCTCTTCCAATAGAAACAATTTCACTTATTACGTCACAGAGCATGTCCTCTGCGTCCATTGATCAGCGTTGTTCAAGAATTAATGAAGTGAGCACGTCGACCCCTGTCAGTTTCTGTCGAGCCTCTGAACTCAGGGACACGTCAGGACCCTCTGTCGGAATGTCGATACACTACGTGTCACAACTATTTGGTGAATTAATACTATTTTTTGGTCGCCTTTTGCTGAAAGTCAAGCCAAAAAGTAGGCCGAATCCTGGCTTTAGCCAATCGTTTGACGTCGACTTTCCTTTTTTCAGCACACAGGGTTGTTGAAATTTGTCTCGGGACTTTATGCAGCATATCGCGGCTTTGGAACGCAAGAGGCTTGTGATAAAACAGGGTAGTGTTTAGTCAATAACAGTCCCTTTAGGCAGCACCTAAAGCAGAAGACACATTTGATGAACTTAACCCCAAAAAAAAGCATGTTCGAATAATAATTCTGATTTCTACTAATATTAAGATTTGTAACCAATGACTTGGTTGCGGTGTCTCCACAGGCAGGCAATCCAGGTGAATCCTCATGAATTTGAAGCCGACCGACATTTATTAAATTGGAAAATTTTAGGAAAAGGTTGACGAAGTATATTTACAAACTGCTAAAAAACTGTGGGTTAATTAAAGCCCGGATCATCTCAAGACGAGACTGTAATCTAAAATTATATATAACTCAAAGGTGACTGACTTACATAGTGATCTATCAACACACAGCCCAAACCACTAAACGGATCGGGCTGAAATGTGGCGTGCAGGTAGATGTTAAGACGTAGGCGTCCACTAAGAAAGGATTTTAATCAATTCTACCCCCAAGGGGATAAAATAGGGGATGAAAGTTTGTATAAAACTTTGTCAATTATAAAAAAAAATACATTGTTAAGTTCCGACATCCACGCGAACGAAGTCGCGGGCACAGCTAGTATTCCATATAATAACAACATCCCTGTAATCTACATTGTGACGATTATTATTGAATTACTTTACTGAAAATCATTCATGTATCTTCAATAAAAACTAAAAGCTTGGTAATTTTCGATCGTTCAATAAAGTGCTCAAAAATGTGTATAATAAAGTTTGAAAGAATCTAACCTGTCGCATTTGATCTTTATGATTATCGCATGATAAAAAACAGCAGATACAACGAATTTTTGATTTACTTTCAGATTGGCGTGGGTGAAAGAAAACTGAAACCGAGAATGTGAAGAAAAGTTGCCATGAGTTGACTCTGAGCAGGTAGAGTGTGGATATTTTGTTTAATTACTACGAAAACATTGATTAAGTTAGGTCGCGAGTGATAGAGAATTCAGAAAATTGCATGAAATGAAAACTAGCGAATGTGTTACACAAGAAGCAGCAGAACTGTTATCTTTTGCTAAACACACGGGTTTGATTGACAATGAAGAAAATCAAGGAGAAACAAAAATAGTGAACAAGTAAATTAATGAAATTGAATTATGTGCAGAAAAGTACTGTGAACTGATTAAGATAATACAAGATTGAATTTACGACGTAATCTGTCTAAATAAAAGAAGAAACTGACTGGCTGACTAACCTGATCAATCAACGTTTGAAACCACTGAGTCTAGAAGCATGAAATTTTGCAAAAACGTTTCTATTGTGAATATTTAAATTAAAAAATATCCACAAAACTATTGAGGGATGGATTTTCGAAAAATTTATCCCTTATGGAGTTTAAAAATTTGATGAAAGTTCATGTAGGTACAGACGCCAGCACATCAAGCTATCACAATCTGTCAGATTTCTTTAATAGAATTTCAACCTTATCACAAGAGTAGAAGGTTAATGTTTGATTGGTAAAATCTGACAGATTCGGGTAGGTTGACCTGCTGGCGTCTGTACATAAATTTCATCCAATTTATTTGAAACTTTGAATGAAAATTCATAGACCAAAATTATAAAAAATGTGTTCTAGATTTGTGGAAATTTCAACCCCAGAATAATTGAAAATCATAGGGGATAATATGAAATCCTCGCACATGAAATCGCATGAAACTTTGTCTTGCACAATTCGTCGCCTTGGAGTCCAATAGAGCTATTCCACAGAACTACACTTCTGAGTTATGGACGTTTAAAAAATAAAGGATGCAGGTAAAAACAGTTATTTGGAAATAAACCAGTGTCATATTGTAGTAGAGGATTCAAATTTTTACCCTAGACTATTATAACGTGTAGCTATTGAATGCTATAATTATAAATTACCAAAATATCATGGTTTTTAAGTTATGTGGTTTAGGCCTATTGGCTACTATTTTATGTATAATGTTATACTCGTAGTACGGGGTGTAAGTCGCTTAACTCTCTTGTCTCGTTGACTTTTTTGTCTTATGACATTATAAACTAACTAGATAAAAAGGCGTAAGCGAAGTAGAATATTTGAAAAGAAAAACAAAATAATTACTTTTTCATTTATTTTTCATTAGCTTCTGCCCGCGACTTCGTACGCGGGTCCTGTTGCTTATGCCAGCAGCAATGGGGTCGTCAAAATTGAATTTCTGAAACGTCTGATGTCGAATTCTAAGAGCCCGGGGACTGGACAACAATGGGATGCACGAGACGATTCAAGAAGTTCCAGATCTTACATTCTTGTAAATCAACAGGAAATTCCCATCAGACTAAACAACATTTGGCGGCGACCTCCATTACGGCGTCGGCGTAATATGTTACGACGACGACACGCTCGTCCTGGCGAAGGGAGAGTTGCACCAGGTGGCGGCTGACCTGGCGACGCAAGCGGTTGCGACGGTTGTTGATAAGATCCGGCAGTTGGGGCACGACGTGGCGCTGCACAAAACAGAGGCCATGTATTTTCATGACCGTCCGAACGCACCACGTTCAGATTCTCACATAACGGTGGGAGGGGTTCGCATCGGCGTCGTGTGGAAGATGAAGTACCTGGGACTCGTTCTCGACAGCCGGTGGAACTTCAGGGAGCATTTCCTGAGATTGACCTTAAAGTTGAACCAGGCAGCAGCCGCCTTCAGACGACTCCTGCCCAATCTCAGCGGGCCAAACGGATCCTGCCGGAGGCTATACGCCGGTGTCGTGCGGTTTATGATATCCCTCTACGGGGCTCTCGTGTGGGCCCTGAGCATCTGAACGTGACTACTAAAGTTAGTCGCATGCCAGAGGGTCATGGTTATCCGGATGATCCGAGGATACCGCACGATCGCCGGCGAATCGGCCAACCTACTCGCCGGATTGCTGCCCTGGGATCTGGAGGCGACTGCCCCTCCAGCGCGTTTATGAGTGGCGCGTGGAGGCGTAGCGCTGGGGCAAATCCGGGGAAAGAGCTCCGGCGGGGAACGACTGTCGCAACCGAGGTCCGGGCACGCCACAATCGCGGCGATTATAGACCCCTCTTTGAGGAGTGGCTGGATAGGTGTCACGGGCGTCCTGACCTACCGTGTGACGCAGGTTCTCACCGGACACGAAAGTTTCGGGGGGTACCTGTGTCTGATAAGAGGGAAGTAAAGCCTGGGTCTGGTCTGGCCGGGCCTGGTCGGGCCTGGGGAACACCGCCGTGTCCTCATGGCGGTGGTAGGCGGAGACCTCTCGCGCCCGACATTTGTCGAGGCCATGCTGCGGGGAAGACGGAACGGGAATCGGTCGCCCCCTTCTGCGAAGCAGTCATGCTCGCAAAGGAGGAGACGGGCTGCGTGAGGGAGAGGACAGCGTCCTCCTTCCACCCTAGCCGCAGTGGTGGACTCCCACGGCGATGGATGTCGGATCTCCGGCCACCGTAGATGCGGGCATGCGGGCGGTGAGTACGAGTCTGACAGTCCCTCTCGCCCTGCACTGGGTTATGTGCTATAGTGTCCCTGGGCGCTTGGAATTCCACAACAGGTGTTCCAGATCTTCAACTTTTATACGTCAACAGAGAGTGCTCATCAGGCTGAACGAACAAGTCTTGCTAAGACGAATTCCTATAAAATAAATGTTATAGTGTACCGCCGCAATTTTTTTTTTAGCCAAATCCATTCAGTGGTTTTTGCGTGAAAGAGTAACAAACATAATACCTCCATACGCACATACATCCTCACTAACTTTCGCATTTATAATATTAGTAGCCGTTTAGTTCACAAAAATCAGCGACTACCGTCACTCCCAAATCTCTCCCTCAACTCGAACCAAACTAAACAATGCATGTTGCACGCACGAACTCGTCAAAATTGAATGAAGAATGCGGATTAGTAAACAGGAAAAACACGTTTTTTCTCTAACAGTTACATGTTCCCAAATAATATCGAAAGAAAAGTCTAGAATACAGTTTTATAGAATACAGTTTAAGTTCTAGAATACAATCATGAGCTCTTACAACTGTTGACCACTCAATAATTCTCAATAATTATTTTCTATGACTTGTAATCACAATTAATCTAAGCTGCATACATTTTTTGACTCCTATTAAAACTACTCTTACATTTATTGGCAAATTTAAAAATAACCTGCTTACAATTATAATATCTATTAGATGTATTGACTATTATAAAGTATGTCTCTTTGTGAGTACGTTAATGCACTTAACTCCATTTCGCAAAAATTGTGGCTTAGCTCCATTGGCCTCCAAGGCGACGAATTGTATCAATACGAGCTCTACGTAGAGCTCGTATTGATACAATTGTGCAAGACAAAGTTTCCCAACAAAGTTAATAATAGGTACTCGTTAGAAAATGCAGTTCTATTACGTACACAGGACTACACAACAAGCTATACAAGAACCAGTTTGTCTTGGCCTCGCTTTAAATAATCTTTCCGCAGATAGAACGACCAATTTATACTGGTTATGCATAGCTTGATGCGTACTAACAGTTAGTTTGTTCGTATTCTCGTGTATTTTTTAAGTGAGAACACGAACATTTATTGTTTCGTGATATTTGAATGTCAACACGTTTCAATGTTCTTTTTAAATTTTATTGCTCGAGTGTTTAAAGACATCAATTAGTTCAGGAATCATTTTAGAAAGATAAATCTTTAACTTTTGAGATTTTACATCGTCTGATATCTTTTTTGCTTGTGTATTACGAATGTCAAGAGCGCGTTTAAAATAACACAATGATTCGTTACAATCAGCGTATACTGGTTAAACACAAGGTTGCTCTTTAAAAGAAGGGGTGAGCTGTAATCCAAAAGGCGGGCCCAGTGTGATAGAGGTTCAGTGTTGATAGACGTATTCGAATTTTTGGTTTTAGGACATGTCAGTTTCCTTTTGATGTTTTCCTTCATCGTTTTGAAAGCAGTGTAGATGAATCAAATTACACAAAGTAATGCGCCAGGCTAAATTTCAACCCACGACCTGCAACTTGTTGGGGCCGTTTTTTGGCCATTGGGCTACCATTGAACAAGGAGTTGGTTAATAAAGAAAAGACCATGCTTATAGAATAGGACATAAAGTGCACTTGTATCAGCAAATGTTATAAACGACGGAATCTTTCGTGAACACGTATATAATTTTACAAAACAAAATGACATAAGCTTATTTCAAACTAAATGATTGCCACAACAATTTCTGTAATACATAGATCAGGAAACTATCAGGTAGTGCTCAAATCATAACGTCTAGTTGACTAGTTAGCAGTTACTGAATACAAGTTGTAATTCTCGCAATCATGAGTTACTTGAAAGCTGTATTACTTGTGTAACCTATCGATATCATATCTTTGGGTATACCTACTACAAAAATGATACCTTTTAATTTCCCCCGTTTAGGCGCGGATTCCACCACAGCGGAGAGGAGCGGAGACAAGAGGAGATGTTTTTGAAAAAATATCAGTATTCCACATCCCCTCCGCGCTTAGCATTGGTAACAATCTGATTGGTAAATCAAAACCCATCTCCTCTCGTCTCCACTCCTTTCCGCTTTGGTGGAAACCGGGCCTAAAGTTTGCATATTCAAATACTTAAAACCCGAGTAATCGCAACTCCTGGAATATATAATATGTAGTTTGTTTAGGCCATCGAGCCCACACTAATGTAACGTTTATTGAAGTTTGAGAAATAAATGTATCAATTATTTTGGAAAATGATTTGTGATTTATTTGCTATCCTACCAACTACCAGACTAGACCACCTTCTTTCTCGTAACTTTGCCCCACACTAGGCACTTGTTCCTTTATCGCATACGTATCGTTTCGTATCGTGTATCTCGTTTACAAACATGAAAACTAACATCAGCCACTCTTTTCCAGCGAGCTCAAGCAGGGTCGAACTCTTCATTCGATCCTTAAAGCTTTAAAAAAAAATGATTTTTCATACAAAATGAGAAATTGATCGAGCCCATCAGTATGAAAAATCATTTTTTTTTATTATTTTTTCCAAAAGTTTTAGAACAAACATTGTTCAGTAACATGGGCTGAGTTACTCCACGAGAGGTTTTGCGCTATTCACTTTAAAAAAGATTAACATAGGTACTAACTGTCAAAATGTGAGTATCGAAGTACGAACTAGTACTTAAATAAACTGCATTAAAATAAATACCTACAATTATAAAAAAAACTAAACGGTCAAGATCCGATTACTAGTAATCAACGATTAATTTATTACTAACAGTGGAAAACATTATTACTTATTTTTCCTCATTAGCGTTTTCTTACAAAACGATACGATAAGAATCTTGTTCGTTTAGCAAATGCTCTATGAAAAACTGTTAACCCAATTAAAAGTGTTTAAAATAGACCAATAAACTCACAAAGTTTCTCTAAACGTTGTATAAACACCGTTTCAAACAGTAAAGAAAACTTATTTACAGTAGGTACAAAGTTCATAGCACCGCGACGGCTAGACAAAACGACTTGTTAATTTTTAATCATAACCAAGAACCAATCGTTTCCAATATGGGTGAATCAAAGATGGTGGGTGTAGAGAAAAAAAGTGTGAAGTTGTATGGACGAGGCTACTGACGGTAAATTAAATGCAAATGTGGTCGTTTATAATAGGCTCCCTATTAAAAGGTAATACGTAAACAATTTACCGACCCTCTAAAGCTCTAGTCTGTAAATATACAGTACCGACTGTTAGTACCTCGTAGTTAGATAAAACGTGTAAAGCGTGCAAAATAGTTCGCTCAAGGCATTCACCAGAGTCGAAGGCAAAACCTTTTTAAATCAACTTGTACTAGCAAATTGCTAGTTCAGTTTTTTCCTTCGACAAGCAAATCAATTGGTACATCAAATTATACGTTATGAAATAGTTTTTCAATCGATAGCACCACGAACCCGTTACCGTAATAGATGAAAAGAAATGAAAAAATTTAATCAATTGACACAATCGCCAAAACACTAAAATTGAAAAGTTTCCCACTAAACTATTCGTCAACTTATTAGAATTTTAATAATAATTTCAGTAGACAAGAGTTCGCTAAACTTAATAATGATTTTTCTAGAGCAATATTGGAAAACTCTAAGGTTTCTCGGTCAACCGAAATTAAACTTTATCACTGTGGAATAAAGAGTTAGATTGCAGCGTTCGGATAATGAGATAGATCATTTTATGTATCGATAGATTCCGGGTGTTCGAGTCCGCGGTATTAAAGGCGTCTTTAGACTATTTAAATTCCGTTACGGTTCGTTGCGTCTCTGGTTTATACGGTGCCGTTAATTTTAGTGGAAATTGAACTAGGGGACAGTATTGATCACGAGTTAAGAACTTTGCTGTACTTTATTTAATAGTGTTAGCATAATTGTGACTGAAGCAGCTTCCCTAATTATTGGGAATGATATTTCTCATTCATTTTAAAGTGAGATTTTAAAATACCTTTACCATCTCAGTAAAAATAATAGTTCCTCTAAAGGTGTTGAAAGACTTGAACTACAACATCGTTTTTAATTTCGTCAATCTGAAAAACGAACAAAGCCAAACATCGCTACAGAAATTTTTGCGATCTTTCTAGTGAACGCTCTAGTCGATAGTCGTTAAAAGATTTTTCATGATGAAGATTCATGATGATAGACTTGATAGTCGGTTCAGTAAAAAGCTCGTTACAATGCTCGCTGTAGCGCTCGAGTCTGTTTTTCGGTAATGTAACATTCGCAAGAAAACTCAAGTTTATCAGCACCTTTTAAATCATCATTGACAGGTAATGGGGATGGCAACTGGGGAACTAATGGCGCTAGTATAGCTAGTTCCCAACATCGTCATTGGTTCAAATCTTATAAGTACTTCAAAATAGTACTACCTCATTTGTCGGATTAGGACCTAGCTATGGTGGCGCTATCTACAATTAGATTTGACCGGCCTTCCCCATTGTTAAAATCCACATTATTATATTGAATTTGATAATACGGATACCTACTGACAATACGGTTATTCGATTCAACGATTGTCTTTTCAGTATACTAGTACGAAATTAACATAATTATGTATACAACGTGTAGGTAACGTTAAATGCGCAAAACCTCTCGTGGGTTACCACGAGAGGTTTTACACGTTGTATATGGTTCAGAACCATTTCCATTGTAGTTGCTTTAAACTTCAAACACGTTTCTATTACAACCTTCACCCAACATTTCCTTACCAAATAGGTACGTGTAAAATACCAACACATAATGAATCATTCGCGAGGTCTATAATGAGGTGTACAGGCGTAAGAGGGCGTATTCCTAAGATCGTGACCCTATGAGAGTACTGGACCTACACTACTGTAACCCGACCGGTTCTATGATACCTGTTGTATAGCTACGTTTGCTACTACACGTTTAAGACTGACTAGTAGATACAGAGATGAGCGAGGCAGCTAAGCGATGAAGTTAAGCTAAGCAAATACAAAGTTACCAAGTGTCTATTTTCCTAAGAGCTTAGTGGTGTAGCAAAACGAGTAAAAAGTGCTAAACTTTAACAAAAAAATGACGGAAAGATAAGCTTTAGTGAGGATAATTGTATGATTTGGTGATCCCTATTCCATGAGAGTTAATGTAAGCGCACTATATAAGTCAAACGATCCTTAGAAGAACCAGATTTTATGGAAAGCTTATAAAAGAAGAAGTATCAATTTATAAGAGCAAAGGAACAGAGCGAGGATCGCCAGGAGACTCTATGTTCTGTGAGTACCGTTGTTAATGGTCTTCTTAACAGAAAACTGCCAAAAGGACTATACTCGTAAAAATAAAAATCCATTGCTACATAGCTTAGCATATCCCAGGTGGAAAGGGAACCTAAGGAAAGTAAAGACGAGCGCTTAAAGAATATCGATGAACATACAATGATGCTTAGAACAATGGCTGACTGGCATTGATTTATATTTACTTGGATTTGTATTATACAAGTTGGCATTTGAACCTGAACGGTCACGAGTTCATAAACGTGGCTGTGTAACTGACGATGAATTTAAAAACAATAACAGAAATGGCGTAGGTGATAGTAATTCAGATTTTGGAATTAAAAACAGTAAGAAAATCAGTGTTAAAATTGCAATCCAAAGACAGGTCGTCGTAGGAAGAGCTTCAGTATTTTATAGATTTGCTAGTGATTCGGTGCAGTTACATTACAATATAACTTAAACTATCTAACAGTAGGTTTGAGTACATTATTTTACATCCCTTTTTGAATTAATGGTAAAAAGGCTGCTACAGCCGACCTGATTTCTAATCTCCCAGCTCTGACTTCATGCTCCAGATCGTGCAAACGTGTAATTGAGCTTTACTGTTGTAAAACTCAGTTCAGTATTGGATCTTTACCCTACACCAAGTGATAAGGTTGCCTTATTACATTGGGATCTAGTACCGCCATCGGCAAACTGTAGATGTTAGATGATGGTATCTGTACTACCGGCAAGCAATGATGGATCAGAGGTCAATGGTTACATAAATTTTATGGTAATTTTGAATATTAAAGAGATCTGCTGATAGAACGAAAGAGTTCTGAGAACCATTTAAAACAAGCTGCAAGCAAAGATTCTCGCAAATGATGATAAGTAGATCATACCTACTACGTGATTCACTGTAAAGTTTAAAGCTTACAAAAGATTTGAATGGTTGAAATAAATGGCATAATGATACATATAAAATTGCCCAGTTACATAATATGTCAAAGCAGTTTGCATTCGTTTACTCAATAAAAAATGAATCTTGGTACGCAAACTGACACTGCAATGCAGAAAGAAAATTTATTTTTATTCACCAAATACGGTCCAATAATAAAATTGGTCCGCAGTGCTCCGAGTTCGTAATAATTATTTTTAGCAACACAAGAATAAAATACTCATCTTGTGTTTGGAGCAGACCATTTCAAACTTTCAGTTCGCGCTGAAGTATCGACGACGGACATATTAATTGAAAAAAAAATAGTTTCCAGTTTCTGTAGAAAAACAAGAACTTTTGAAATATGCTGGAACATCATCTTCAATTAGTTGTATGTAAGAGTCTAGATATTAATAAATTTAATTGCGTCACAAATGAATAGCAGACGTTCTGTGAGCGCCCGCTGACAGATGTTTTGACAGCTCCAATATTATTAATTGTGACATTACGCTGTCGTTAGGGCATCGCGCAGACCGTTCTTCCGCTTCCACGTCATTAATAAAATGAGCAATAGTCGAAATATTTATCAATGGCATAATCGATACAGAAACAATTATAACCACATCCATCAAAATTCTAAACTCAGCTTTGCATCAGAAGCGTTCGAATTCTTTAACCATTACAATGAATAAGCAACCCTATAATCATGTTCGAAAGAGTTCAAACTGTATTGAAGGTTGAGTGGGACTACGGGAAGTCACTATTGAATCTTATTTGCCCCTCGTTAATGATCATTTTCGTGTAGCACAATGTAACAAATGAAGTACAGTGGTATCGAGTAACATTAAAATTCTTATCTCTGGTCTGTCACACAGCTAGAACGTCAAAGTTCGAAGTGAGGAACGCATTATAATTAATAGTCGATGATACGCGAGGATCGTAAACAAAAGCGGTGATAAATGGATTAAAGTCTGATACTAGATAATAAGAACTGTGGGTTGTAAATCGTGGTTTCGTAAGCGGTGGTCACTTTTTGTTCAGACGTCTGTCATACGGCGTTGTATCACACTCTGCTTCATTTGGGGATGATTGATGTGTTCACGCTTGAGACATCTGTCGATGGTTTATATCATCGCCGACTGCAAAATAGACTTAATGAAGTTAGAAAATCGGAATTAACCTGTCGAAATTAAATTTGTATTCGTTTGATAAGTGAACAGATGACTAATTGCCTCTAAAATCAAAATAGGTAATATCGTCGAAGTGTGGAATGGCAATGAAGTGACAACATATGAGATTTTTAGAAAGAATTAAGAAAGCAAAAAATCTGTAGATTAAATAACTACAAGCAATGAATGTGAATGATTATCCCAAAGACAATAAAACAAAGCCTAATAATATTAATGACACAACAGCTAAAACATGAAAGACCATTATCGATATTCGTTGCTTTTTGTCTCAGCCTTACGATACGGTGTAAAAGCATCCAGTCTTATATCATACCGTTTTGATTTCAATGACATATTAACTGTCAAATATACGTTGATACATTGAAGGCGTCACGCGTTTTGTTAAAGTCTATCATTAGAAGTCGATTTAGGTTTTTGCTGTTATTGATTACGTTTGACAATAATCGGTGTATCGTTTGATTGTGGGAATTAGGACAAGTATTAATATTCTACGTTTATCGAGTGTTACTTTCACTAAGTGATGTAATGCTGTTGTCTAAGCGATGATAGGGTTGTAAATTACTTGAGGAAGCAATCAATAGAAGTTTGTTTGTTGCAATTGCAGAGATTATGTGAGAGGAGCATTATGCAGTCTCAGATACCGTATTAACGAATCTATTATAACACTTTATATCATGTTAGATATCAAGTAGCGATTATTTCATACTGATACTCTTAGGCCGTGGCTGTACTAGACCGCGACGTGGTTTGCGACACAATCATGAGCATTTAAATTATTTGATTTCGGGCTATAAAGGACCATGAATGTAATGGAATGGTTTTGTCTAGTGCGTCCTGCCAATTGCCATCTTCTACAATGTCTACTTCTACTGCGATGCCTTCTCTTTGCTATATCAGACAGAAAGTGATTGTTTGGCCCATAGCTCATACGGGAAATCTAGTCAGCTCAGTTATTTCTAGGTTTGTGGGGGCTTTTTGAGCTACGTCAGCTATTTGAGTCTTGGATATTTCATACGATGAAAACAAAACATAGTTTTACGTTCAGTTACTAGAAAATCGAAAACATTGTGTTGACAGCTGATAATGATCATTAAATTCAGTCAACAAGAAAATCTTTACCATCATTAACACACTTGTTAATGACGCAGTAAAAGTCCATTTCCCCGAACACCGTAGTAGCTATAAACATAATTTTCTCTGCTTTAGCAGTCAACACTTTAGCCGAAACATTATACCTAAGATCATAACTCGAGTCGAAACGACCACTACACGTGTGGCTCCGAAATCAAATTAAAATCATGTTTGATAAGATCGAGTGGCGGTTATGGAAATTTATGACTATATTACCTGCGCTGGCGCATCGCGACCGACAAAAACCGGGGTCGGACCGCGCAATTATTTATGTGGTCCGCGAATGATTATAGTTTACGAGCGTTTGATAGGTCAGCCTCTGGCGTACACAGTGGGCCGTGATTCAGGACACTTTGGATAAAATTAATTTTGTTTTTATGGTTCCTGCGAAAAATTTGGAGACTGGAGTAACTACTTGTACTTTTGGGAAATGATTAGTTTTTAATGTGATTCTTATAAGACAGTGTTTCTCTCTTTTTAAAAATCATCAAAGTTTTGTTGATAACCACGATTTGTCTTAGGTAATGAACCAAAGTCTAAACTTTTTTGTGAATACGTTTAATTATCTATTTTTAGGCAAAATTAGAAATGGGATTACACTCGCTAAATGCCAATTCTCTGTACCTACCATCGCTAAATTTTGACAAACATAAATTATTTTTATTACGTGATTCAGGAAATAAAACTTTCCAAATAGACGTAAAAAATGTTGTATCGGAATGAAACTGAGACAAAAATGTGTTGGCCGCAAAAGATACAGAAATAAATCAGACAGATGACAATTTAAAGTGGTTAACCCACTAACTGTGACCATTTTAGATACTTTGATCAGATCTTGTCGAAACCCAACTTGTATTAGCAGCGACAAAGTCATTTAAACTTTATAGTCTTAGCAATAAAGATGATTTTTATTAATTTTAAGATGTTTTAGTGGGTGTTTGTTCAACAGTTTTTAGAGTCAGAGTAAAGATTTATGTTTTTATTTAAGAATTAATGGTATAGTGTGAGTAATCGCCGTTATTTTAATTTTATGCATTAATGATATCTGATTATGAATAAAAAAGTTTGTTTCGCATATATTATGGGTACCTACCATAAATTCTCACAATCATTATAATGTTCTCACTTCCAGAATAATTTTCGGAGTTATTTACTCATCGTAAATCTCAAATCTATGATCTGATGACATATCTATGGAGACAAGTATGTAATTATAAGCTTTGTAACTTGGGCTCAATATTTATAGCCAGTCAAAATCATAGATAGTTTTTCACTAATTATAGTTGCTTTTAAAAATTACGAAGTACAACCCACTGGCTTCTAAGTACCAGTACAGTCGATTTTACATTTAGTGGGAAACAAAATAAATGTTTTCATTCTCCTAAAGTTTCCCCCAAAGATGTTTAAAGCACCTGGCGCCACTTCTCGCTCTTCGCCTCATTCCACATACTTTACGATCTGTTAAAAGACCGAATTCGCTGTCCAAATTAACACGAAATAAAAACGGAATCGAACCAACAAAAAATAAGCGAAGGTACAAGATAAAAGTTTAAAAAAGGCCCACGTCAAAACATTTGATTGTATTAATATTTATAGGCTTCGTACCGCCGCAGGAAAGACGGCTCGAGACGGATTAAAAAAAAAAATGTTTATCAGCCTGTTTAGCTTTTAAGGAAACCGCGAATCTTTTGTAAAAAGTTATTTATGATCTTGAAAACAATTGCAGTGTTACCATTATATCACATTTGACAGCAATAACTGTATTATTTTTTTTTGTTCCCAAAATGAAGACGTTTGGATCACTGTGGACGTATAACAATAGTATATTATCGTGCGTGAAGTGGTGTGATTCACATTATATTGACTTAACTGTTTTTATGTTGAGGCTTGAGGGTTTTTTCTAAATTTTATTAAAGTTCGTTATCATTTTTTGTAGCTCGAATTCACGGCCAACGATTTCAATTGAAATGTTGGGAGAATTTAATACAATTTTGCTTGGTGGTTTGCAGTTTTGAGCTATAAAAATGCTAACTAGTTTTAAAAATAGTAGTGAAATGCCAATTTTGAAAAACTATTTTGGAACATGAAATATGCATTTAATCCAATCATTTTAATTATAGACTCGGCATTATGAACTTATGACTAAAATTCAATTAATTTTATAGGAAAAATCCTAGCGAAGTGCTAGGATTTTTCCTATAGATATTTAAATCAGGTACAATCCTCTACAAGAGACCTTAACCGCACGTTCACATTGAAATACTTAGGAACTGTTAATACCCACTATAAGATATGGTACCTAAAGGTGAACAAATATAATTAAGTACTTATTATATAAATGATACCGGTACCTATCTCACAGTTATGAGTTGTCCTGTTTGACAAACGGCTCAGGATTCCTATGCTAATTCCAAGAATATTGCACGTGCACAAAAGCATTTGTGTTCGACTGTACTTACACGACGGTACATTGTACTATCAGCGTGACACGAGCATTGTGCTTGAAAGTACAATGAAAACCTATAATTACGAATTGGTAAAACTACGAAAAATGGGATAAATTTGAAATGTTATGCAAAATAGCAATTAATATCTATTTTTTATCTCACCCGATGCATTCGTAACTCCAGCACACTTTGTATGTACAAAACCGGAATATGAGCTTTACTCGTATTAATTGACAAAAGATTAACAACATTCGACATTAATGTGACGTTCCATTTTTAAAATACATAGTCTTGTATTGACAAAAGACTAAAACCATTCGACATTATTGTGACGTTCCATTTTTAAAATACATAGTCTTTATTAACAATGGCATATTATAAGTCATACTAAATCGCTAGTATATAGCCTTAAGCTTTCCGATACAAAGTTGCGTAGTGCGTATGCTAATTCTACCCAAGCACATTTGCAGGCGACTGTACGTCTCTCATGGGAAGCTTAATCAGTGTCTTGCTCCGACATGGGTTATTGAATCGAAATTAAAACACTGGCTCCATGGTTTTAATAGTCGTGTTATGTATTTTAATTAAAATTAAATAGGCTCTGTGTATGCGGTAGTCGTTTTATCAAAGTGAATATATGTAGAGATGAAATTAGGTTGAGCGGAAGATTGCGGCAAAAAGGAAATTGTGAAAATGTTGTTTTTTGTTTCTAAATGTAATATTTTAATGCTGAGATGTTGTAACGAAATTCATTCAGTCAGTGGTCGAATTCAGTCGAATCACATGCAATTGATTTATAAATAAAAAGCTCATTTTAATGAGTGTTTTGGATTAATTTTGTAGGTTAAGTTAAGGCGGAGTTTCACCATATATTTTATCATCTGCCTAGCCTTTTCCCAACTATATTGGGGTTGGCTTCCAGTCAAACCAGATGCAGTTGAATATCAGTATTTTACATGGAGCGACTGCCTATTGGGTCTCCACAACCCAGTAACTGGGTAATATGATACCCCATGGAAAGACTGGTAGTCAGACTTAAGAGCTTCTGACTACTAATTTACTTACTACTAATTTTCGAAAAGGCCACACATAACGCGATATAAACAATCAATAAACGTTTCTATTATGTAAAAACAGATAAAACGCATCGAAATGCATAATACAATGTATTAGTTATTAGTAATTAAACGCAGTAATGACGTAATACTCGTAACAATAATTGTGGCTTGGGAGGTGATTATTGCAAAAAACACCTATGTATGGAAACAATATAATGTTAAACGTCAATATATGTATAGTTTTTATTCATTTATAATTATAAGTGCACAGTAGCGTCATCTCTGGGGAAAATTAGATTTCATAATTATGAATCTGAAAAAAATAATTTAGATTGATTAAAAAACCACGAAAGTCATGAATTTATACATAATTTCATGGATTTTATACATAAATTTACAGATTTATGTGTAAAATTAGAGCAATTATAGCTGTATCTTATTATAGATTTTTTGCTTAGCCTGTAATTTTGGTATAATGTGTAATTTATAATCTGACAAGGATGATGTTACAGTGTGATATTATTTACTGATATCAATTTTGAAATTTTGCCTCAGGCTTTTATGTAATTTGCAAAACATGTTCAGTCTCCAAGAGTTTTATATAATTGAGTGTTAGCGTTGCATGAATTTTTCTATCTTAGAAATCTAATGTACCTAATACCTATAATAAAATACGAATGTTTGGATGTTTGTATGAATGGATGATTATGTCAATTACAATAGAACTGCTCAATGGAATCTTAATGATATTTGGCTTTTAGCCTAAAACAAAACATCGAATATCGCTTATTCCGGTATTATACGATCCTGTGGTATAATTTGCGAGATGTAGCGGGCGAAGCCGCTGGCAAGAGCTGTAATAAATAAATCAGTTAAAAAATTAAAGTCTAACTTTTAAGTTAGAATTAATATTTTGCCACATGCAAATCCTCATCCGTTTACTTTGATGGCTTATGATTGGATATCTTCAAGACTCGGAAAGGCAAATTCGAAACTTGATTAGTTATAAAGATCGGTATCAAGATTGCGTTCGAGATTGATTATTAATTTCCAACGTTAGCTCATACAGAGATCTAGTTGTAATGTAAACCTTAAACTAGGTAAAATTACTAAGAGTGAGGGGCATTTGAACATAATTGGACTATTATCTAGCCAAGTATGGCGAGGACCTTACATAGACTGTCTAAGCGTGTTAGATTGAAAACAACTACAGAACTTGTTGCCTTGTTTAGTTCTAAATCCCTTCTAAATCATACGTTTGGAACTTTGGAGTAAATGTGTGTATTTTGTGTGATCTATAATTTCGAGATTTAGCTCATGAATTTGTAAAATTTGTTTTATTTTATTTCTTCTTTTTCATAACCATTATTCCTGACACAGAGAGAAAGAGTCGCGGTAGACGTTGAAGAAGATGGCGGGACGAAAACTTTGGCTTTCGGCCTTTTAGATGAGACTAGGATCGAATAAAGTATTGTCTCTCTTTCTTCCAAATCCATCCAAAGGTTGTCTGGAAAAGATCGCTTTCAGCGATAAGACCGCCCATTGTGTCACCCTATGTACAAGATATATGTTACATTCTTGTAATTTTTATGTTGTGCATAATAAAGAGTATTCTATCTATCTATCTAAACTGGAAGTCATGCATCTAGCAGTATCAGTATCAGTATCATCATCATCATAGGTATCAGCATAAAACGAATAATGATGGGACCTTCCACAGGCGTCAACTTACTAGTTGACGCCTGTGGAAGGTCCCATCAGGTCCCCCAGGTTTTTACTAAAACCTCTTTTATTTTTACAGCTAGGTATACTACAACATTTTTACGGTTTAAAGTCTTTCCAGAAATTAAACTATTTTGTCCATTTATTTGTATTTTGATGGATACAACAATAATAATTACTCGTATAATTTATACTAGTAATATGACTATTTCCATTTTATCTACAACTAATCTATCTTTTCAAACATCTTTATTTCATTTATCAGACTGCGTAGAATAGATGATATCTTTTGTATAATGACAATGTCCATATAAAACTAGCAACAACGAACAACATTTTAATAGTGATGTGCAATTTATGTACTAGAGCTGAATGCATAATGTAGTGTAATTAAAAATTATAATGAGATAATTTGCATCAATGATTGTCAACGTCTTCAGGTGATAAAATCTATGATCAAAGACTTTGATATTATTGTTTAAAGTGCATGTTTTATGAAGATATATGTAGATATAGGGAAGAATCTAACGGAATTGTTTTTGAGGATAAGGTTGGTAGCATTAATTTCTCCACCACAATAAAATTCCGTACCAGACCGGGACCACAATGATTTTAAAAATCAAGAAAATAAAACTGGAAAAGAATTTAAAAGAAGCATATGAAGATGGCTGGCAGGAAAAAAAAACGAGTTTGTTTTGCAAGAAACGTATAAATGATCCATTAATTAATAAACATACAACCCAACTTGAAATCGTACAAACGATATTTAGAAAAACTTCACAGTTGTAGAAACTAAAAGAAAAGTATTACTGTGTTTCTCTCTTCGTGTACACTACTGTCATAAAAACAAGATAGCCATATAAATTAACACATGCATTAAAACATTAACACATAAAAACATAGAAACGATTGATTGCAGCTCAGTACACACCTGCGGTACGTCTGACATTCGTTCAACGTCCACTATTAATACTCAAACGAATATTACGTGTGAAACCCTATTTTAAAAGTAAAACACATAAATTACTCGCAAATGAAAAAATAACATAAAACAAGAACATGCTACAAGTTATTTAAAGCTAAACCAGATGAAAAATAGTTTTTTCTTCCCCTATATTTTATAGCGGCTAAAAGTTGCCATCAATAATTGAAGTTGTGTCTCAGGGGAGAAGGGCTTACCAGTATTCCTGACGTGTGGTTACTTATAGTTGGTGGGTCAGTTAATATTGACGGTGTGTACGTGGCTCTACTTTGTAAGTTACTTCGGAAACAAAAATCTGTAATTAAATAAGATTTTTTTATGTTGACGAGAAAGTGGTGAATATTGCTTTTATTTGTTTGCTTTGTCTCTGGAAAACTTTCCTCTAATATCAATTCTAGTAAATGACTGAAAAGATTTGGAATTACATAAAAAAGTGACTCAATTTTATCACAATACTCTTCAAGAAAAGTCTCAAAACAAAACCTCTTTGCAAGCAAAAACCTGCTTCCATATAAAAGCTTTGAAAGTGTACGTGAGGAGCCTTATCCCGAACCAACCAATACAAAAGTGCCATTTAATAAGACACGACGCACACAGCATACAAAACTGCGCACGCGGCAATGAGAGACTTGCAACGGTGGTATATCTGTATATATTATTCTATGTATAGCAACACTTTAGCAGGAATTCTGCCATATCATCGTACCGCCATTGCAAGCCCCGACCAACCCGCGACTGCTAATCCCTAACCGAAATATTTGTTCCTTTTTCAACCATTCAAGTTTTAGAAGTTTTATTTTTGTGTTGTACCCTTTATGCATATTTAACACAGGACTCGGCTCACAAGCGGGGAGATGCCGGCGATATTATCAAGTGATCTGGTTTGGACTAAGTAGTATAATGTACCTAGTATATAAGTGTTTTGTAAGTTATAGTATGTGTTGAGGAATTCTTTGGGACCGGTTCTGGGTCGTAGGTAGGTGTGTTAGCTTTTTGTACGATTAGAATTACGGTAAAATGGATTTAATGTACTTTGAATCATGGATGAAATGTTTGCTGCTTCTTGGTTTTTCTCCAAATTCCGTTCTGTAAAGAATTTGAAATACTGTGCGATTAATTTTACGCTTAGTATGACTTTTTTATTTTATAAGTAGAGATGTCAAACACTAGTCCCCTTTTTTACATAAACATTAGGTATTATTGAAGTTCATAATTATAATAAGTAGAAGGCCAGAGTATTTTAGATTACAAAATTTCCTGAATTACGTTTGGTCAGATCGTGCAAGGACCATGCAAATCAAAATGCAATATTAGGTACTACTTACAAAGCACGCAATGCCTACATTTAAATGCCACAGTTCTATAAATTACAAACATTTACACCTACTTAGCATAGCAATAAATTATTAATTTATGACAAATCATAGCAGGTGGCAAATAAAAACAGTTAGAGCAGAAAAACCAAACGGATCATTGAATCAATGGTAAAAAAGTCTGATATGATTGGCATATTTCAGTATCACAAATTACGAACAGTCAGTTCTTCAATACACGCTAAAACAGTGCACACACTATAATCTATAGATATCGAACAGCTAATTACAAAAGCACAAAAAAGGCTTTATAAGCACGAACGGTTTTAAGTGGCGACTACACTGGCGTACCTTTAGCATAATATTATTTGAGTCATAATTTACCGTGGTCTCCGAGACCGAACGTGAACACTTGATTTATTTATGAGCCCATACTGAGTCCGCCACTAATCTTTAGTGGAATTTAATTTGTTATTTATTTACTAATCGCTGTTAGTAACTGTAGAACAGGTAGGGTTATGCATGTCATTAAGGTGCGTTGGTTTAAGGGGAGGCTATTTTTGGGTTCTGTAGGAAGTCCGTAACTGGGAACGGAATTAATAAAGGGAAATATTTTTAAAGTTTTGTTTATAATGTTTTAATCATTGATAAGATGAACGTAAATGTAATAGTTTTATCAATAAAGGAGTTTAAAATGTTTTTTCATGATAAATATAATTGTATTAAGACTAGGAAAATCTTATATTAGAAATAAAACTCTATGGTAACATAATGGTGAAAATCAAGTATACGGCACACGTAATAGAAAGTGGTGACAGCAGTCTATAGATGTCTGATGATGATAGGCAACACCACAGAGGTATCAACTTTGCATAAACGACATTGTAATATTTTTACGCCCTTTATGAGGTCTAATAAAAACTCATTTTAAATAGTATAAAAACAATAAAATCTTCGTTATCTTTATCTAGTCTCAAGGAAAAACTTATCCATTTTATTTATTTCTTTGGTATTTCCTTTGTTAGAAGTTATATGAAATCGATGAAGTTAATCCCTATGATTTATAACACAAGTTGTCCTTTAAGATTTAAATAAAGTATTACGTGATATCCTTATATTATTTATTAGATCTAAAACCATTATGCATGTTTATTTGTACATATATTGACATTTAATACAAAATAATAAATATCAATTTAATTCAACTAAACGGATATAATCAAGGTATGAGAAACAAGTGCTAAATAGTAATTTATTTGTATCTAATGAATAAAATTGTAATAATTGCTCTAGATTAAATAAACCGGTCTTTTAGTTAACGATCGAATTTTTACTCGCGTGCGGCTTGCCTTATCGGTTTTAAGAATTTTGGGTTAAAAGTAGCTTGTAACTTGGTCTATATCTCGTTGTTACAATCGTTTAAAATTATGGTCTGTAACTGAAGCCTTTACTTGTGTACTTTTAACACTGACATTTGAGTTTTTATACTTGGTAAAACTGGTTTTTTGTAATGTTCCTAAAGAAAATTCCTAAATATCTAGAGTCTAAATTTCTAGAAAATATTTAAGATTTTTTACTATCTAGGTACTGCCCGTGGCTTCAATCGATTCCCTTCCCCATATAGTCTATAACCGTTTATAGGTTCCCATCTACCTCTGTAACAAGATTCAAAATCGGTTCAGTGGTTTTTACGTAACAACGGAACATACATACAAACAAACATACTTTCGCATTTATAACATTAGTAGCAATTGATTTACAAAGAATTAATTTTGAGTCGACTATGATCATTTACTTTGCTCAAAATAAATGAATACTAGTAGTAGCCTTTGGCTTCATCCGTGTATAAATCCAAAATTATCCCATGGGAATGTAATACCTATCTCTTAGCTTTTTTTTCTTTAATTAAGTTCCGTTCAGCCTTTGTGATGTAATTGAGGAACAAACATAATGTAATATATCCTTCCAACTAATCTTTCGCATTAATAATAGGTATTATTTAGAAGTTTGATTACCAATTTTCTATGTCGTCACTTGCAGGACTAAATCTTGTTGCGTGGTATTGTTGTTATAAATTCATCTAGTTAATAACAAGTCTTTACCAAACTAGTTCAAATAAATTTAATACACAAACCCGACATTGACAAGATTAGGCACAATCTAATTTCTAACAAGACCTAGGTGCACCTAATGTATTTTCAATGTCCACTTCAAGATAATTGAAAACCTTTGCTACTATGACTCAATAATTTACTACAGATTTCGTTGGCATAATGCGGTTGTTAACTACTTACATCTAACAGTGCCTACATCAGAATAATTATATAGAATCACGGGTAATTTTATAGCTTTTAAATTGATTTTAAGGGCTCCAAAACAAGAATGATGAGTACACTTCTTAAAAAATAATTTAGCTAAAATTGGTCCGTTTTTAAGTTTTAACTTTCGACCACAGATTGTGGCCATCATACTTTCAATTTTCGCCGTTGGATTATTTTTTGCAGAATTCTTAATAATCCGTTCAGATTAATTGGCTTTCTTGAGGTTGAGTGAGCTTTCACGATGACCTGAGTCGATACTGCACTTGAGGGTCAACTTTCCAATGAGTGTTTCCGATGACTGTGCCTTTTATTTTGCAAGTACGAGGAAGAGAGTTCAAAATCATTTGTGTTTGAATTTACCTATTTGTCTTATACTTACTTTGGGTGTGCGGAATAAAATCATCAAATGACTTCTCCTGTTTAAGGAGGAGCAGAAGGAACTCTCACTGTTTAAAAACCATCGTGTCCTACACTTACCCTCCTTGTTACAGGACCGCGGTAGCTTTAGATCAATCCTGCAATACTTGTCTACTTTCCTACTTAGTTGTAGCTCTTAATGCTGATTGTGATAGAACCTGAGAATACACTGATTTTATCTATCATCTCGTTTTCCCAACTATTTAAATACTAGTATTTTTCAGGAACCAATTGCCTCTTTGACATCCACGCTTATTATATTACTGGGTGATAGCGCCTTGGTTGTCAGACTTTTTTACCGCGAAAATAATTGCTCACTCCTGCACTTTTCTTTCACATTAAAAAGGGACTTTTTCAAACAATTCTCACACGATTTTTCCATACAACTTAATTTCCACGTGTTAATACCGCAGTTGGGTAATGTAAGTAGTGCTAAATAACAGTGTATTGAATTCTTATAAGCCGTCAGACGGCACGCACGAGGGGCGGTGGCTTCCACCTCTCCTTGAGTTATGACCACCAAACATGTAACACGACCTAGCTGCCTGCCAACTCTATTTGCATACTTCGGCTTGTTGCAGTCGCGCGACTGCCGATTGGTGCGACTAAAATTTGTGCGATATGATTTGAGTATTTTGAAGACACTACATGACTTAATAAGGTATGTTTTAACAGTAAATTAATAATCTATCTCGGTCTATTCAATGACCTAATTTGCCTATCCAAGTCATAAAATGAAAAAATAAAAATAATCAGAAGCAGTCGTCAAAAAGAAGATAACGATGCTTGGATTGAAATAGAATAAGTACTAATTTTGGGATTAAGACGATAGAAAGGACGAAAATTATCTGAATTAGTATTGAAGCTATCGAAAAGTTTTATCAATTCTATTGTAGAAATTACTAACGTTTTGAAAGTGATTGTCACTTGTGTAAAACTAAAAAACAGTGACATATGCATCAATGAAAGAGCGTAGTCAGAAATTGGTAAGGGTTCATCACAACATGTCATCTACTGTTTTGAGGAAAATGAAGAAGAAGTGTACTTTCTTTGAGCAAATAAAGGTATTAGGCTAGATGATAATGATAAAGCAGTATACATAGTCCTAAAATTACAGGATTTATTTACTCAATAGGGTGATAAAGTGATGAGAGTGGAGTAATAGAAGAAGAATTATCAATAAGGTGGCTTTGTAGTGTATACAATTAAAAACATTGTAACACAATCTTTATAGCTATTGGAAATATAAGACTGTCTCTTGAAACCAAATGGAGACAAAGATGTCCCGATACGCATGTGTGCCTACTACGCTTCATTTGTAAAAAAATATTGCCCTCTAATAGAGCTGTAAGTATAATAACGAATTATCTTAATACTATGATCTGTTGCAGCATTGTTTAATAGAGGCACTAAATCAATTGATTCACCATTCATGTGTCAACGAATAAATACCAGTTATAAAGAAGTTGAATCAAGAGTAGTCGATGTTATGGCTGGTGATTTAACTATGAGTAGAGGAATCGCATCTAGCATATCTGTGTGAACGGTTACAATGTTGAATATTGGCACAGACTTCAAACATGCTAAAAAATTCAAGAGCTTCATTTAAAATTCTTCTCGATCCAATCATTTGACTCTGAGTAGGAATGGTTTTAGTAAATGCAGCCATAGTTGCTATAATATCTTGCGAACCTACAACAGTAGCCCGTCTGTAATAGGCCTATTAGTTGAAATGTACATTTTAATAAGGCTTTGTCAAACCTACAGACTTGTTGTGTTTAATAACAGGGTTTTGCCGTATGATTGTAAGAGAACTATTTATTTTCATAAACAGGTCTTTGGCAATTTATAATCGTGTCTTGTACCCACTTGGTGTCTGCAACTCTGCAATCATCCCGATGACAGTGTTATGATTTATACTGAGATATTCATTTCTCACATTATTTGCTTTTGAAGTTTTTCTGCTACTGAAATGATGTGTCGTGCGCTTTGCCAATATTTTTTATTTATTTAGTTGTCTAGGTTACTTTTTCATTGACGCCTGTTATCGCTGTATTGTTGTTGACAGAGGAAAATTAGAATGAACGTAAATGTTTACTGTACGGTCAACTTGGCAAGTGTGTATTTTCGTTTTTAAAAGTAACAAGTGTTGCAACGAAGACATTGTACTTAAATCAGCATCTAACAGACATGTTATAATCGTAACACGTAACAAATTTTTATATAAATAATTTTTGCAGTCAATGTTGGTGAAAATATGAAAAAAACCCCAAGATGTAATGACCAAATTGACCATCCATAACTAAGAAAATATTGTTAAACATAAATCTTATCGTTTACTATAACTATGAGAACGACAAATAACAACATGCGTAAGAATTACAAAAATAAACCAATTAAGAGGACATCGTAAGCCTTGGCAAGGTCGAAACAGATTTGTGCTAAAAACAATACGGATTTTGTAAAATTTCGCCGAAACGTTGGGCCGCTGACATCTGCTCTTGTCTTTATATCGGGAGCGAGACATCTACGCGACAGTCGCTGTGCCATCTTGTTGCGTACTATTATCTCCCTGATATATCACTTTTTCATTCGGAATTCTATGTTTTTCACATTTTTACTAGACTCTGTCTATACGAAGCAATTAAGAGTTGACTGAATCACTCTTCCCAATTTTGAACAGAACATTTTCTAACAATTACGAAATTGTTACACAAAGCCAGAATTTTAAATAATGTACCGTGAAGAAAAAGAATAAATAGTTGACTGGATGCTCCCGAATTCTAATTTAAAGCTGATTAACCCTTGAATAACCCAGTTCACGCTTAAAGGTTAGGATCCGTCAAATGAAACGTCACGGTGACTACACACTTTCCCCATCATTAGGATACGGGAAGAAAAAAGGCTTCGGATGTTCAGTTGTAAGCGCCCGCCAACAAAGCCATTATGCCTTATTATGGACACCATCCATCAGCCAGCCATATCGATCCAACATTAATGCATGCTAATGCTTTATAAATAGATATATAATTTGTTTTGTCTCCACCTCGGCATCCAATTGATGGATTGTCTTATTTCTATTACATCAAACTGTTGGTTTTTGATAGAGGCGTGGCTGTTGCTGCCGTTATTAGTTTAGCCGACGAAGCTAAATCATTTATGATTTCACGCTAGCAGTAAAAAAGTGTGAATCGAGCCGTTCATAATTTTGATTATTCTCGCAGTGGAAAATCATTAATAAGACAAAATATTGTACCGTTATCACCTTACATCTAAGTTAATGTAACTATAAAAGTTTACACTTACTTTGTCCTAGATGAACTCGTTTCATCCATGGATATATCTGCGGAGGATTTGCCGAAGAGTTTGAAGTCGAAGATTTGGAATTCTTCGTATTTGAGCTAGAATTATTAGCCTCATTGCTTTCGTTACTAGATGTGCTGGAGGCAGGACTTGATATATTCTGGTTCACATTTGCCTTGTGTTCAACAGGAGAAGCGATGGGAGTAGTTAGGCCTAGTTTAGTACTTGTAGTTCCACTAGAGTTCTGTCCCCCGACGCCACCAAAGCCGGGCGAGGTTCGCCCTGGTCCAGAAGATGTGGATAAGTCTTGAGGGGACGCTACTCCGGTTGTAGAGGTCGAATCTGCGAACTTACAACTGGCTCCAGCAGCTTGGCTAGGCGGTGTAGACATCAGATTGGGTGACAATGCTCCTGGACTGGGATTTGAGTGCTGATGCATGTGACTTGCTGTGCTACCCAGTCTTTGAGGATGTAGCTGTGTATAGTCTATCATCGTTTGCGGTTGCATGTGTGCACCGGTAGCGGGCGTTCCATATGGGTGCTGCGGATAGTGATGTCCAACTTGCGGCGGCGAATAGCAAGTATTCGGGTAAGCTGAAGCTGCCGCATTTGGATTGTAGTAATCAGCTCCTGGTGTTGGTAGACCGGGATGGCCAGCTTGGTCGACGGGCGTGCCAGTACGCCCGGGCGCCTGGTTCCCATAGCAGGAAGCCAGCGAGTTGACGAACTGGTAGGAGCTCATCCCTGCGTTATAATTTAATTCGTTCATCGATAACAGCGTGTGTTTCTCCTTCTTCTCAAGTTCACTCGGCACTTGTCATCGTTTGGACGAGCACTGAATAGTCTAGTTGGACATGTTAAGTGCTACTGATGTTCGCGGTCCGTTTCAATTGTCCCCGTAGAGTGGAGCTTGATTGATGGACCTGTGATAAAATGAGACACATTAGTCGGTCAAGTGCGTCGTCTCGTTATACGTGATAAATGTTGTAATACAGATCGTATCTTGAGAGTTTGATTTAAATATGTATTGTGTTTTGTCCGGTTTGAAATATTATGGTTCCAATAAAAATGTTTTATACTACGACCTAAAGATAATATTTTGTCATATACGGTACTTATGTTGCTGTCTATTTAACCTTCCCACAAATATTTCTTTACATTGAGCTTCTTAAAACGTCTGAATGTCAAAAATTCTAAAAAAAGCTACTGAACACATACAAAAAACTTCAAAGATCTGCAAGTATAATGAGTAATTACAATTTGAAGAGTGAAATGGGTTAATACTTTTTTCTAAAACCCTTTAAAAAACTTGTCTTTTTATGTGCCTTTTTCAAGTATTCGCCAGGGTGGGCCATAATCGTTTGCGATAACAGTTCGCAACGTGGTTCATTTTACGGTCACTTTCGTTTTTACAGTACCTACTCAGTAGTTGCATAAATCACTAAACACGTGTCGCACTTGCGTCACGCTGGGGGTCTATTCTAAGACAATAAATTAATATAGGGATGTGACTTCCTAAAGCGCAGTACACATGTCAAGTCAAGTGCGGAAAAAACTTCGCCTCAACCACGTGGTAGGGCTATAAAAGTGTCCGCAGAGGTTTATGGGTGTAAGCGGTAGGCCGAATGTGACTTCTCCCGATTTATGTACTCCGCTTGGTGCATACATCTTTATGAGCAAATTAGCAGTCATTGTGCACCCGATTTATTTGTCGCATTTGCTCTCTGAATGATATATGTGAGAATTTTGGTCAGCATCGCCGTAATCGTATATTTTATGTGCATAAATAACGATTTTAGCGTAATGCGCCTTTGTGTTAAGAGAATTTGTGATTTATTAATTGCTTGATCTCTTTTATTGAAATTTTATCTTAAATATTTGAATAATTATGTGGTTTAACAAAGTTATTAGTTGATGTTTTATCATAATAATTATCCAAAAGTCTATGTTTTACGTAGGTTTATTATTTATGGATAAGGACCTTTTGAATATCATGCACCTCATATATTAAGTTTTAATAGATTTTGCGCCGCCTCATAATATTATGCATAATGGCTAATCTTCATAATTTAATAATAAAACTAAGCAGTTAACAAAATTTATCACACATTAAGTAGATAATTATCATAATAATGATATTTATAATATCATTCGAGATTTTTATATATAAAAGAAACTATCACAGAACATACAAGTAGAGAAACAGTTTGGTTAGAGTAGAAATAAAGAAAAGGAATAATAGATAAATAATAGTTAATACTACAAATATTTAATATCTATATCATTTTATTACCCATATAATTACAAATGTTGGTTCATCTTATGATCCTATTGAAAAAGGAGAGCTGGTAAATAATTAATTAGGTAAAAGCAGAATAAACGACTAGTATAAAAACCAAAATGCTTTTTAAAGTATTGATTTGGATACTAAAAATATACCTAATGTACAGTTATATCGCACTGATGAAAACAATTAATCAGTATCTGATCTCTGTTAAAACCTTATCCCTTTAGGCAAAACAAAAATACATATCATAAAATGTTAAGAAAACGACCACAAAGAAGCAAAATTAAAAATATGTAAATTGTGAAGCAGGAAGGACACTACCTAGAGAAATATGAAATATTGAGAATTTACTCAAAGGCCCAATATGTTGGATATAATATTCATAGACTTCTAGGAGAAACGGAGGAAAGAATCAATAGGTAAGAAAAAATAGGTAGTAAATTATATATAAAGATTGCTGTGTTATATAACATTACTTGGATTCATATTGAATACATACATTAATCATAATAATTACCTTCGCTATATTTGATTTCATCAAGATACGACTAAAGATATAGGTACAGGATCTGAAGAAAAACTCAAGAGATGACAAGTAAAGCATAATCTGACTTATTTTACTCTTATCAACGTCTTATTCTGCTTAACACACTCGTTTCACTTCTTCTTCTACTCTAACCAAAAGTTCCTTTACTAAGTCTTTATCTTCTGCGACAGTTATACCAGTAAACAAATTATACTGTCCATTTTCCCTCTAATACTTGTCAGTACTAAATCTCATTGTTTCCTATACAAAACCGTGTGACATACAGTCACATGTGTTCAGTTTATTTCAGTTTAGAATTTTTGTCACTCCCGTCCGGTCCACATTAAATGGGCCGAACGATTTCATTGCTTTTGTTTTTTTTTTCTTTTTATACTTTTTTTTTTTCTTATACGAGTAGCACACAGTTGTTTATTCCCAGACATCCTTTGATGAGCATGCCTCGGATGTCTGTTTTAATTTTAATTCGGCACTTTGATAGCTTTTATTGTGTCGTTTAGTATTAACTGTTACTTGGTAGCTGTGTTTTATGTGTTGGTTATTTGATAGGTTTGAAGGATGTCTAGTTTTCTAGTTTTTTTTTTTTTTTGTTATTTTTTTAATATGATCATAGACTTTAAAGAAGAGTTGAGTTTATAATATTTCTGATCTTCTTGATTTTGTTAAGAAGCTCTACTTTATCATTCTAGTATCATCTAGAATCATGTTTATAAAAAAGAGAATATTTCGATATCGTTTCTGCGATGATGCGATCATAAAATAAAATGAAACAATATCACAGTTACACAAATACGACAAAGTTGCTCAAATAAATATAAATCGAGCTATAAAATTATTTTAATATCCACTAATGCCAAAAAGCTCTCGGGATATAATAACTTTTAATGTTCCGTGTCAAGTGGACAGTTCGAATCCACTGCGTCCTGGGAGATTTACTGCGACACGCTTTGATTTCTCCTCGCGCCTTTACAATTTTAACTGTATCAATTGACGATAATTTTCAATAGGTACCTATAGAAAAAAAAATACTATCAATAAAGATAATTTTATAGGTATACTCACTCCAATTGAAAGTTTAGAGTGACCAACAGCGGCAACAGCCAACTTTACGACCAATCACAACCAATCGTTGACAAAATCACAAAACATCCCACAAGTTTTTTTGCAGACACTTTTCACAGAAAAAAAATTACCAAAAAAAATGAGAATCATAGAACAACAAAATCTACTAAAATCAAATACGACCGTTACAGTCTATTCAAGAATCGAACTTCAAAATTCGGAAAACTTCGGTGCGTGTCGTCGCGGCGAAAAACGACTCGTGTTTTCCCGGCGTTCGAGCGTCGAGTGCAGCGCGCGTCTGACGACGAGGTTAGCGGCTGAGTTGACGCGGCGTCAAACTAGAGGCGGGCGGGGCGTGCGGGGCGGGGCGCACCTGAGCCCGCCACGTGCGAGTCCGCTCCGCTCTCACTCGGCTCTATTCGCTCCCGCTCCCGCGCCCGCTCCTTCGATTAGCGTAATTAGGGTACACCGTCGCAACACCACGTATCCGATTTCAATGGACCGATTGATGATTATGGATGGTAAATGGTGAACGATTGTCGGTAGCCGTGAACTGCAATCTTTTTACCATTTTTGTTTGCTTTTCTACGCTGGAAATTTTATTGAATGGCTTTCATTTTCAAGGGTTTGTCTGCCTATTTTTATTTGGGAAGTAGTCGTTTCGTCGTACTGTCGTAGCATCATAGTCTTTTGTAGTATTGTTTTTAAGTGTTTGGTGTGTGTTTTTGGAGCACATATTTATTGAAGTGACTGTATCTATATAATTTGAACTCGACTTGAAAGTTTTCCCTGAAAAATAAGTTACGCTTCGTTTTTTGGATATTATAAGGTAAGTGATGCAAATCAGATTTAATCCTTTAAAATTAATTAAAATAATTATTTTCTTCGTAACCTCTTGTAAAAACCGTTTAGTTCCTACTTCTGTAACGTCCTAATAATTACCACAATACCACACACACATACGAGGAACGGTAACATAACTCGTCAAGCAAAGTGCTTAGTCCTAGTCTAGATGAGCGGACAAGGGCCATGCATCACTCTTGACACACGATGTCTTCGTGAGGAGTAAAAATTACCACACACCGCATAAATGTATCACTAGCCTATATTTTCATAATCACATGCAGATGTATGAGCTTAGCCTAGCTTGCTTGGCTATGGGAATTTTAAAACAGGAATGCTTTGTAAATAAATCTTAGGAATTAGGTCTGTTGTATGCGGATCTGTGTTTTAATGTCTATTAAGTTTTCATTTTAATTATTTTAACTTACCTTTCTGATGATAAGTTTAATAATAATTTGTAAAATTCGCACTTGATGTGTTTTTTGTAAATTATTCCACTACAAAAATAATGTAACTGCTAATGCCTTTTGTAAGTAGGAATAACGATTAGTATTAGATTGGCCTTCTTTTAAGTATTTGTATTACCTTTGTATTTGTGTTTCGATAAAAAGCTATTAAAGTATCCTACAGATAGTATTCATGGGTAACTAAAAATAATTAAAACCAACGGCTTGTATAGTTGTAGTGGTTCATAATGGAAATTCAATTGTAAGAATATTTTGTTCCATGATGCAAAATTTATTAACAACATCAGTGTAGATTACACACACCAAAAAAAAAGGAAACAATTTAATCTCATTATTTATCAACATTAAAAATCTTTAAACAATGCACCGCAAACAAAATCGCCAAAAACGCCAACCATTGCCAAGTGACTTGAGCAAAAAATCTGGTCGTCAATTCAAATGGCATTCCTCAAATTCAATGTATCACAAACAGTTTGTAAAGTCGCCACGATCCACTAACGACTCACATTCGTCTTGTACACCGGCTTAATTATAATTAACTGCTAATTATGACGATAGTACGCCACTTGCTGACGACCCCACTAATAGTTGATGTTACAACTGGATTTATTGTTTTTTCACACGATTTTCAACCGAATATTCATCGTAAGTAAGTATATGTTTTGGTAGGTGATGTAAATGAGGTTCATGGTTTAATGCAAGGCTTTTAAATTTTAACTACGGCTTTCGTCATGGCTGCTTATTATGCTGAACTGTGGGTAATTTACAAAAAAGCTGTGTTAGACGTTATTGTTTTTACTAATGAGGAAAAGTCTTTTGAAGGTATAGAATCACCTGAGGCAGTCGTTGAAAATATAGTGGTTAAAGTAGTTGATAAAAAACTTCTTAGTCGAAACAGTCTTGTCAAGTCTAGCGGTCGAGGTTATGCAGATACGGAGAGTTGTTCGGTGGATCGTTGTTTCGCTGAGGATGGCTTTTTTAGCGATGTGGTTGAAGACGTTGCGAGTACTGGTAGATGGACTATGGTAGACTCAGTAGCTCTCTTAATCAGGTCAGTCCACCGAGTTGGTTATCGGCCTCGTAATCTCTTGTCCTCCAAGTGGCTCATTAAAGATAGCTGGATCGTTAAAGATACTCCATTCAAAGGATTTAATACTGACAACCTCAGAGGTATTGAGCTCAAGGTTTCGTTGATTGCTTGGTAGTTTTCTTCTTAAACGAGGTAAATCGTTCAAGAACACTTTTAGTTGTTCCATTTGAAACTTCTGAGAGAATTTTATTGATACTGTTATTTCAAGCCTGTATCAACCCACAGCAGCTGGAATTAGGTCTTCATGATTTTCAGTTTCCTCGATCCTAAACCAAACTGGTCCAATGGTCGTTGCTTCTGTCTAGAGAATTTGATAACAAATTAAATCAATGTTTGCAGCTTATCTTTTTTTTTCTAGGAAAATCAGCTTCTAAAATGTAAATAGTAGGGTCTAACGCCTAACGTCATCGATTTTTATATCAGGCATGACAAAAACAGCTTGTATCCAAGAATCTTTGGTCAACTTCTGATTTGACTAATGAAGTGTTGATTGCTTGAAGACGATCCAAAATGGATTGCTTATTTTTGAGTAGTATTTTTATGTTACCAGAATATTGACACTATGTATTAACAAAATTATCGTCAATTAATGCTATAAATCTAAAGTCTTGCAATTTTTTGCTTGAATTTACACATATTTTTTTTATTACATCACGCCTCAATTTCTGAAAGATTACGGACTGTTGTACCCGACACTCCAATTTCGCCAATTATTTTTGAGTCTTCAGGAATAGGAGGCAAGATTTTCCCAAAAACGGGTATATTTCTTTCTAATCCAGACTTTGTGTCGGCTGCTTAAAATTGGGAAACGAATCCACGCCGTCTGGCTAGACAGTCACGTTTTACTAGGAACAACGGGGCAATCAAGTTGCTTGCGTCTATTTATGAAAGCTGAAATTTTATGTGAAATATTAAGCTCAAGACTTCAAGAGCTTATTGTAAGTACAATGAGACGATTTGCACGTCGTCAAAAATCTTTACAGGTAGTACTTACATGATTACATAGTTATGTCTTTTTATAATAAAAAATTAAGATCAGTACCCTTAGCACGAATTTTCACTCTTTTACTTTACAGCGTCTTTCCAGTATTTACAGTGTTTTTGTATGAAAAAATGGAACAGCGCCTCTGGTGTGCGAAGAAAGAACTATTTTTTTCCTTGAAAATTGTCATTTTGAAAACGTCAAAGTTCCAGTTTACTTTACGTCTCAAATACTGAAAATTCGTGCTAAGGGTACTGTTAGGAATTTGAAGAGGTGGAATTGGAAGAGGTTTTATTTGAGCTTAAAGTAAAACATATCTCAGTAGAGCAGTTGCTCTTACCGAAACCTTCATCAACTACGAACAACAATACCATTGTGTCCATGTTGCTACCAATAAATTTATCGTAAATTCTTAGATCAGGTTCAACATTAACATAATGTTATGTATCACCAACTCCTACTGGTTCAGGTATTTCCATACTACTTTGTTAATCACACAAAAAATTAGAAGGTCTGTCGGATGTCCCAAAAGACACCTACCCTAAGTCCCGTGGGCCACAAAATTTATTACAACTTAATAATCGGCTAGTCACGCGACAAATGCACATGTGTGCCAACAACCTCGAAATAATTTACGACTTTAGGGTTACTACGGCTGTCTCTGTTCTTTGTGCAACGAAGGAAAAGGATGCCCATTAATATGTTTATTTAAAAACTGTTTATTGGTATTTAATAGGGAACTGGTTTTGGGTATTAAATAATTTATTTTCTTGGTGCTGGAATGTGGAGAATTTGTGGAGTTGTATCAGATTGGTGGTCTGACAGGACTCTTATGTCTTACTGGATTTTAGGAAAAAAGGTTGGAATTTCCGAAGATATAAGGATACAGATTACATGATCCATGAACTGCTAGAATTTTGAGAAATATTTGAGTCATAGGTAAGTAAACCATACCTTTCGCTGAGTGAATCAGCAGTGCATTGCTTGATACGATTTATTTTTACAATTTATTTATTTTTTTATTTATTAATGAAGCTACCCGCTAAAACTTCACATTATTTTTAGTCTGAGCTAAGCACTACTCAGAAAAAGACGTAAGTAGCTATACTTAAATACACTTTTTATAAAGGTCAGCAAAACATTTGTCTCACTTAAATTTAATGTATTTATCTTTATCTTCTTTTCTAGACATTTTCATTAATTACTTTTTTAGCATTTATATTGACAGAAAAACTTTAATAGAAAGTAAATAACCATTAATTTTAGCATTATCTGTATGTCCATTAAAATAATTGTAAGTAGTCACAATATTTTTTAAATTTAATTTTGTTGTGTGTTTCTTTCTTTTCTGAGTTATGTTTTCTTTTTGCCCATCCCTATCACATGTAGGAGATGTAGGTATAATTAAAAACAGTACAAATGTCTATTCCTCGATTCTATGAAGTGTATTGTCTATAATAGAAGACATAATAGCAGCAATTGCACAACCCTTGACTGTAACTAGATCGTCATGCGTTTCTTTAACTAAACGACCAACTTAACCGTGATACCCACATAATAACACATAATTACTTAATGCAACACTTAATTTGCAAATGAATAAAAAATTTGCATGTAATCATAATGGCAAATGTGTTGCTGTCTCTATCGCACTGGGTTGTATAGTACGGGTGGGAGTGAGACGTTCGTTGAGTGAGAGCTTCTCGATTGTGGAAGCATGCGTAGTGCAGCGGTCGTGGGCGCGGCTTGTTGCGTGACCCGACGGCTCCCGATTGGCCGCGACAGTTGCTGAAGTGGGGTGTAAATGAAGAAACTTCAAACAGTTTTATAGTTGAAAACTTTATGAAATTATACTAAAATTTCCTACTTTCTAACGTTTTTTGGGGACGTGATTGGAATGTGGAAGTTATTAGGTAATGGTTTGTCGTGTTCCAGCGATCGGTGAGTGACAAACTTGAATTACTTTAGCCTCTTTCAGATTGTTGTTAGAGTCCATCTGGCCGAGTTCAGTAAAACAAATAAACATTAGCTACTTGGTGGTCGCGATTTCGGTATATTAAACCTACTGACATTTTGTTTATTATTATTTGGTATAAAATCAATTACGAATGAATGAAAAATGTAGGTATATGTATGGCCATACCAAAATAGATAACGTTTTTAGGATAATACCTTTTCGATCTACTTACTTATCAATTTTGACAGAATTGACCACCTTGATTATAAAGGAAATTAATATTTCTTTTTTAATATAAAATAAATAGAGATAGAGAGCAACAAAGAAATCACTCTACCTGATACTGATTGCTAGCCTACTTCATCCCACTGCTGGGCAAAGGCCCCCAGTTTTCGCGATTCAGGGCCAAAGTGGACCACTGATCACTCTACCTACTTTTATTAGGATCTTCACTAGTAAGTAGGTACTCAAACTGCTTCGGTATTACTATCTCTAATTAATATTTAATGTTCATGCTTTAATTACATTGGTTTTAGCTCTACTCTTAAGTCATCTGATTAGATTGGTCTACTCTTAGTTCTTCTTGTTCATATCGGAAACATTTCATGAGAAAATAAAAGAAGGTAATCTTACTGGTTTAAAACAAGTTACTACGAATCAAACTAATTTTCGGCGTAGTGTTTAAAGTACTTACTCAAAAGCTCTACTAGGTAGAGCTTTTACTTTTACAACATTAAAAAAAAAGTTTAAAATCTCTAAAAACATCACAACATCATCAAACACGGGATATCAGTACGTTTTTTTTTTTTTTTTTTTTTTTTTTTTTTTTTCATCAAATGAGTTCTCCCGCCCTGGGTGGGGCGGAAGGGACTGTCAGACTCTTACTGACTAAAATCCACCCGTGTTCCTTCCTATACCCTTTACGTTCCGGGGCCACGGTAACCTGGGTTAAGAAAAAACCCGCGACCCCAGCAGGCATTTGGCGCGAAACACGACGCGCCACCGACCCGGGCTTGGTCCTTGGTCGGACGGCGAGCTACCCATAACTCACCGTCCGCAAGCCCGCTCCACCGCTGTGCCCTCTGCTAATCAGAGGGACACGCGTTGGAGCGTCCACACGACAGGCTATTCGCATACGGGCAAAGAGACCCCTTAGGCACACAGTGCCTAAGGAAGAGTTTTTGCCCGCATCCCAGGGTGCACCGGCCCGAAAAACTGGTCTTCCCCCCGGACGTATCCGAGAGGGAACTCCAGTCCACGGGCGCACGTGGAGGTTTCCTGTCATAGCACCCCATATCAGTACCCTTAGCACGAGTTTTCAGTATTTGAGACGTAAAGTAAACTGGAACTTTGACAATTTCAAATTGACAATTTTTAAGGAAAAAACTAGTTCCTTCTTCGCACACCAGAGGCGCTGTTCCATTTTTCCATTTTTTTTTCAAGAAACGCTGTAAATACTGAAAAGACGCTGTAAAGTAAAAGAGTGAAAACTCGTGCTAAGGGTACTGAGTCTAAAATGATGTGTTATAAACTGGAACTCATTTTTTAATTCCCATTCTTCACTAGCTGCAATACTCATGGAATTCCGTGTAGTTGACTGGTGAGGATTTCTGAAAAAAAGCAATATCAATCCCAACTGGTTTGCATTTGTCAGTGGGGATTTTTGGAATAAACCAGGGCGGTAATGTCCTATCATAATTATTTCAGACTAGCAGGCATTCTTATTAGCAATTCTATCTAATAAGAGTTATACGATACACAATATTGGTACTTAATATTTCAATTGGTATATTTGGAAATGAGGAAGGAAGAATGTTTTCATAAAATGTAGATATGAATTCCGCGGCATCTTTGTTTCCTGATAGCTGCAACCATGACGTCTTCAAGTCAAAAGTGAATAGGTTACTTCTAAGCAATCGTGCTTTACCGTCGATCACATCCCCACTTTACATCAGCGAGACAGGGTGTCAAATAAAATAAATAAATATTATGAACTAACTGTTGAATTGATGGTTAATACGTTCCTTGGCCTTAGTGTATCAATGGCAATTTAAATTGGCTCAGAACTCGGCTGCGAGTTTTCACCTTCAGCAGAGTCCATCAATTCCTAAGCTCAAACGTTACGAATTAAATGTGTATGTTATAGTATCTAACTCAAGATAAGAGGTCGTGGCTAAATAATTACAGCCGCACAGGCCGATTTTTCGGGTTAAGCCACGCTTGCCGAGGCTGTGGATGGGTGATCATCTGTCATAGCGAGTTTCCTCAGTGCCTCGAAAAACACGTAAAGCCGTTGGGCCCGGCAGCCGTTTCTCGACTGTTTTTCGACTGTCAAAGATCTACATCTTTGACAGTCGTTACTATTAGTCAGAAGCTCTGAAAGTCTGATCGCTTTACGCAGTTACTGGGTTGTGGAGGTCCGATAGGCAGTCACTCCATGTAAAAAATCTGATATTCAGCTGCTTCTGGTTTGACTGGAAGCCGATCCAAATATAGTTGGGAAAAGGCTAGGTAGATGAGATGATGATAGGATCTAAACGCAAACCTGAAATGATTATTTACCCACTTCATCACCACTGCATCGTCGTCATCATTCACAGCATGCCCACATTCCTTGGTATAGTCTTCTCTTTGCTTGTGCCAAGCTCCATGTTTCTATGCCAACCTGACACCCAACACACCGTTTTTGGTGGTCAAGCAGCGACATTGGCAGACGAAATTGATGACGTTGTAGTCCTAAATAAGGCTGTCTTCCAGTCCTTGGACGCCACTCGTTCTCAGCCTTACTCCACCTGCCTTCACTGCTGCTTGCTATCTAATACTCCTAAATAATAATACCTAAGACAAATCCCCTTCGTACACTAGGCGATACACAACTCCGGAGACTTGCGTACTTATTTATACCTTACGACTTTGGTACCCAGGCGACTATTGCACTACAAATCCATTGAGGTTCGTACACAGGCACGCGTTAATGGATACCTCAGTCGTAAGGTATCGGAGACTTGCGTCGCCTAGTGTACGAAGAGGCTTAGTTGACCAAACAGCATTACTCACAAGATACTGGCAATATATATTTCAGCTGGCTCTCTTCATATTTACAAGCATTTTTATGGTCTATCGACTGTCTATTTTGACACATTAAGATTTAATTGTTGGGAATACAAGTTCAGTTGGTAAGTGGTATGACGAAAGCTTTTTTTTTTTAATATTATCTTTTGGGAACACGAACACGATGAAGTCGTGACGATGTCGTGTTCCAGCCATGTATTATAGCCTTTTAAAAAGCAAAAAACAAAATTAATAGACAACTAATCGGGAGATGGGTGCCCTGAAGTACTTTCGGAAAGAAGTTTGTCAGATTACCTGAATTGGAAAGCGTCGGAAAAGATCCAATTTACGTTTAGTTTGAGACCTGAAAGTTGAGTCATAGTTTTTGTGATTTAAGGATTTAATGATAAAAGAAGGGCTATATTACCATGGCTATGAAACACAATTGCAAAAAAATAAATAGTTAAGGGTAAATTTTAGTCAGTAAGAGTCTCAGAGTCCTTTCCGCTCAGTTCAGCGGGATGTGTTAGATACAGAGCTTTTCGATAGCAACTAAAAGAGTCTAGATTTGCACCCTTTTCATAATAAAAATATCGATGGCTAAACTCTCATGATTTTGGCATCATAGTAATTCTTGTAAGAATATGTCCAAAATTATTGACCTCAATCATTTCGGATTCCTAATAGAATTAACAGTTGGTGGATTTAAAACTTTAGAACCATAGAAAATGGAAAAAAAACCTTTCACTTTTTTCAGTAACTTTTGATTGCAATTTTAACATATTTACCTACTTGTTTACTTTATTTCTTTGTTTATTATATACTTAGTAGGAAGTAGACAATAGTTTAGAATCTAAACTTTAGATTCTAAACTAATGTCTAATTAAATATCTTTGTTTAAATTACTAATATTTAATAAAAAAAAAACTTTACAACCTACTCTTAATTTTATGTCAATTATTTTAATAATGCTTTTTTATTTTAATTTCTTTCATTATAATAAAATATTTATAAATTCTACTCATTTTCTCAATTAAAGTTCTTGCAGGAGTAATTTCACAAAAGATCATAAGTATTTGAAAACTAAAACAACATTACGCCGACAGAGGCGCCACAGTCGATGTTTCAGCAGGAAACATTTGCGGCGTCCGCCAATATAGATGGCGTTGACGTAGGCCCATTATACGACATACTTTCGAAACTTTTGGACTTAAATATTTAGCTTCAAATGTTTTGTTTTACCATAACATAGGCAAAATGACTGAATAACGAATGAAATGGTATATTATTATATTTATTAATGGCCCTTGTTTTAATAACAAAACCTTTGATTTTACGCAAATGTACTTGGATGTGTACGAGAATACCTTGAAATGGATACAGTACCACCGAGATTGAATTATAATGCCATCCAAATATTTACAAAAAAATATCCTCTAAATACCACTGACCAGTTAAGTGTACCGTAATTATTCATAATTATATTACTATAAATAATAAGTATCATACAACACATCTTAATTAAATTATTTTAATGATTCAGAATGAGGTATTAATTTGTTATGTTATAATGAAGATATAGTAGGTTCCAGTTATATTATGTTAATTTATTAATTTGAATTAATGTTGCCATGTTGTTGACAAGGAAAGCGTTGATGGTTATCAGTTGCTACCCAGTTCAAAATATATCGACTGCTTCCTCATTTATTTTGTGGAAACTCGTTCGTATCAAGTTATGGGGAGCAGTAAGATATTTCATTTTCAAATCTCCCTTGACTTGTACTGTCGTAAGAACGGGGTCGCGAGATTGCCTGCATAGGTAACCGTGACCTTTTTATTTTACCGAGCTAAAATCTTCCAATGAGTCCTTCCATCCAGGGCAAAACGGAATGGACTGTCAGACTTGTACTGACTAAAATCCACATTGATCCTTCAATAGCCTTTTACGTTCCAGGGTAACCTGATGAGACCGTGGATTTTAGTCAGTATAAGTCTGGCAGTCCCTCCGTTCCGCCCTGAGTGGGACTCATTTGATACTATATTTACCACAATAAAAAAAACCGAATGTGTAGGTGTACCTATTTATTGCTACTACGTCCATCTTCATCGGTCGTCCACCTTAGTTTCGTTCTTTTCTTGGTCTTCTAATTCTTTGCTGTCTGATTAGTGCTGGTAGTTTTCAATAATCAACAGGCGAGAATATCCTTAAATTATAACCTCGTGGTCTTTATTTTTAAACCCTGACATTTGAAGGAAGAAGCAGTCCGGCTGACTTACTAAATAGAAGTAGGTACCTATGTTAGTTGCTCTATTAAGATTGAATACAGAACGCTTAAATATGTATTCTGTTATAGCCCCCTATTTATTGCTATACTGAATCTATAAATAAAAAGTCTTCGTTTTGTAAAAATCTGAGACTTTAGCACGATATTTCTGTATTTCATCCATAGCGTAATAGAAGTATTTACGGCGTTTATTATGTGGAAAATGAAGAAGCGCCACAAGTGTACGAACGAGAAACAATATTTTCCGTCAAATTAACGTCAAAGTTCCTCTTTACGTCGCAAAGACGTGCTAAGGTCTGTGTACTTATGTTAGCATCATCACACTAAAAATGTAATAGCAACCTATTAATCACGCTCAAACTTAGACTATCAATAGATACATTATGCAAAGTTGAGAGTTCAAAAACAACAGCGTTCACTCACGTTCGGTTCAGTCCAATAAATGTGTTCTGCTACCCGAGTGGTACCGCCGAAAGAAGTCGGTGTTTCGGCCGACTAGGCAAGCTTTGAACTTGGGACAATTCGGACGTGCAGAAATGTTTTATTGAGGTAAACTTTTCGTTAAGTTTGTGTTGGTAAAATTTTTCGTTGGTGTAGGTAACTAGGTAGAGGTATCCAATCACCTTGCTAATTCAGTGAAATGTGTACTAAAAAAATATTTTAAATTATGTGGATGAGACTACCCTAACTTATTCACTTGTTTTATTCTGATTATCTTCTTTATCTTGTTTGTAATGTTTTTATCTTTATATCACATTTTGGCATTGCTCAATATACTTCGGTCAAATTCAAATCGTCTCTCCAGTTTAACTTTTTGTATAGAAAGTAAGCTGAATTCAAAATATGGACATATCCTATTCCTTTACTATAACTGTATAAAGAGAAGACTCTGTAAAAAAAGCATATTTTTATTAGGTTAACTTCATCCAATACTTCCGTAGTTATAAATAGCAGGAGTACATCCTGATTAGTCTCTCATAGCCGAAAATCGCCATTACCAACCACAATTTCACCAAACTGTTGCATTATTTATACTTACACTAAATTGTTGAACTCCAAACTCTCCGCACTCGCCATCTCGGCGAAAGTAAGAGAGTGACGTAAAACACCATTAGTCAAAGTGTCGCCCCTTGTCAAACGTTCGAACTCGCTGCCGACGACCTTACTAATACCGCCGCTAAACACCCAGTGACAGCGTGTGATGTTATTAAGTGCTCATGTTTAATGACATTCTTTCTGTATTTCCCGAAAGGGGTAGCTACCATATACCATATTCATAGGTACCTACTGCTTTAAACTGAGAAAAGAAAAGAACCATCCTTTCTATGGATTACTGTTTCGAATGTTATGGATTGGCATGGATTGACATGGATTACTGTTATCATTATTTCTAAAAACTTATAGTGACTTAACTTCAGAAAGATTCTTGATATTTTAAAACCTAGACCGTAGCTACTGGATTAAATATATTAGAAAACTAGCTTCTGCCCGCGACTTCGTACGCGGATCCTGTTGCTTATGCCAGCAGTCGGGGTCGTCAAAATCGAAGATCTGAAACGTCTGATGTCGAATTCGGAGCCTGGGGACGGGAAAACAACGGGATGCGCGAGACGATTCCAGACGTTCCAGATCTTTCATTTTTGTAAGACAACAGGAAATGCCCATCAGACTAAACAACTCTTGCTAAGACGTCATTCCTGTATACAGGGTGGAATTTTGTAATGCAACCTGGAGGGAAAGTACTCTTAATACTGCAGATAGAAAATTTTACTTAAAGGAAACATTCCTTTATTTTTGAATAGAAAGCAAACTGCATTCAAAGATTTTCGAAAATTCTCTTCTCCCACACCCGGGAATCGAACCGGCTAAAATCTGAAAAAATTATACGCTGTACTTTTATTGCATCGATCGTTAGGGTCAATAATAAGGATGAAATCTCTTTAACAAAGATGATAAATTAAATGAAAGGAAAACCAGGAAATCTTAAATTAATTTAATTATTTGCTTTAACTTGACTCATTGAATTATTAACTTCAGATTTCCTGGTTTAAAAAAAAAAGTTTCTGGTTCGGCATCGATAAAATAACAACCCCTGCTACTTTTTTTTTGTACATTTCCATTTCTTCTTATACGAAAGTGGTGTCTGTACATACAGACACCACTTTTCTACAAATTTATTATATGACTGTATAGAAGATAGATATTTTTGGTATTCCGTACCTAAGTCAACGAGTTTATTTTCTTAGGTCTACCTGACTGATTTTGGTTATAGTTTGGGGAGTAAATTTGAGTTTAGGAAAGGGATAAGGGTGGGTGAGCTCTACCTTGTAGCGATGCACTTGTGGCAATAGCAGCTCTAAGCTACGGTGACGGCTAAGCAATTCCATTTGGCGGTCGTAGGTCTCATCAGGGCTGCCTGGCTAGCGACCACCATCTGTCGAAGTTCGACGCCAAATAGTTTTTACTGTGTTCCGTCGTAGCGCAGAGTTGCTGAGTTCGGATCTGTGCCCAGTTGATGCAATAGGCTCTCCCCCTATTAATTGGTACTTCAACATAACTGGCCAAGGGTTTACTAGTACACTTCTGCCTAACTCTCCGGGGATTACAGGCATGCTGTTATGACTTTATAATTTTAAAAAGAACTTTTGCTTCCTTAGTATGTATTTCGATGGTAATTGTGCAATTTATTATGTCCAGCAGAAAAAAAATAAACGGTTATTTGTATATATTTGTTTATTACTTTAGGTATATTTTATGCAATGTGTTGTGTCATCATTACCTGCAACAAAGAATAACCAATTAATTATACCTAATAATTTAAACACTTATCACATTTTCTGTGGAACCACACATTACATCATAAAAAAAAATGGGCAACCACTTTAATTAACATTAAAACTTCACTTTACCACCTAATTGCAATATGAAAATTAAAACAATGGTCATTAGGCTTATTTTTATTATTTGCTAACAAGAAAATAAATAATAACGCGTAGATACGGTAGGTAACAGTTATATTCCCACGTGTTAATTGGTTTCAAAATAAGATATGAAACGAGCCGTGCTACGAGTAAAACACTATCTGATAATTTATATCAGATATACATCAGTAAATATTTGCATACTTTACTTTATTTTTAAATATAATTTATTCTACTTATGAAAGGGTGGCTGGGTTCAAGGCGCATTACTTTGTGTAATTTATTTCATCACCTTTGCTCTCAAAACGGTGAAAGAAAGCATTGTGAGGAAACCGGCATGTCCTAGAACCAAAAATTCAAAGGCATTTGACATCCACCAATTTACACTACGCCCACGTAGATTATAGCCCATTTCCTCCCACAGAGAGGAGGCCCGTGTCTCAGCAGTGTGAACATCGTATGTCCACTGCAGGCCTTTACCACGTGTTCTCACATCGCCTTCTATACTTCTCTCGAATCCAGCGGATTTTAAGATTTAAGACAGATGGTCACCCATCCACAGACCAACCACGGTAAGCGCGGATAACAAATCGGCCTGTGCCGCTGTAAGTATTTAGGCAAACAGCAGCTTTGAGCATAAAAAACGTACCTACGTCCTATTTATTTCAATTTTTTTTTAATAAAACAGATAAAATCACAAACAAAAACTATGCCGCACTTCCAGAATAAAAATAACCGAGCAAGTGTTCACTTTAATGAGATTTCTTGGGTAAATAAAAATGGCTGGAAACTTTGAGAATTTCCGTTTTACAGTTTTGTTTGTTTGCCCGTCAATCCTTCGTGGCATGGCGGGTTTGTTCAAGAATTCGGCGAGAGGACTTTTACTTAATTAATTTTAGCTTTTAACTTTGTCATTTATTAGTTAGCTTGATGTATTTCTCTATCTATAAATCTGCTAGTGAATTCTGCTGAAGTATTTTTAAGATGTCTCAATTTATTTGGCCATGTAAAAAATTAGGATTAATATTGATAGCTTAATCAAGAAAATAACCAAATGTGTTTTTAATATTGTACGTTGATAATTAATCTATGACTGTATTAATTATGTTGTTTGTATTATTTTTAAATATAGTCGTATCTTATTATCTTTAACACTTGTATGTGGCGCGTGGGTTCAATGTTAACACGTTTTATAACCTGCATAAAAAAAAAATATTGATAAATGTATTTTTTTTAATACTCATAACAGGTAATTTTCGAATTTCAAAAATCTTTACATACCTATAATAAAATCGTAGAGCTGTCATTCCTGTACATTGAATATTTTTTTCTTTTAGTATTTTTTTCGAGATAAGGGATCGATTCTGATGCCAAATCAACTCTTTTTTTTCGAAATTTTTTATGTGTTTTTTTTATTTGATCTATCTCCTAAACTACTGTAAAGTTGTCGATCAAATTTTCCTCAAATATTTCTAATAATATGCTTCTGTTAATAGGCTATGTATTATTACGCTATTTTCCCTGGGAGATAAGCAATTTTGAATTTTGTTGTTTATAAATGTTTGTTTGGAGTTGGAAGCTAAACCACTGAATATTATTATTTCAATTTTTTCTCAAATATTCCTTAAACTGCTCTTCAATTAATAGGATATGTATAATTACGCTATTCTCCTTGGGGGATTAGCAATGTTATAATATGTTGATTTTCAGTCATTGTTGACATTTGTATAAGAACCGCTATTTGAAAACTATTGTCAGCGTACTAGCCAGTCTGGTGGGTAACCTGCTTGACTTTCGTGCTAGGGGTCTCAGGATCAAATCTTGCAATTTTCTTTTTCACTTTTTGTGTTTCATTTTTTTGTTTTTATTTGTCCTAAGTGTTACGGACGTCGTCACTTCGTACTGATTTATAATTAAGATGTAAATAATGATTATATACAAGTAGAATTTAAGTTGATTAAATAAATATGATTTGAAAGTAGGGACACACTTATTAATATTCGATTAGGGCTGTTTCATTATCCTTTAGTGAATAAGACTTCAAAATTATGACGATGTAAAGTGGACGCGAGCACGTTCGAACAGGTTTCAACATGTCGAAACCTGTCCGGTCCCCCACCACGCGCGAACTCAGACCAAGCGTCGTAATTGGTCGGGACGGATGTACCGTGCTCACCTCCACCCACTACTTGCACCCTGCAAAAATAGGATATAAGCGGGACGGTTTGTTGCGAATTCGTAGTTCAGTCGCAGTCAGCGCAGCAGCAAGTGCTCTCAAGAAAACCGAAGCAACAAGCCGTCCCAGCTAGTGCAATTGAAGTGAAGAATTGTGAATCAAGACTATTATTGTGAATCAAGAATATACTCAACTCTACAAGTCAGGCGTTTTATTACATCGAAAATACACATATATATACAGTCCACCTTGACACTAAGAGTTTCAAATAATAAAAAAAAATGTGCATACTTTTACTTCAATATTATTCGCAATTTTAATTCATTACTATTTTTTTTCAATAGTTCTCTAGGATATAAATCTACACTGATTTTAAATTGTAGGTAGTAAATTGGTTTTTTTTTTTTAAACTGTAATTGTTTCGAGGTGTAGGAATTTGAAAGATTCGAAAACAATCAGTGTTTCAATTATTTTGTGTTTATTTATGTTTTGAATTGGTGCTCAAACCAGTGCATAGATTCTGTTTGAAACGACGACAAGTTGTACTCATCGAGTCAAATAATTAGTTATTTTTTAGGTATCACGCGGTATGCTAAAGGGAGAAGAGCAATGCTATCGTACGTTCAATTTGCAGCGATACTGTAAATCGACCAAAAAATTATGGTCTAATGTTTAAGATAAACACAGATCTTTGAAATTAATGTCGCTCAAATAAGGATGTTTCCTATGCAAACTATGTACCTAGGTATAACATTATTGATCTAAACTAATAATAAAAATGCAATAATTTTTTTTTATTTACCTTTTCACGCATTACTACCTACTGAATCGATCGTCCCAAAATTTAGCATATACGCTGTCAGGAGTATAGACACGGATATAGGGTATCTTTCATCCCGAATAACAGAAGAGAGCTGTTGCCGAGAAAACAATTACGTTCGTATTCCAGATGGCGCCACTTACACGATCCGTATTGTTTCTCAAATTCTAAATTAACGCAAGCGAAGCCGCGGGCAAACACTAGTTAATAATAAAGTAATAATCAGTAAAGTATTAGTAAGTAATTGCACATTCTAAAGGGCTATACAGAAACTTCACGGACCCTCTTTTAAATCAAAATACCATTAATTTGAAAAATTACTGAAAATTACAATTTTGTTTTAGCAAAAAGAAGAGAAGGAAAAAGCTGTCACTTTAATCATGAGTTTATTACTCATGATTAAAGTGACAGCTTTTTCCCACCGAGATAAACAGGCAGATCGAAAAATTATACTAAACTCGTTTGGCTCTGTCCATGTTCGTTCATACATCTGCTGTCATCCACAAATACTGTTTCCAAAAAAAGAATAGTATACCTGTATACAGTCTGAATTTACCATATCAACAAAACGAATGAGCTTTACTAACAGTAGTCCCATGTAATGTGTTAACATCTGACATCTCTACTTGTCTTTGGCCTTAGATTAAAAGATAGACCTCGACAAGAGTTGCTACCACCCGACTTAATCTACTACATAGTGCGTGCGCGCATTGCTCAAATCAAATTACGCGCGCTTTCGTGCGTCTCACTTGATTTGACCAATCTTATTCTACATTCTTCTAAACACTTCCGTTACATTTTACGAAATCACACCGAAAACTCTAGGGCTCATGAAAATCTAAACCATCAATATACTAACCCTTTAAAACCATCCCCCGGTAACCTCAATAAGTCTGAAAACTAGTAACAAACACTGAACAGTGTTATTGCTGCCGGCAGTGGAGAAATAATTAGAGAAAGAGCCGACTTCGAAGTGCGGTGCGTCGCTCAAACAATGCTAACTTACATTTAGCTGTCAGTCAAAAACAATTTGGAATTTGTGCGCGCGGAGGGTCCGTGTGGCGCGCTGGGAAAATTGTATACGTATAGAGCTGTTGATACGACTTCATGGAAAAAAAAATATGATGTAGCTACGAACATTTTATAGCAGGAAGTTAGGGTGCATAGGTGCACTTCTGCTACAATTAACTGTGCCAAATTAATTGCTCATAACATTAACATATAATATTTTATACTTAAGTGTTCACACGACTTCATTGCACATCAACCATACAAAACCAGTTTATTGTGGACTCGATTTGGATCATTCCGTTTATTCAACGATCAGCTTATACTGGATTTGCATAGCTTGATGTGTAGCCATCTATACCTAAAATTGTGTGTATCTAACTCTCATTCAATTAAATATTAAATAAAAATCGCTATAAAGAATCGCACTGTACTACCCTTATCACGAGTTTTCACTATTTTACTTTACAGCGTCTTTCCAGTAATTACAGCGTTTCTTGTATGGAAAAATGGAACAGCGCCTCTGGTGTACGAAGAAGGAACTAATTTTATCCTTGAAATTTGTCAATTTGAAAATGTCAAAGTTCCAGTTTACTTTACGTCAGAATAACTGAAAACTCGTGATATGGCCTCTGAACAAATAATCATCATCATCATCAGCCTATAATGTTCCCACTGCTGCGACACAGGCCTCCTCTCTGTGAGAGGGAATGGGCCATACATAATCCACCACGGGCCCAGTGCGGATTGGTGGATGTCGTATGTCTTCGAATTTTTGTTTCTAGGACATGCCGGTGTCCTCACGATGTTTTCTTTCACCGTTTTGAAGGCAGTGGTGATGAAATAAATTACACAAAGTAATGCACCTGGCGAGGTTCGAAACCACGACCACACAACACAATTCGTAAGTCGGGACCGATACCACTGGGCCACCACTGCTCTGTATAACAAATAATAAAGTACAAATACCAATACCAACTTATTTTCGATGTTACAGCTCTATAGAATTCCAAATAGTTGACGTTACAGCAACGGCCGGGTTGCTACCATCCATCATTTCCTCCATCCACTCGCCGGGTTAAGCACATAAGTGACATTGACGCCAAACCAACCAGCTCCACTCGAGCTCTCATCCTGAAACAAATTAAACGTTCATTCTTCCACAGTAGAGATCAAATAAAATTGGACGGTCAATGGAAATTTTTGCGGGCACGTCATGCCAGGTTACGGTCAGGTAAATGACGTTACGATTTTGATTTGAACGGAGACTGACAATTGTAGTTTTGACGGGTATAAAATTAGGTGAAGGAAAAGTTTGGTTCAGAAATAGAATTTCGAACGACCTAAATATTGAATCCAATCTGAGAAAACCATAAGGTAGTAGGGGCTTCATAATGCCTGCCAAGTCTCAAGCTGTGTCAAAACCTTGCCGGGGTCGCGGGACTTATCTCTTTACCGTGACCACGGAACGTAAAGGGCTATCGAAGGACAATCCCTCCCGCCCTGCCCGGGGTGTCCTGAGGTGAATGAGTCCTTCATTTGATGATTTTACCACGATAATAAAAAAAAAATGTCTTTATTATCAGGCATCGAGGCCCATAATGGTACACTTACATCAATGCGAATTAAAAATAGACAATTAGAAACATTACAATTTAAAATCCAGATTAAAATTATAGATTAACATTATACTAATAAATAAAAAAAGTCTCAAGCTATGTATTTTCTACGAGTTATTAAGATACCAATAACATGTGTTTTGCCTGCACCGACCAGTACCGACAACCTGCTTCTTTGCAATAGCGATCTACCTAGCCTACGAATATTGCCCAAAATGATATGTGCATTAATAGTTGAAAAGCACTCTTACCCACAAATAAAGTTCTAAATTGTCTATGTGCATTATTGTAAGTTATAATGGAAAACGTATCCATTTTCCAATCGTGTTGTGTCAGTTATCACCCATCTGCATACCAAGACTGGTAGAAAAAGACAATACGTAACATTATTTCTGTATTCTATACAGTCTTTTGTGGTTATTACATATATTAGTTGGCACTAAGAGGGGAATAACAAGGCCTTCTTTACATCCATTCAAATAATTACACTCATTACCCAACACATGAGTTTTACCGCCATTATTATGTTCAATGCATAACAAAATGTCAAACAGGTCGTCACTGTATTTTCTTGAACATTACTGAATCAATAAGCAGATGTTTTCTATTAAAAACTTCTTATAATTTCAACCTTCTTGGTTCAAGTCACTCTATTTAATTATAAAACCAGAAAAAAAATAAAAAGAAAATGGTGATTCGATATTCAAAATCAAATTTATATAATGAGCCACTCAACAAAGAGTCTAGTCGTTGTTTTGTTCAATAAAAGAAGTGTAGTTCATAAATTGAGTCATTATAAATTTCGCAAAAAGGCGTTAAATTGGAGAATTATAATAATGGCTATTATACGGTGGCGGAGCAAACGATCACCGTTTCATACTTTGTCCATGTAATACTTGATTACTACTGAACATGTCTATAAATATCCTTTTGAACATAAATTCATTATACATCAATACCATAACACCAGATAAGTATTTTACCTTTTTATTTAAATAGGTAATGTTATAAAGTAGCTGAATTTTAAATCTATCTAGCCTCATCTAGATTTGGAGACATGCACAGTGTGCATGTCTCCAAATCATTGCACACATTGCACACATAGAATGGAAGACAGGATGGCATTATTTCGGTGATCAACATGATGTCAAAAAAAAATGGATTGAAACGTAATTTACTAAAATAATATATTATTAAGATTGACTGGATATGTAGCATACATCTCAATCCATGTGTCCCTTCTGCAATTTATAAGGAATACGCTTTAAAACCTATTTCCACGACATATATATCTCAGAGGCTTTCAGAGCCTCTATTTATTCATAGATCTAGACTTTGTAATAGCACTTAAACATGCTTTTTAAACTTTAAGCACGTTACCTGCCTCCATTTCGTCTTCATAAAGATCGTTTTCACATCGTTTCAGACGTATATCTGGCAGTTATTTTAAAGATTATTGATAAATAAGAGTTATTTGACAAAAACAATTAGGCAAAAATCTTTGACGGTTTTGTCTAATTTTGAAACTTATTTGAGTGGCAGATGAAAAATAATCAGCCAGCAGGCTCTAAGGTTTATTCTAAGGAAGATAAACCTTACAGTACCACCAAAGATCTACCTAAACTTCTAATAACGATGCAAAAATTTTAATCGCGGTCGAGGCTGGTTCCATTGATCCGCGATCTGCTCTCGAACGATGCCAGCGGAGCGTTCTTGATAAATGATCCAAACGGCTGGGACAATGCGTCGTGCAGATTCTTTTGTTGATCCCACACTTTTTGTGTCCACTGATGTTACTGTGATGTGACCAAACGTGATGTTTACGTGTTATGCTGTATCGATTTGTATCCTGTTTGGTGCTGTGATGTTGGAAGATGGAGTTTTGGGCAAAATCATTCTTGTGGCACGGGAAAACTCGTTTTTTTTCATTATTATTATCGCTCTTTCCCTACGTGTGGTCAAGTCTGATCTTGAGCTTTACATTAAACTTGTAAATCTGAGCGAAATTCACGAAATTCATTCCCAACTAAGTAATGTTGGTTTGCTCTATTTCGTAATAAAATGTTGTGCTGCAACAATAGGTACAGTGTCTAATTTAAAGGTCAAGTAATTTAAACCTTTTTAGGGTTCCGTAGTCAACAAGGAACCCTTATAGTTTCGCCATGTCCGTCCGTCCGTCTGTCCGCAGTTTAGCTCAGAGACGCACAGTACTAGAGAGCTGTAATTTGGTGTAAATATACGGATTTGTTGTGCCGAAAAAGTGGTAAAATAAAATCTCGTAAAATATTTTTTTTTAGGGTACCTCCTGTACACGTAAAGAGGGGATGTTTTTTTTTTTTCTCGCGTACCCCTTAGTGTGGGGTATCATTAAATAGGTCTTTAAAAAATATTGATAGTTTCCATTAACAATTTTTTGATAAAAAAATTCGTTTGTGAAATATTAAGCTTTAAAGTGCTAAATTTTGCTCGACTCGAGTGTCCCCCCCCTCTACCAGCTAAACGGTTATGTTTGGGGGTGTGAAAAAATTCACAATAGTAGTATATATAACGAAGTTTAAAAGAAAATTATCATGACTAAGTAGGCTTTACAACTTTACGAGTAATAGTCGACCAACTTATAAAATGTACTTGGATAACATTTTCCTAAACAAAATGTATCGGAGAACAAGCTCTTCAACTGCAAATGTAAGTTTGTCAACTTTATTTTTACAGCTGTAATAGGTATGTTTTTACGGTATGTTTTTTGGGGATAGGTAGGTTTTTATCGTCAACTATTTTAACTTGCTTCAAAAAAGGGGGAGGTTCTAAATTCGTCGTAATCTTTTTTTTATGTATTTTCCCCGATTTCTCAAAGACTCCTGGACCGATTTTGAAAATTCTTCTCTTTAAAATTAAATTCAGCGAATCAGTTTAGTTAATTCGCATAAGTATTTTGATGGGCAACTACGGAACCCTACACTGTGCGTGGCCCGACACGCACTTGGCCGGTTTTTTTTTGATCTTTAAAAATCTGCCATTTTCAAACCTCATAGAAAAAGGTTATTTCGTAACAGCACTCTCCAAAATTATTTCAAAAGATGTTTTAAAACCAATAAAATGCCATTGACAGAAAACATGGAAGAAACATCAAACAAAATTCCTATCACAGTGATTTGTCATGAGCAATAAATCCAGCTCCCTCTTAAATACTAATTGGTCGTAATGTTTAATTATAAATTGTTATTTATGGGCGTTGATAACTCCTCACTTTGATCGTTCAGAAGTGATCAGAGTACCTACCTACCTACATGTGTAAGTGAGTGTCGATAAGACGTATGTTAAGACAGAAATAAATTAAGAATTATTAGTACTAAGTAGGTAGCTCCATAAAAATCTATATCTGAAGTAGTCATTAGTCAAACCGCTTCCTGTATACGGTTGTATTGTGAAACAGCTATGAAAATCGAATTTTGACAGATACCTTGGCCAGTTAAATCAGAGTTTTGTCAATGATTGTCCATACCTGTGTGACCGAAGCTTAAGTGAAGACAGACCTTCCGACTAGCAATAAAAAAACTATGTCAAGGAATATGTCTGAGAGTAACTCGGGGATTAAAGATTTAAATAATAAAATACTCTGAACAATTTTAGCAATCTACAAGCCCGAAATTGAAAATCGATAAGAATCTATAATGTACTTATAATACATAGTAGATATAAGTACATACAAACCCACACACATCCATGTTTGGTTATCTAAATACATTCTACCTTCAGCTACTTTGTGAGAGACAGCTGTTATGATTGATTTTGACAGCCTCATAATGTGGCCCGCACCCGACTTCGGCCTTATTCGTTTTTTTCGTATTTTATGTATGACTCACTATTTTCTAAACCTTAGTCGATTCGTACTAAAGGTAAATACTATAGTGGCATTCAAATATCCATTAGGAGGTTTCTTTTGATCCGCGTTCAATGAGAGCTGGCTCGTTCAGCGGTAGGATTAATTAGACCCGTCATTCAAGCTTCGTATTGAATGCATGAACGGACCAACTTAGATTTGCCGTTGGTGAACCGAATTTTGAAGTCTGAAGATCATTAAGGCGATAATATTAATGGTCATTTCGAACAGCGATCAGTTTCAGAACTGCTTTTACATCATGGTTTTTGATGCCAAGGTGTGTTTGTTACTATACCAAAATGTTCTTGTTTTCATTTGATTGGTAACAAAGGTTTCTCTTTTTAATTTAATGTGTGAAACTTGGAGCGTTGATCAAGCCAAATAATATGAAAAGTTTTAAATTAGTTAATTACTAATCACTAGTCCAATATTTTATAAAATTTACATAAAATGATTTAAGACATTTAAAAACCATGTAAATACTTCGCAAGACTTGATATGAATATATCAAAGATTACACAAAACTCTGCAGAGTAGTTTAAATAAAATATTATTTTAGCAAACCTAAAAATGCTACTTATTAGAGGGGTCAGTGAAATAAAGGGTAAATAAATACTAGAAACAAAAGGTGAAAAAATAAGAAGTGGCAAATTGGATGAATATGCACATCATTTCAACAGGAAAAGAGCAAGAGAAATTGACAGAATTAACCCGTTAGGTGGAAATATGATTCTTTGGTCAAAATAAAGGCTAGAAGTTAGTAGCGTCAAAAGTGGGCCTGGCGATACTGCAAAGGACTAGATGGGCTCTCAAATATCATGGCCTTAGTGTCTCAACTCCAAGCAGTTCAAACTCATAGCTACTAATTGGGCTATTGTACTGACGCTGATTGTGGTTTTCAGCTACTGCCAGACCTTTAAAACAGCACGTTTTGCTTTGAAGAATTATGAATGTTAAAACTATTCAATAAAAAAATGAATATTACGATAATTTAGTATGTTATAGACAACTGGATCACAGAATCAGGTTAGCTTCTTCAGAGACTACTCAAACACATTACACTAACTTAAATCATAAAAGCTATATGAACTAATACGAGATAATGAATAATTTACTTTGATTTCAATAAAACAACAGTTCTGAATGATGTTTACCTTTTGTTTTGGTCTAAAATGACGTAGACTTATCAGGTTATGAGGTTAACACTTATTCACGTCTATTTACACATCTAAATATCGATGATTACATAAAATATGCATTAGTTCTTTATTTTCCGTGTTTTTACTAAAACTAAACTGTATTTTTTTAGAAAAACTTAACAAAATACGAACTAAACACAGGCAGCCATCTTGGTTGAATGTCAGCCGCGCATGCGTAGTCCCAACTTACCCCTGTTTCGAGGGATGATTGTTTGTGCCTCTCTTTCTTGCATGGAGAGTTAGAGGGGTTTTGTTGTCTCTCTTGCGCAAATTCTATTGTTATTCTCTATTCAAAAGGCAGGAGGGTCGACTTTCTAATGCTGGGGTGATGAATAAAGTGAAGTTAGCTTCGAATGGAAGTTGTTCAAGAAGAATATTTTTGAATTTGTTCACTATAAAATTACTAAAGTTCCCTTTCTTCTTTGGTTTTAAAATGTTTAGGTCAACTAACCTAAAATTTCCAGTATTTTAATACTGCCCATTTTATAAAGACAATAAATCCAAGTTATAAAGCGAGTGGTTTTACAAAATGCAGCTGCCGTTTTATCGACAAATGCTCACAAAGAGAAGAACCATGAACATCGGGCATACCAAACAGATAAAGAAGTAGAAAATGCCCCCTTTGGCATCTTCCACCTTAGTGACCTTAGCTAGTCCGACTTTGTACAATGTTTTCTTACATGTGGATAAAGATAAATAAATTGTACAATGCACCAACACTTACAACCAGTGGTTTAGTAAACACATTTTGAATTCACAAACAGATCTTTAATTACATGGTGCAGAAGCCAAAATTCACTGAACCTAACAAACTTTGAGATAAAAAAACATCAGCAAATTATTAATATCGATTATGCAGAATCAGACAATAACAGAAAATGATAAGGTAATTAAATCGACCAACACAGGTAGATGAACAGAATTCAGTCACAAAATAACTGTAAAAACACCCGTAAAAACGTATCTAAGATCTACACTTGTAAAGGATCTATTAAATTACACGATTTCTAGTGCCCTGTTAATCGTGTGTCCTGCCTGAAGTAGTGGTACCACTTGGTTGCCCAGTCCAGGAACTCTGACTCCCTGTTTCTTATAAATTCACCTTGACCTGCGATCGAGCTTTAAAGAAGTAGACCTTAGATTAAAAGCTAGCAAGTAGTCAGGCGACGCGCGGTGGTGAATTCGAAAGAGCAAACTTGCCTATGGGCAAATGAAATGAAAATATAATGAATGCTGATGATGATTTATAAATGCGCCACTGCACGCTGACTTCAAGACCAAGGCCTCGCTCATATCGAAGATTCAAATCTTGACTCAGACAGTGCTAAGACAAAAGGATTATATTTAGAAAACTGAATACCGACACCGACGGCGAAGACCGACAAAGCACAACAAAAAACTTATCTAAACAAATGAATTAAAACAACTGCAGAACTAAAACCCTTAAGCTGATCAACACAGGTAGCCGATCACTCAGCACACATTTTCTGAAGCCTTTGCCAAATACAGCAGTCAAAACATGTCAAATTTATACATTTTTTTGAATTATAACTGCTGCCAGGAGAACACTTATATTTCAAGTAGGTACCTACACTTGAACTTCTTGGATCTAAGCGTAAGATGATAAAAAAATTTGTTTGTGACTTCAAACATGCTTCAGAAAGTTTGACATTCGAAGTAGTCTTCCAATAATGACTGGACAAAGGAAAACAGAATAAAAATATACTATCAGTAAAAAAGACTAGAATAAGTAAATACAACGACCGAAGTTAAACACTGAAGCGATTAACACAAGCAGAAGAAGTTATCAGGCAGAAGATCATAACAGGATTATTTAGCAGATTTTTGTAAAAGCCTCCTCTAAATCCGAATACTAATCAAAAAATGTCAAGCTTACTGACAAAATTTCCATAACATATTATATGATCATCTATCACTACGCTGAAAATAAACGAAGATCATGCGCTTAGCTTAATTCTTGCCACAGATAGAAAACTTGACTTGGCAACTACGACAAATACCTCAAGAAAATGACCGACAAACGGAAACTAAGTTATTGAAACAATGAGAATACTAAACATAACCGCAACAGTTCAACCCTAAAATCGATCAACACAGGTAGCTGATCATAACAAGATTACTCAGCAGATTTTTTCAAAGGCCTCCTAAAAATCCGATAGGCAGTCAAAACATGTCAAACTTGCTGACAACATTTGCACATTTACTACTGATCCCTTGAGACCCGTGTTTACACTTTCGGACCCTTTAAGCTTCATGAAAGGGTTGCATTGTTAACGATTATCCCATTGTTGTTTAAAGTTAAATTTTAAACGGATCTGCTCCTGGTCTGATGTTTAGCGACCGTTTATGCTTCTTGATTTAGTAAATCAGTTTCTGGATTTTATGCAGTTTATTTAAAAGGAATATTTCATCGATTTAAATATTTTTAACGCATCAATACGTTAATGTATGCAAAAATTAACAGTGTAGAAAGGATGACTACCTTTCTTCTGGACAAAAGAAAAAAAAAAGATTAATTATTGCTTTATAATATTTTCTACTAAAGGAACAGGATTATAAAGTAATATTGGAAATAAAGGGTTAAATGATTAAAAAAACTTTTACTAATCAGGAATCACAACTCCTCTTTAATAATAGCGCCTTTACAATTGACTAGAGAAGTACGAAATTATTTTCATCCATAAATAATCAATCTTATAATAATTCTTAAAGTCAGCTATATTATCATTTTAATAATGTGTTAAACCTAAATAGGAACATTTTTACTATACTATAATGTGTTATTTACAAGTAAACTAAAAAAACTTATAACTAAATTATTACAGTGACTATCAAAGTATTAAAACACAGATTTACAACAAAATAAGATTAAAAACTATCAATGTCATACTCGGAATCGATCTAAATAAATCAGTCACTAATCGATTTCGTTCTGATTAAATTTTGCTTGCTTTGAAATTAACTCAAAATGATCGCAAAATAAAATAATCAACAGAAACTTAATGAGTTTTAAAAGTCGTATTGACAAGAAAAACACCATAAAAATGAAAATTCATGAGTCTACAGCCAATAATCGATAAGAATCATGTCAATATCGATACTACGATACCATCAGTCTAATTGCAAGTAGCCGTGACAAGTAAAAAACCTCCGACCATTTTTTATAATGAAGATACTTTTCATGTTTTTAATTTCAATGCAAATGAAGACATCACAAATCATGAATAATGTTAACTTGTAACATTATGGATCGTTCATTAATAAACATCACTTAAATTAAACTTAATTCTTACGGTCACATTTTGATACCTTCGTATGGGGGCATCATGTAATTATGAGGCATACTGGCAGCTATATGAGGTGGCATAGTGCCAGGTACATGGGATGGTATAGAGCCTGCAAGATGAGGTGGCATATTGCCTGTTCCATGCGCTGGTATATTTGTCTGCGCAGCATTCATATGATAGCCGGGATATTCCCCTGGACCAGACATTCGTTGCCTTGTATCCATATACTCAGGAATACTGCCTAACTTAGTCGCACTTAAATCATCAACACCATAAGGGTCAGGTGATGTGGTTAATTTTCCATCTTTCTTAGCTTTCATTCTCCTGTTCTGAAACCAGATTTTAATCTGTCTCTCCGTCAGTCCCAAAGCATGTGAGACCTCTATTCTTCTCCTCCTGGATAGGTATTTGTTGAAGTGGAACTCCTTTTCCAGTTCAAGGGTTTGAAATCTAGTGTACGTTTGCCGTGTCCGCTTTGAGCCTTCCTTTTTCTCATCACCTGTAATCAAAGCAAAGAAACATTAGAATCCAATAAAAATAATCCCAAAAACTATCATAAACATACAACGCAGTCTTTCTAAAATAATGATCTGAAACAATGAGAGTTGATAAAAAATTGAACTTACCGCCACCAACGCTTTTCATCCACGGATAAAACGCTTGCACATCTTGCGTAGCGGCCATTTTGTTATCTGCGTAATCCGCATTGTCCCCGCCTGCTTCAACCCTCGTCACGTCCTGACAGGGTTCCGCGGAGTCCTGTGATGACTGTGCGCCTTCCGCCGCTCCACCCACTGCATCTTTCTTGATTGACGTTTGACCCTCAACGCTTTCGAATCCACCATGAAATTGCGACAAATTGCATTCCTTCTCTACACTCTCATTGTTTTTTTCCCACTCGTTCACCTCTTCTGCATTAAAAATCATCCGCTGCAACATTTCTTGCGTATACGATTTGTCACATTTCACGAAGTAAGGTGATGGGTTTTTGTTTTTTGGTTTTGTTAATATAGCTCTTAAGTTCGGTGAGTCTTCTGCTTCAGGTGTGGGTGATTTAAAATTACTGGAAGCGCTTTGTGGTGAACCGTAGTTGGTATCAGGAATACTAGACTCACCGGGTGAATTAATAAATTTAATATCTTCTGGTTTCTCTACATTGTTTTGGTTCATTGCATTCATTCTCTGTTCATACCCGTAGTTTCCCTGTTGCTGCTGTGCGTAGTAACTCATTTCTCTCCATCGGTTGATCATCTCCATATTTGCGTGATTCCCATTCACGTAGTTTGCATGGTATCCTTGCCAAGGAGTGGGTTCCGATTTCACAACACCTTCACTTTGATTCTGTTCATACATTTTCCCGTAACTAGCACTTAACATATTAGAATATTCACAGTTTTGAGGATAATAATTGTTCTGATAGTTATAATAGTCGGACGGCATTGTTGGGTATTGTTTATATCCGTTATGTTTAGGTTGTCTCGCACTTTGAGCGTTCACATCTGCATGATTGTTCCACATTTCACTAGCACGATTAGTAGTAGCTGCTAAAGACATAATGTTTTTCAAATATCCGTCACTGACACTGTTTTGCTAGCACTGATTCTAAGTAATTATCACTGAAACTGGACTGCGTAGGAGACGGCGACCCGTCCCCGGAGTTGTCTGCGAAACGAATGGTGTAAGTGCATACAGGCGGCACGACCCTAACAAATGTAATAATTTTATATGACCTAAAAAAAGTTTGGGGTACTTTCAACAATAGCGTCACCATTGTCCCTCTGCGAAGTTGTAAACCCGGGTGCGCCGTCTCGTTCTATTGTTAGTTGATCTATTGAAAAGGAAAGAGAGGGGTGTACGTGGTCCGATTGGCGGAACATTTTGCAAATATCCCGTAAATGTTTACAAAGCCAATATTCCCAATATTGTACATGTGTGAGTGCGCGTAGGCACGAGTAGATCATTGATTGCGCTATGAGTGTGTGAGTGAGAGAGGGAGTATGGATTGATTTCTATTATTGGTTTAGTGTAAAGCCGCGTATGTGTGTCACTGTGCTGCATTGGCGATTGCATTTTATAAAGGGTGTTTAAGTAAAATCATTCTAATGAATATTTTTGAATGGATAATAATTTATTTATTTTTCGCAGGAAAAGAAATATATAGATTAATTAAATACCCTGATTGATGATTGTGTACTATCAATTAATTACATTATCATTGTATTACCTTCAGTGTTATGGCGTACGGTACTAAATGCATACTAGGTATGCGACCACCATAATAGTGAAACTGTGATGGCGCCATATTGTGACTTCATGCACTCTATTCTTATACTTGCAGCACGCTCTACGATAAACAATAATAATACGAATAACATTAACAATTTCTTTTTTCTAAACTTAATTTTCAACTAACAGTTGACAGATAGAGGTCTTTGACGTTTTGACTCTGAACTCTGATCGTTCATGACACGTTTTTGACGTGATAACGTCTTATAATTCGATGGCCGGCTATACGCACGAAAAAAGATAACTTCTTGCGGCGTTACCTCGCTCTGTAGCGTTCCATAGCAACGGCGTGTCAATTGTTTGTTTATAGCAACGTAAGTGCAGCATTTTCTTATCACGTTGTCACGTTCAACTATCGTCAGTAAACCGACTTTACAGACAACCTATTTCTTGTTCATAATACCTCCCATGTAAAGCCACTACTTTAGAATAATTATCGTAATAATGCTACGGGAAATACGCCAAATTCGACCAGGTCTGAAGCTAGAGTAATTCCAGCGTGGGAAAGAGACAGAGCTATACAAGTCGTCTAGCGCCATCTCGTTCACTCACTGGAACAAGTCTGGTTTTAAGACGTTGTAATACCCCCCTGGTACCAAAAACAAGTATCAATACCCTCGCTAAAAGAAACTGTGACTCAAAACCAACACACCCTGTACAAAATGCAGGCCCCTGGTTTAGAACATAACTCATCTCGACGTGTAACAGTTCAATCGGGGGTCGCGACAATAGCGCAGCATGCGACTGTGCGCGTGCGACGTTTGCGACGCGACTCTTCGATTTTAATGTCGTTGATGTTTCGAGTAATTAATTTATTTAGAGCTTTTAAATTAAAGTGGGATTGTTTAAGTAGAGAAACGGCTGGCTAAAATTTGTTTACATTATTTCAATAGATATAAGAGTAGAAATACAGAAGTTTGTCATAAAATATCACAATTTTGAACTCACAGTTTGTTTTTAAGTTTTTTTTTAACGTTATAAGCCTTTTATATACATATATTTGTATTTCTTTAACTGAATGAAACTGCGAAAACTTAATGCAGGTTATAATATGTAGGTTACTCTCTTATGCGCTTAAATATATCAGGAAATAATGTATTCGCATCAATATTTGAACAAACTCAATAATAAGTTCGCAAATGCACAAACATAATTTGAATTTATATGAACTATCCCACTAAAAAGTAAACTAATTATATTCAAATTCTCTGTTAACGCTTTCACTATTTAAACCTTATTTGCATAAGAATAGGACACACAATGCATTGACGATTTTATCAAAATCTTACTTATAAGTAGGTACTGACAAACCAAAATACAAACTGAAATTAATTGAATATTCTCAGACACGATAATAATCAAAAATCGTCCTTGATTAAAAGTGAGCTAAGGCCATGTTTCCATTATACAAGTTACATATTTGTATACAAGTTGCAAAAAGTATGCAACTTGAACGAAACTTGCATACAAGTTATGAGTTGCAAGTATTTACTTTGAATTTGTAGATCTGGGGGCACGGCAGTGCCCCGCCAAGTCTCGAGCAAAAGGGCATGGCCGTACCATCTTTTCTCGAAGCGATTCGCGGCTGTTTCGCCCCCCCTATAACTTCGACGTGGACAAAGCTAGGAATTTAGGTTTTCGGTGAATAATAGTAGGCATTAGAACAAGCTTAAGTTCGAAATTACATGCCAATTGAATGAATAGTTTAGGAGTTACGGTCGATCAAAGTTACACCATTTTGTCACTCACTCACTCACTGACTCACTGACCGATCATCAAAAATCTAAGGTACTTCTAGCAGACTTAGAAACTTCAAATTTTGCACCAAGATAGGTCATTAGCCACATATAAAGGAAAAATTATAAAAACATTAAAAAATAATATACCTTAAAAAACAATTTTATATTTGCGGTTTGGCAAGAACATTGTGTATGGATTTTGACTGCATTGTTAACTTTGTTCGTTGTTTAAGTTAGTATTCAATTGGATGAATACATACATAGAATAGAAAGGAATAATATAAATGTAATACATAGACTATAATTAATATAAATTAATACGTAAAGTTCATAATTCATTAAATTAATAAAGCTAAAACTCCATTGTTTTGCGATAAATATTGTATGCGCGCTCGATAGATGGCGTTGTACCTGTCTGAATCGCGCTATGGTTTCGTTACAGAGCGCAGTCTAAGTAGTACTTTAAAATAATTCAATAATTTTCATTTGATAGCGCCATCTATGTATGAACAACCATTTCGAAACTAAAAAAATATTGTAGCGATATTCGGAGTAGATTTATTATTGTTACTGAAACAGTTATTTAGGAAAATAGTTTATTAATATAACATAGACATAGTTACATATCTAGTTGTTTACGTGTTATTTAGTTTAGTTATATTTTTAGTTTGTAAGTTAGCAGATATATATTTATTTAGTTATTTGTTAGTTAGTTTAGTTCTATTTAGTTTGTTAGATAGAGAATGGGTCCTAAGCAAAAAAGTAGCTGAAGTCCAAGAAATTATGAGGACACCTAAAAAAAAGAAAGAAATACACTTACAAAAAATAAATGAGATCCCACCAAAAACATTAAATGTAAAAAATGCCAAGTCTCTCGATGCAGTCTTTCCATCGTAAAAAGTTTTGAGATCTCACAGAAGCCAAGTCCTATTCAAATTATTTTGTAGTTATAAATCAACATTTAGTAATTATATCAATAGTTTTCTTTATATTATAACTATAGTGACTTGGCAATGAGCACAAATTAACTTGCTGCCTGGAATTATGTGCAAATGTTACTGACGAGACCTGTGATCAGATTATTTGTTATGTGTGAATCATGATGGTCACTACCGACTACATGTTCCAATACAATAATTAAGAATACCTTACGGGCCATCGCTTTATGAAAGTAAATGATGAATGTTAAAAGAATATATAAAGTAAAAGAGAATGTTTACGCATGCGGTGTGTGTAACTTTCAACTCCTCCAAATATGCCGTTTTATTTGTTTTTACTTGTGCTCATTGCCAAGTCACTATAGTTATAATATAAAGAAAACTATTGATATAATTACTAAATGTTGATTTATAACTACAAAATAATTTGAATAGGACTTGGCTTCTGTGAGATCTCAAAACTTTTTACGATGGAAAGACTGCATCGAGAGACTTGGCATTTTTTACATTTAATGTTTTTGGTGGGATTTTGTTTTACTCTTATTCAAACAACTTGTATACAAAAGTGACGTCATACTTGTATGCAAGACTTGCTCTACCAAAGATTCTAAAATTAAAGGAACTTTTTTTCTGTCGAAATTTTCTGCACAGCCTAGTTTTATGCTAGAGCATGTAAAACCATACATACAGTTAGTACATAACTTGTAATACTAAAACTCCTTACTAATGCAACGTCAGCATAATCAAACGTCCAATAGTAAGCATCGGTACACACGAGCGGCAGTGAGAGCGACATATGCATTCTTTGTCACAGTACACACCTCCTGTCCGGAGCGATTCACATCTGTTACATGCGTACACCCACCAACTGAGTGCATTGTGTTCTCCGCCTTACATTTTGATTCGGAATATCGATAGATTTTGAGGCACTTCTCGGTTATTAGTTTGGCTGGGGTATTATAGGCCATTTTTTAATTAAGTTTAGAAATTTTAATCCACCTAAAAGAGGCAATTGAGGTAAATACATTTTGTGACAATATTTAACAAAAACGTACCTACATTTTCAGCTTCGATTTTCTAGAAACATTTTTGAATTATTTTCTATTCGGTAATGAACAAAATAATATTGAATGAATTATGAAGTATGTAAAAGCAGCATAGGTGAAATATTTTCTCTCAATGCTAACATAAGTAACATATTAGTAAAACATAAAAGTAACTTGGGCGCCAGACGGTAAGCGATCATAAATCAAAAAAATATTAACTTCAACCCATTACACTCTAATGTGGTCGAACATTTAAATCGGGGCAAATAGCACTATTGGTTTTTAAAACTAAACAAATAAATATTTAATCGTCAGATTAACCATAGAGCCAATCTTACTTTGTGTCGACTGTGCTTTCAAATAAAAAAACTTTTATTTCAATTTCACACTGAATTCCAAAATCAATTTCTATCGAACCCCAACTTTCAGAGTTCTATACCAAAAAGCCCTAACTAAGAAATACCGAAGAACTGAAGTTTCAATTTTGATACGAAGAAAATAGAGCTGAGTTTCAGTTACGTTGGAAATAAAAACAGTGAACACCATTCATTGCTCTGTCAGTTCAAAAAGATTTCAAAAATAAAATTTGTTAGCCCTTATACATAAGGTTATAAAACACATTTTGGTTGCGCAAATTCGGCTAGCCTTCTCGTCATACTGTGGCGCTGACAATGTGCAACCATTAATCTTACGAAATCAATCGATGGCTTATTCAGAATATTGTATTTGGTTTTGCCGCGGGGCTTTCGGTTGATATTTACTTTGGATCTTTTTCTCTAATTTATGGTTTGCGCGAAAAAATTTGACATCTGTCGCTTTAGTGATATTTGTACAGTATCGATAAAATACAAAAGGACATTCAAATTCAGGCAAGCAAATGGAAGATAATACTGAACAGGGCAAAACCTTACAAAGAATTCTTCACAAGAGGTTTGAACTGGCACCACAAGTGTGTATAAAACAGCATCAAAAATTATTACTTCTTTATAAATTATTTGATTTAACTTCGGAAGCTTCGTTTTTAAATAGTTCACACACAGCAGCTACGCCAACTGTTTTCGAAAACGTGAAACAAAATGGCGCTGAAAACAAAAGAGGCGTATGTTAAAATATGCCTTTACAAGTTCACCTTATCTTTTAAAAATCAGCTACTAAAAAAGACCGACTTCCATTTTTACCTACAAAACTGGAACAAAAGGCGAAGCGCTAATCTTTTCTTTGAATCATACGCTCCTTCCCAAGTAGCCTACACCCAAGCATTGTTTTTCGTCGGCACGTCGAAACAGGAGGCGTAGGCGGCTTCTTGAATACAAACATGTTACTTTTATTGGGCCTTAAAACAATAAAATACTTTCTAGTAGGTCTTGTTGTTTGATAAAATGCCGCCTGTCATAAAACTGGGACTTTACCTGCTTTCATGTTTTGCGAATTTTTTTTCCGGTTCCCAAAGTCAGATGCTGAGGGATTGTGTTGCTGAAAATGTGCGTTTAGAATATTTGCTGTGTTGTTAAAATTTCGTGTTCGTCTCACAAAATTTTGAAGTCAAAATGAAATGATTCAATTAATGGTAGAATGTGATAATTTTTTAACTTATCATCTTCCTCCTACTCATATTAAAAATGTGAAAGTTTGTGAAGAGACAAATGTTCGAATGGATGTTAGTACTCTTCCACACAACAGCTACGTAACCTGTTTTGATAAAAATTGACAAACTACTTTTTTATAAAAGTTCCCGTGGTATAATTTACAAACTACAGGTCGACATAAGCAAATTTGATAATTCGCCAGCTTTTCCAACTCTATATTCTTGTTCCATATTTATTCTTTCAAAACATGTCATTCTTTAGTTCCAAATCGGAAAACTAACCTTCCAAAGTTAAGTGTACACAAAGATGAATTTAGTCTCGCTTCAAGCTCACAATTGAACAATTATCAGGACATTGTCTTACACCATTATTTTGTCAACTCGTCGACTAAACGGTTAAAACGGTCAATTTGAAGATTTATGACCAACGTACGGGGAACGGGATTCATCGACGTACCGTTTCGGAAGTTCCATTGTTTATAATATAACCTGAAAGACAAAATGTGGAAGAGTAACCCGTTTTACGTGGAAGGTTTCGATTTCAATAGTTGCTAAGAAACTGTGATTCTTGGTAAGTTGAATCTCATGATTCCAACTCAGACTTTTCAGATAATATGGAGATATTTGTTACAGGTAGGTAGAAACTACAGATTGCAATGATTCTTTCAGACCAATTACCCCTTTCGCCTCGTCTACCGTCATTATCATCGTCACCAGCCGGAAGACGACCACTCTTGAACATAGGCCTCCCCTTAGAGTTAGACCGCCACGCTGAACGACAATAATTCACCACTTGCATCCATCGGTTGCCCACGACTCTTACGATGTTGCCGTTCCACCTATTTGGCAGGCTTCGTCAACGTTCTTGCAAAAATCGATAAGTAAAAACATTCATATTTTAAGAATGGTCTGACATATTATACAACATTATTTTTTGTTTATGCGAAACCCGATACACCTGTCCAACATTTTTGTGTAAAGAATCTATGTTCAAAATTTTAAAACCGTATCATAAAAAATCACAAAGTTATGCTTGTATATTACCTGGTTTTTCGTTCAAAAACATGCTCATTTCGCGGTACACCCGCGTAAATCGTGTCTCCTGTGGCTGTGTTATACACTCGTGATAATAATTTGGCAATAGGTCCCTAACCGTACGGTGATTGTATTGTAATTAACTGGTCATAAAATTTTATTAAAATATTTTTGAAAAAAAATATAACATGGTGTAAAAACTATTGGAATCGAATCAGTTACTGATTCTGAACAAACTATATTCAGGTTTCGCATATACTAAAAATAATGTTGTATTTCCCATTTAGCAACGATCCTTCAAATATCTGTCTGACCTAGTGAAGTGACAGCAGTCTCATTTTGCCGAAAGTCGAAACCCATTTTTACGACACACTTCTTTTTCGCGAAACTTTGCGACTTCATTGTTTTGCGTACCCTTGACCAATTTAACAACAAACAATTTAAAAATACGACAATAGCCGTCTATAAACACAATTATGACTTCTTAAGCAAGTAAAAAAATATTGAAAAAGCTTCGGCGTTCCTCAAAGTCGGTAAAGAAAAGGATTTTTTTAAAGAAGAAATAAGTTGTTTCTTTATATTTTTGTTGTATTGTGTTGTTTTAAGGGGCATTTGTCACGGAGTTACACGCACGATTGCTAAGTCCGTCACATAATGTGCGTATTAAAATAGTTACGTTTGAAGCGAAACGTGTGCTAGAACCAGGTATGCGATAATCGCTTTGTTGTGTTAAATAATTATGAGCTTTTTAACTTCAAGATGATCTATCTATTAATACTTCATTTTACCTTCGGTTTTGGTCGGACTACTGAAGTAAAAGAACCATACAATCTACCTAACAACACAGGATCATGGTCTATGATTTAATAGAATCTACAGCTTTGACTCAAATTTTGATAAGAAGTGTTTATGGTATAACATAATAACAGACATATTTAAGTATAAACTGTGAATGTAAATGGAATAACAACCTAATTGTTTTCCCATTTTTATAGTCCGGTCAATTTAGACCAAAAAATGAGAGTGAAGTTACATAAAGTCCCAGCAAGCTGAATTTCAGTGAAATTGTTCAAAACATAATTATAAACAATGTCTAAAAGTTCCCCATCATTCCCCTGTAAGGAAAAAAAATAATTCAAGGTCAATGGTCAAAAAATGAGTTTTTCGCGATTTTCAGCAAAACGGTAAGTTTTATCATAAAAGTACCTCAGACAAAAATTGTAGATCATAAAATTATCTATAAAAATGTAATATTACTGTTTTTCTTACGAGCCACCGTTTCTGAGATATAACGATTCAAAAAGTTATAAAAGTTGTTTTCGTCATAATAAGCACACGTTTCCACGCCACCTATGAGGTAGTGTAGGGTAGTGAGGTTTCCCCAGTAGGTCTACTCCACGGGTCAGTTGTGATCCTGTTTAATGTAAAACTATTGCAAAATAACGGAAATTTTCAAAGATTGGGAAAGATAAAAGCGATGTAAATGAAAAAAAGTGTTGAAGTTTATTCGTCTTATTCGTAAGTTTCAAATTCTTGTTCTTCTTCTTGATCTTCTTCTTGTTCTTCTTCATCTTCATTTTGGATGCAAGTAAATTGCGTCAATAGCGATGTATCGCATGATACTTCGTCGGAGTCAAACGAATCCTCCATTGTTTGTGATTCAATATTAGAGCACGACCGGCCTTGACAATTTGTGCATGCCAAAGAACAAGACAGTCCGACTTTTTTGCAACCACATTTAGCACTGCATCCCTTTTTGCAGTTGCAAAAAATAGTGTTCAGCAGTTTTTCCGGCGCAGGAGGAAGTAAAGTTTGAACTGGCTCTAATTATATTGTTGACCAACTTCCAAGACCCTACAGACTGGGGGTCTGTAGGGTCTAGCTGATAACCAAGCCACACTTGAACTTGGTAATATACTCGAAAAAGATGTTGGTGAGCAGCAACTGAGGTTGGAGGAAGACAAGCTAATTGAACTTGTTTTTTATTTTTAGTATTTTTAACGAAACATGCATATATCGATGCTTATCTAAACAGGTAGTTTTTTTAGGAGCTCCGTACATAGAAAGAAGATGCGAAGCGGATGCCGTTGGTCATAACTTCTTGTTGAGTTGAATTACTCTTTTTAAAAACTTCAGCACATTGAATTAAATCTTGTTTTTCAAACATTTTGAAAACTGCTGTTTTACCCCTCCTGTAAAATGCAGGTGTCGTATCACAGCCAGTTATTGCGTGTAAAAATAGTACATGATCTTTACACTTTACTAAAGTAAATAAACTTTTTGATGAATATATCGACGCTGGAAAGCGATTTTGTCTTATCTCGCAAAATGAGATTTTTTTTATTGCATATTTGAATTCAGAAAAAAATACTGCGTCGGACAGTCTGATCCATGTTTTCCTAGGAGGTTTTTTTTTATGATACGACGAGGAATTTTCTTAACTTTTTTTAAGAAAACACACTTCAAAATGCTGTAAGTACCATAAAATCAGCTATTTTACAAAAAAATATAGATACAACAAAATCAACATCATAAACGTTGTCAAAAATTTTTTTTTTTGTTCAAGATACAGCAATATTGATGCTTCAAATTGAAATACAATTGCTTTAACTCGCAACTTTAGAACACTATCTTTAGTGTTATCTAATAAATTTCAGTATAAGAAATATGTGTTTCAAAACTTACCTCTCGATTTCAGCTAGTTTACGAGTTATGAATTTTTTAAATAGTTTTTTGGCTCTGGTTTAAAGTTCCACTTTTCGAGATACTACAAGATTGCTTTCTGGCGTCGATATGATTACTGTCTATGACCAAGATACAGCAATATTGATGACTCAAATTGAAAAACCAATTGCTGTAACTAGCAAAAACTCATGTTATACCAACTTTAGAACACTAACATTAGTGTTATCTAATAAATTTAATTATAAGAAATATATGTTCCAAAAATTACCTCTCGATTTCAGCTAGTTTACGAGTTATGAATTTTTTAAATAGTTTTTTGGCTCTGGTGTAAAGTTCCACTTTTCGAGATACTACAAGATTGCTTTCTTGCGTCGATATGTAGGTATATCTGATTGATGCTGAGCTTTTCCTGGTTTTAAGAGAAAAATAGTTTTTTCAGTTGGCGTTCGAGCAGTGAGTAATACAAGTAAGTCAACATCTTCACCAACAACAATAATTGTATTTGTCAAATTGAATTGCTCTATTGCTGTTTCAATGCATATTATGACGATAACAACTTTTATAACTTTTTGAATCGTTATATCTCAGAAACGGTGGCTCGTAAGAAAAAAAGTATTATTACATTTTTATAGATAATTTTTATGATCTACAATTTTTGTCTGAGGTACTTTTATGATAAAACTTACCGTTTTGCTGAAAATCGCGAAAAACTCATTTTTTTGACCATTGACCTTGAATTATTTTTTTTCCTTACAGGGGAATGATGGGGAACTTTTAGACATTGTTTATAATTATGTTTTGAACAATTTCACTGAAATTCAGCTTGCTGGGACTTTATGTAACTTCGAATGTCTAAATTGACCGGACTATTAATAGATACTGAAATATATCAATCTTCAATCTTAGTATAAATCTTAATCTAACTCTAAGCCCGAAGTCGAACACAGAGTTACTTTCGCATTCAATTATATCAGGGGGCATGGCAGTGCCAAGTGGCGATCTCAAATAGTTTTCATCTTTGCTGTTGCTACTTACTGATTTCCAAAATATGATCGAATCGGATTATTCTTAACTTCCTTTAGATACTTTTCCCAAATATAAACGCAAACAGAAAATCGTGGTTATCAGGACATAGAATTCCAATCGGTTCCACCATGGGTGACGGTGGTGCCCCTTCCTTGACGGTTTTAGCAAACAAACACCGGTCGGTCAACTGTATGGCATAATCTCTTGCTGCGGCATAATGCCCTGATACCATCGTTAAGGAGAGACGCACAATGAGCTCATGTATGTTGAAAGTTTGGAATACTGGCTCTTGCACCCGACTTCGCTGGTGAGTTGAGTTTGTTGCTGTCTATTTTTAGTAATGTTTGAAGATATTATTATAGATAAAGGTACGCTTAATAAGGCAAAAAGCATTTGAATGAAAAGAATGCTAGTTTTCTTTTTTATTGAAAATTCGATGCAAAGTTGGTCTAATAGATGTTGATAATTTTCAAAAAAAAAAAGGGAATGATTTTTTTTTTTTTTTTTCTCATTTATTTTCCAATAACATTTACAATACATTTTGTTCAAATACAACATACCGCAAAAACCATCGCGGGTTTAACAGCGGAATGGGCAGACACAGCAACTCGGTGCCATAACATAACGTTTACAGATTAACGGTTTATAATTTGTACACAAATATTAAGACGTCACTTAAAGAGACACTTTCTAGATCGGCTCACAATCTAGAAAGTATCTCTTCAGTACTTTAGAGCAGTTCTTTGCATTAAGTGCGTTACAGGTCTCAAGCGGTAATTCATTCATGTAAGATGGCAGCATGCATTCCCACGTCCGTGCTCCATATACATTATTCCATTTAGGTACAATATACTTTGGTAGGTACGACAAACAACGCAACGACTTTAGCCTTTCGTATTTACGAATATTACTTATGTTATGATAATTCTCGCTTATAACACGTAAGCGTACCTTATCAAAGACATTTACAATTTTACAGTGCTTAAATAAACCTGAGTCATTGTCTTGGAATTCATTTTTTATTCTTGTGGGTACAATTGTTTTTAAAATTCGTAACTGTAACTTGTAGATGTCTTCGACATAAGTCTTGTACGTGCGACCATAGCTACTTAGGCCATAATCAATTACGGAATCGGCCAATGCCAAGTACAATGATTGATCAAAGATTGGAAGCCCCTAACATAAACTAGAAAATAATTCGTATTTTTCAGAGTGATAATATTATTTCTCTCTACTCGTATCTTTCAAAAAGACGAGTTCCCAAATAAAAACGAAATGAAGTAGATGTAGTACCTAGTTCAGAGTAAAAACTTAAAAAAAAGTGTAACTTCGTATACTTGCATTTTAACGACTGAATTTGTACTAAACAGATCTAAACATCTGTGACAAGTAAGAGTGAAAGGACACTGTCAAGTAATTAATAATCTATTTCACACCTGCTCCAAGTAAGCTGTAAGAAATAATATTGATTATTTACAGTACCTCTATTACGTAAGTGAACTAACTAATTCCAATGGACTGAAAACGTTTAATACTGAGGTAATTTCTACGTTACCAGTCTAATTTATGTAGATTTACAAGTCTTAGATTAAGTATTGTTTATCACGCTAAAAGTGTTAGTACCTACTTTATTTCAAGTAAAATTTAGTAAAGAAACAATACATTACAATACAACCAAAGAAAAGAACACACAACAGGTCTTAACAAAAATGTTGTACAACATTATATTTTAAGAGCAACACAAAGAGCTTAATCTTCATACTAAAAGTCTGTAGCAACCTTTGGTTTTATAAAACAAGTTTATTTTTTTTTACATTTCGCACTATAAGTCGCCCCTAAGTCGTCCCTCGCTGCACAATCATTAATCAGAACTTCGATTCTGGACTCCTTACAATGGGGAATGTTCAGAATGCCCGTACGATCCATTAGAATAACAATAATTACTCTTCTACCGGCATGGGTACGTCATAGCTGGTCGAAAAAGAATCAAAATTGTAAAATGACCGGTGATTTGATGGGTCCGTCTGTTTTATTTGCCGTGTGAGTCATTGCATAAATAGATTGAGGATTAAATGTCGACTTTATTCACATTGTTTATGAATTTCATTTGATAAGTACGATCATCAGCTAACCACAGATTAACAAGATGACACAATAATTGATGATCCACAGATTGATAGGTTGATCACACAAGATGTAAGTTACATGCCCCATTCGTGCAAAATGTGCACTTGCTAACAGAGACAAAGCTGAACAAACAACGTTTTTATTTATTTGTTCATTGAAATCATGATTCCTTTTGTAACTCATTCGTCAACGGAATAATTTATTTTAATTCACACAAAATTTTAGGGGCTCTTAAATATGTCACAGCAGTAGTAGGATGACTCCAATTTATTCTATAAGTAGCTTAGATATTTCTAAACGACAATAATTTCAAAATTTATTTAAAAACACATTCAAATTACGTGTAAAACTAGTGATAAAACAATCCAGGAGTTGTAAATCACAATCGCAGAAGCAACCCAGACGGGGTGTGCGTGATTCTAAACAAAACATGGTGGCTCGGCCGCTCCAAGAAAAACACCCGACGACTGATTTACGAGACAATATCATTCGAGAAATGTGGCCAGAAATAAAATTTAACGTGAAAATGCCAGATTAACATAGATTTGCATAAGAAAACACGTTAGTGGAACTTTGGAAAATAGTTTTGTGTAAATAAATTACAAGCTGCTCTGAAACGTGAAATATTTATTCTTCAAAATTAGTGTTGAAGACTATAATGACCTCACGATCCTTCAATGCAACAGTCAGGTCTATGTTGGTAGGCGTGTTGCGTACTGAAATCAAAATTCAGTTGTTGGTGGGTTGCATTAGTTCAAGTCAGACTTCGTAAAGTACTAGCCATGTATATAAAAACCTGGACATGAAAACTGGACCTACTTTGACTAATAAGTTTGAAAAAAGTTTTTTTTAACTTTGCTGAAAACTAAAAGCAGTATCAGATAGTTTGATATCATCAGTTGTTCGTAGTCTCTAAATCTTAAAAGACGCTGTGAAACTTTAGCAGTCTAAACTGTCAGTTTTTCCATAACTGTCGACAATAAATCGATATCAAACTAAACACACGAAACAGTGACGAAGACTGATCGAGATTCGAGAGTGGCCGATTGAATCATTCTGTTTTTTTCTCGACGCCTTACTATTCAGTTGCTTTTTCGTAAGTCCAGAATAAGAGTTCAATGGAGTCACTGTTTGATGTGATAGTAAGTTACTGTAAGTGAGAGCCTATAGATTTTTGAGCCCTAGTTTTTTGCTTAACTAAACAGCTTTGCAAATGCAAATTTTCCAAAAATATGTTCAAGTTTGCATTCGGTTATTAATCACCACTATCGCTTTCATTATCATTATACATATACTGCAAAATTTTGCCTTTGTATCTCTGAGATTGCAAATTAAACGCAATTTCTCTTCTCTTCCGTTTAATCCTCTAATCTTCCTAATTTGTACCACGGTAACTAATTTTATTTCAGTGTCTAAATAAAGTCAGAAGCCAGCCATTGTAAATAATCGATAGTTTCATGAACGACAACGACCATTACACAACTACCAATTTGCATAAGTTGTAATGGTCTGCTGTTTTAATTGCTGTCAAGTGTCTATAAAATCTAACTCCTGATTAAGAGATGCGTCGTAAAATTTGTAGTAAATCGAAAAACTGACCCTAAAAAGTTTACTAACAGATATCTCTACACATTTTATGTCTGCAATAGTTCGAAGGGGCTACAGAAAGCTCGGTAGCCTATGAAAATGATATCACTGCCGACATAGGAATACACTTAATGTTTCTTTCCCTCCGATATCTTCACTTTCGTACATACCAGTCAATCGATCATGTTTATACGGAGACAGTCGACGATAATTAACGACTGTGTAGTGATGCGTGACTTGGCTGCTTTTCGCGGTAGTGAAAGAAAATTCAAATTGCGAGGTGTTTCTGGAATGTTGGTCTATATTTTTTCTTTCAAATATCCATGAGTATTGTAGAAACTCCCAGCTTTTATTTATGGACTGAGAAAACTATAGCAAATGGATTCAAGGCTGACATCTTAGAAATAAACATTATTGACGACTTCGTTAGACATCTTTAGGCAACTATTAAATGGAAGAGAGAAATGATATGAAAGAATGGGATCAAATGATAGCGTGACGCTTGACAGGGGAGAATGAAAGAAAAAACATGTTGCGACGACCCCAAAGAATAGTATAAGAGCATAAAGATGATGACTGATAATGGAAGAGAAGTGGACAGTAGATTACAGTTAGTAATTAGTGCCTACATAACTTAAGTTGAATTTGAAACTGTTGAATACATGTAACCTGAAATTTATGTAGATCTATACACTTCTTGCACATTTTTATCAAATTGTATTAAACATGCAACGTAAGACAGGTGCAATTAGACTGATAATGACAAATCACTTAATAGTGATAAATACCCCATCAAAGATAAAACCTTACAACTGGCTAAAGTTAATTATAATAACGTTTCAATCAATAACGATTCTGTAGAAACATACGATGCAGAAATACTTGTACATAAACGTTTAGAAGTGTGTAAAGTTAATAGAGACGATGATACCGTAGATATCGATCCTATTACTTTTATAAACCAGAATATCGCTTACATGGTCCTTACATAGAAATGAATGAACCAGCAGGTAAACCCGATGAAAGGTGTGTAGATATCTCCTTGTTCTAAGTATGCATGTCTACAAATAATTGCTACTATGAAGACTATAATGGTGTGAAGTAATTATGTTGTTACTTCGTTTTGTTTTAACGCCACTGAAGAATGTAGTGTTTAACCATGTAGGGTAAATGGTAGATGGGTGCAATTGAGATGCTAATCGGTGTATTTCTGCAGAAACAAAATTATTTTAAATTCTTTATCGACTTTTAACGCTCTTGTTTTATTATGATTTTGAGTTCATGAAGTATCTTAAAAAGATACTTCATGATCCTCTTAATGGAAACAATTTTCGTCGTTATCATACTATGATTATGATACTGTCATAATTATTATGATGACGCCTATTAGGCTGCATTGTTCCATACATTGCAGAGTGTTCTGGCATTTATGCCATATTTCGGGGTTTTCTGCGAGATGCTACCAGGTCACACCCAATTTAATGTGTCTAGCCTTCTCTAAACTATTTTGCAAACGGTTCTCTAACTAAATGGATGAAATCTGACTTCCACAATATGGCTAGTATAACCACGTCACTCTTTTTTCTTCTTTGAGACAATGAAATTGAGAAGTATGAGATTTTTGCACACGTAGGTATGCGAGGTTGTCAACTCCATCATGTTACTCTTTTTTGTAAAAAGAGACAGTTATTTAATATAATATATTTTAAAATAACTTTCTTTACTTCAAAATAAATATTTTTACCGTAAATTCAACCTTGTTTTACAAAATAAGCTTCTAAAACATCTTGTTGTGTATCAGCCATCAATAATCGCGATGTTTCGCGGGTCGGGCCGAGACGTGCGCCCACATTCACGCTGCAGCGTTGACTAACGACCTGCCAATCAGGCCCTAACTTAATTGGAAATCCGTGTTTGTGGAGCCACTCCCCGTCAGCCTTTGTTGCTAAAAATTAAACGTTCTATGGTTATTTAAATAATAGTCATTTATTTAGTATTAAGATCAGTATTGGAGTTAGAATAACTATCGATATTATTAGCGGTGTTAGTTCGACGCTGTAAACTGTCGGTTGCAAAACCTTAATTAGTATTTCAAATTAATGTTTAGCTTTCCAATCCAATATAAGGAAATTGCTTGAAGGCTTTTAATTGTCAGTTTCCATTATTTTCACTTAATCAGATTTATCATTTGACTCTATCGTATTTTCGATTGCTTATTTAATGACTTCTACAGAACTGGATAGTAGCCATACACCATACTGCCTATCATACGATCGATTTGACGCTTGCAATTGTTTCAAATTGGCAGTTCGTCCATATACACCATACACCATACTGCTGCCGATTTCAAATTGTGTCAAATCGATCGGATCACCTATCAAATTGGCATGTCATGCCAACTTGATGGATTCCAAGCTCACACACGGTCAATTCTAACTGATCAAATTGGCAGTATCATGCCGATTTGACAAATAGGCAGTATGGTGTATGGCTACCATTAAACAATTCCAAGGCACCATGCTTTTTGATCTCTACTAACCCAGCTGCAACGAAGTTTGCGACATCTCGTTAAGGTATGTCAATTAAATTCAAACAAATTACTCAAGACTGACTGGCAGTTTGTTAGTAACAAGCCAGATAAGTATATCCTTATACGATTTTATTTGCCTTAAGGATGAGTGACGCTAAGTGGACCTCAAGTGGGCAAGAGCGGCAGTGCTTTTAAACATGTGCCAAATTGATAACGTCTTACTAACTGCATGTGAAGTACTGTACGGTCTTTATAAGTCGATAAACCAGAGCCCGGTGGTAAAATCATCAAATTACTCCCGCCCATGGTGGAGCTGTATGGACTGTTAATCTTACTGACTAAAATCCACCTTTTTCCTTCAATTGCCCTTCACGTACTTACTATGGTCAAGGTGAGCTGTTAAGACATGCCCGCAACCACGATTTGCTGACAGCTCTTGATGCGTGTGGATCGGACGGCGAGCTACCCATTACTCGCCGTCAAGTCGGTAAACTAATCGCCTACCAAGTCGTCCTTACAGCTTTCGCTACAAAATATTATATTTTCAGCTCATTCTTCAAACAATGAGTATTCCATATACACAGTAATACACACCTCATATATCATCAATGTCTTACAAGGCAGCTACTACACATGATCGTCTCACCCTGTCACACGTAAACAGACATCCATATATGAATGAGATAGAAATAGTAAGTCACCAAGTGCATGCGACAAGTGTGTATGCTAATTCCGACCACGACACGTATTGTAACTGTCAAACTCGCTGGCGAACTGTTAATGTTCCTTTCGTGCTGTCTTAGTGTGGACACGACAGTTTACTGGGAATTGTAGCACAGATTTGAATGACTGGTAGGTCTATTCATAGATGTTATGTAAGCTAGACTGGATTATGGATCAGGGCTATATGGAAAATTAATGCATGCAAAAAAAGACAAGCGTTTAGCGACATGCACAAAAAAATCGTTAAAATCAATAAGAAGAAGCTATACAGATCAAAATCAATGGGCAGTCTACCTATGAGTCTAAAGTCAATATTCAGACAATTTAAGAACTTACATGAAGGTTTCGCGATATTGCACTATTCGTCTGATCAACTGAATTAATTTTTCCTCAATTGTCCGAAGTGCAATGCAAATTATGCAATTTGCGTTGCAGGTTCTTCTACGGTTTAAATAATTTATTATTTATTGAAACTAATAATTTATAGCTTACAGCTATTATGTATCTGCTCCAAAAATAATTTATCATCAATCTGTTGTATTACAATATATAAAAAATTACATTTCTTAAACTTTAGACTCATTCTCCCTGCCTGAAGAACCCACTACATAAAATAAGTAGAATATAATGACAAAATTATTGATGGTGTCCTATAGGGTATCTTTTACAAAATAGCGTACAAACAGCTGTATTTTTAAATAGAGAGTCCCATCCATATATTTCAAACACTCGATAGACTTGCCTTCCTTGTTTGGGGATATTAAAAAATTGTTCCGGCTAGCGTGGCTAATCGTCGACAGCCGGCGTTCGGCCGCGTGAACCTCTAACTTGAATTGTAGATGTATGGTATGTATTTTTACAGTATAAAACAGTTTAATTTCGTATGTCATGTTTATACTCATGAGTTTAATTATTATGATTATGAAAAAAATTTAGGAATCACAATCTTTTGTTTTATAAAACCCGATGTTTTTTTGTTTGTTCAAAACATAATTTGAATACCGTTTTACATTTAGTTTCGTTACGAATTTCTCAACTAATCAATTTCAAACAAAGTGAAATAGAAATCTAATGTTTGATCTCATTTCTAAATAATAACGAGAAGTCCGGTCAGCGCCATCTGTTCTGACATAAGTGAAATACTGCATACACCGGGCGCCATCTATGCATGGTATGGCGAACGATAATCATCCCCTGATAGCTAGGGGTTGCGAAGTTGCGAATGAAAATCTGCGAAACGGCGCCACTTGCGAATATTATTGAAGTGGAAAATGGCGCTTAAGTTTGAAAAAAGTTTTCCGGAAGAAGGTAGTATTTTCTCGAAAGTTTGAATATAATTGCAATATTTCAGTGTTTGTTGACCAGACTAAAAGAGTGGTGGTAATCACTATGTGCGAAAATTATGAAAAAAAAATGATTTACGTTTTGTATCGCTTAACCAGCAATAGACACAGAATTCCAATCAAGTTTACCAAAAATTGCAACTAAGAATCTCAAAAACCTTAGATTTTTAAAATAATATATAAATTAATAGGAGTAGGTACACAAATCTGGTTAATTAAATTCTAATATGCACTTACTAGCATCAAATACTTTCATAAATCAAATAAGACTCTACCTTAATCCTAAAAGACTATACTGATAGGTTTTAAAATAAGAATGATGAGAATCAAAGAGCTCACTACAACAACTATGATCTTTCGTGAGCCAGACAACCTTGCACAAAATATTTTTATGACTCCGCGCGGTTCGAGACTTGAATTTAAATCTTGTGATGTAAGAAAGTTTTTGTTAAAGCCAAATGGCGAGCCGAGTAAAGTTTTAGAGTTTTAATACGTTGTAATGTCGGAGATTTGTGGCGGTAACGACGCGTCATTAGCTGAAGACATGACCGTCCCGCTACAACAGAACCTCGCCGAAACCCACAAAGTTATAATTGACTAATTTAAAAATCGAGAGTTGCATTGTTTGATTCTAACAAAAGATCTATTTTCTCTCTGCTCCTTTTTTACATTACTCGTCACATATAACTAACCAGTTTCTTCAAAAGTTACCTTTTTTTTTGGTCCAGAAAGCTTCAGAGAAAAACTCTTGGAATTATAACAGCTCCCAGACTTTCTAAAAGAACTTTTTGCAGGAAACTTTTTTACAAGATCGTGCCTTTAAGTTATCCTCTATCTGTCTGGAACGAAGTTAAAATCTGTCTTAAAATCGCGTTCATATTTTCAAAAGAGGGTAAGAATTGCTATTCTATGAGTGAAAATTGTTTAGAGAAGCTACCAGTCAAAACACGAATAAATCACGTGACAAGAATAAATACAGAAAAAATAAAATCTTCTGCAAGGTTACATTAATGCATGTTGCACTTTATCAATTAAAGAATCTTTAATACCCAATATAAGAGAACTGAAAGACAAATAAAAGGCGATGACTTCCAAAATGAAACAGTGCAACTTTTGAGCAATATTTTTAGCAAATCTTACAGAGTTTTAACAAACAATCGTTTAATTACCTGACTTACTTACAACTTAACACCTGCAACAACACACCAACCACCGCATCTAAAGGCACTCGTAATCCGAATCCAGAATACGTAATCAACAAGCCCCCCACAAGAGGTGCGAGAGAAATTAAAACCTCGAGAGAGCGGGCCGGTACACCACAAATCGCTTAGTGCCTCCGCCCGTCCTAATGGCACGCCAATTAAAAGTTTGCGCGGCTGTTCCACCGAGGATTGTTACGCGGGTTGAGCTGTAAAACTGAACAGCTGAACATCCCAGCATAATGTAGTTTATTCGAGTGCGCTCGTAGTTTTGGTATTAGCATTTTGATGTCGCGTCTGGCTGATCGGGTGACGACTGGGATTTGTTTATCGATGTTTTATTGATGGTAGAATTCGTAGGGTGATTATGAGTAGGAACTGAAGTTAAGTTCAGTTCTGCAAATCTGAAAATATTATGACAAATAAACATAATTATGTTAGTACGAGTATAAAAGATGGCTAGGCAAGGGAATGCCAAAGTAACACGGAAAGACTGTGTGAAAGATGACATGGCTAAAAATAGATGACTGTTAAAATGACGCTAGGAATAGAAGTATTATATGGAGAAAGACTAGCCATAATTGGCAATAACTTGGAATAACGGAAACATAAACTAAGAGACGTTAGCAACTGAGTAAAATAAAGTCACCAGTCATAATTATAATCTGCAGGAATTCTCTATACTCCTATAACCAAGAAAAACGTGGTAATATAGTACAAAACTGTTTAATGTAGTAGAACTCTTCAAGAGTAATACATTCTCCAACTAGTTTTAAACTAGGCAGCAATGAAAGATGAACTCCTCAAAACTAAAAGGGAGAGTAACCAACATACCTAGTACCACAATTCTTGATAAAGTCTTCAGTAATTCGAAACAAGTGTCATTTGGCAGGCAACTTAGCACTCTGTTAAGGCACCTGACGTAAATATAAAGTTTTAATAACACGCCATTATACAAGGAACAGCGGTTGGGACGTGTTCTCATTGTGTCTAATTAGACGTTGTGGAGTTCGCTTAGATTCTGTGATGTTGGTGGAATTTTAGGATTGCTGCAAAAATGTTTGAGGGTTGGTCGTAATCGTGAAAGAACGGAAATGGGGCTAAGGTAAGATGAACTCACAAAATCAAAGCGTTTATTTCTGTGTTACCATAGACATTATTGAACTGTCAAATAGGACCAAAGAGCCCGCGTTGTCTTTTACAAAATGTAGATCTAAGAATGACGGGCACGAAAGTCTATAAACAAACAGTATTGTGTGCATTTTTTTATATTTTAAAAAGTTTAGGGCTCTACATGAATGTTTCATAGTAATCTTTAAACGATTTTTTTAGTATCTTAACGAATTTTATAGTAATGTATTTTATATTCATCATCAGCCTATAATGTTTCCAGTGTTGAGACACAGGCCTCCTATCTGTGAGCAGGAGTGGGCCATAATCCAACATCTTGACTAATTGGATAGTATACTATAATAGAAGTTGATCGGTGTTACTCTCAAACCAAACAAAACATACCAAGTAAAACTGCAATTGACTTTTCCAAAATTAAAGAAAAACCTCACACCATTTTACTCATTAATCAGTGGATTATCAGTGGCTCTGATTAAATCCCACACGACGAAATAATTTAATAAACACCCCTTGTTTTTAAGCTCTTACGTGCTACCCTCACAACCCTTTACCAAGTTTTCCTCGAAGGCTAAGTAGATTTTCGGGTCACCCCGCATTTGGACTTTGTTCTGCACTTTCATTCCGTTGGCATTGTTTGATTACAATATTGCAGTTACACTGAAAATTATACTTTGGAATGTTCTCCTTATCCTAATGATTTGTGACTGTTTGTTTTTTGCTAAGTGTTTAGGATTCACACAATACATTTTCATAAGAGAAATTAATGTGTCAAAAACTTTTAACATTTGAAACTTCCTACTGACTTTACGTTGCAGGTAAAGCTTGGCCGAGTGTTAGGGTATCAAAATAAATAAATAATTAAAATGGCAAATAACCCAATTTATGGCAGGATATTCGATGAAACTTTCAAGGAGTAACTCCAGAGAAAGTCTATGTTGTCCCAGCGCCTATGTACAGATCTACAAACGTATATTTATGTGGTCCAGCCATAATAGCAACTTCACCAAGTACATTTATACAAGTTTTGCTCTGTGCATTGCTAAGTGGAATTTCGGGTCAGTCCCGTCTTGCTAACGTCCGAGCACTGTCGACTCGTTAGTGACGTCACAAGCTATTCTAGATAGGGCTGAGTATTCTAAGAATATTTGTTTATGAAGAAGCGAAATTGACAAGTTACCCTTTTAAAAATACTGATAAAAATATAGCAATGCAAGTACAAACAACAACTGGAATGTTTGCTGAGTCAATTACGAAGTTTGTACTGATGACATTGTATTTCCATTTTTGGTATTATTCAGAATTTTACAAAATGTAAAAGTCACCTTCCTTAGATAGATTTAAGGTAGATATTATCGTCGTATCCTACGAATAGGGGCGTAACTGCATATTAGCTACTTTTCAGGAGACACTTTTTTGTGTTTAATTAAATTAAATGTGAACAAATATGTATTGGTGGTTTTATATAACGTGTATTGGTATTTTATGGTTTGGTTAGCATTATTTTCAATAAATTATCTTTATATTTTATACGATTTTTGTCCCTTAAATCCTTATTCTCCGTTGTGTTAAGGCTTAGTAGGACTGGACTTGAGCAATAAGTTACATTATGCCTTTTATCTGCGGAAATGTCGAAGCCACAATCGCCTTAAAGCCCTGTTTATAAAGTGATGCGTGTTTTCATTGTAGGTATGTCATAAACATAAAAAACAAAAACATAATTTGAACCTAGAAGAAAGACATAAACGCAATTAGGGCTTCGTCTCTTCTATAATTATAATGTAAGCAATTTAGCCATTCCATAGAAAACGGCCACAATCACCATGAGGGTTTTTTTTATGTACTTTATATTGAAAATGAATAAGTAATTAAAATGACTGAAGTACAAACTCGTTGATACTATATTATTTGAACTTGATCTATACAGTACAAATTAAGAAAACATAATCTTTATCTTAAAATCACTTGAGGTAGTACAAGCAAAAATGTTATTTTTATTTAAAAATCAGATTACGCTCGCCGCAACTAACAATCTCCGCGTTCCGCCGAATAGTAGCCGAACGGCGCTAGCACGCACTCCTCGCGCCCGCGCACACCCACTCCTCGCGAAGAATGAAGGCGCGACGGCAGTTGTGGCTTTATTCGACGTTGAAAACGTAGTGCTTAAAATTGTGGCTTTTTAGAAAACCTTATTATTTGATAACCTGTACTGTTTTTAATTGTTTTGTTATACTGGTTATATGTGGTATGATGAGTAGAATTGAATTATGCAATAAAAGAAAAAAGCCCCTATGTTCGTTAGGGCACTATTCGTAGGATACGACGTTATTTTATACATAAGTAAGTACAATACAAAAGGTACTTCGATGAGGCTTTAAATGCATCAATCGACCACATGCACATTTCCCTATCATCAATCATAATTTTTCACTGACACGACGTATTGTAAATAGTTTATATTCTGTCATTAAAGTCTTTATTCAAAGTTTAATCACAATCCTAGACTCTCGAGGGGACATCTAAGCCCCCTCTACATGTCCTCAATTAACATAAAAGGTGCAAGATTAACGCGTCAAGAATTTGCATTTAGCATCAAGATGTTTCAATGAATAATGGTGTATTGTTTCGTTTTTGGCGTGCAGTTCTTTGATCATGTTTATTTTATTAATGATCTTCGTTGGATTTGTTTAATTTGGTATTTTATGGTTTCCTGTGAAGACCACCCTTTATTTTGTTGTCTTAATAATTTATACAATTACTAATTATTAGTAATAATTTATTAGTTACCTGTTCGCGTTTCACCAATTCTGTCTTGATTCTACCATGAATAGACAAAGTTATTGCTAAACTATTCGCCATATTTTTTCCAATGTATGTCACGAATGAAGAATAGACACATTTTTGTGCTTAGGACGATAGAAATATTATATTCTACGTTTTGTCTATTCTATTTTCTACGGTGTCATGCTACGCATGCTGTTAGCTAATGCCCAAAAAGAGAACAGAGGTTGGGTAATACAGGACACCGTCTGTTGGGTCCTAGGTTGGTGCTAATCTGAGCTGTAGCAATCACTCTCAGCAGATAAGTAAAATTAAGTAGTGAGTAAATTAATAGGCTCGGTGGACCATAACATGCAATCAGATACCATGCCAATATGCTACCTGGTATGCTTTTGACGACATATAGTACTCGTGTTTAAGCAACATGTTGGCACGAAATTAATATGATGAATCATTACACGGCTACGTACTAATTCAAAAGCCAATTAAATGTGTATTACAATGTTGCACGAAATAGTACTACTAATTTTTTTTTTTTTTTTTTTATTATTATTTGCGATCAGTGCTTAACACTATAAGCAAATTTGGTGAGAGCGTTGTGGCGGTTAGAGTGCGTCCCCCAGCGAAGACGTCTCCTCATCGTCTGTGCATGTATTTTATATGATGTCCTTTCGTTTAAGGCGCTTTGTGTAGCTACGTATCGTAAGCTGTGTTGCCAATATGTTGGGATGTTTCGTTAGCTTCTCCCGGTATTTCTTGGTGACATTTTGGATTTCGTCCTTTATTGTGGGCATATTCAGATGTTCATGAATTTCTTGATTGGTGATGTACCATGGGACGTTGCTGATTGTTCTCAGTATTATGTTTTGCATTCTCTGCAAGCATGAGATGGTAGAGTTGCTGGCGCTACCCCAGAGTTGTATGCCGTACATCCATACCGGTTTCAAGATAACTTTATAGATGAGTAGCTTGTTATCCATTGATAATTTGCTGTTACGACCCAGAAGCCAGAGTAAGTGCTTGAAGCGAATGTTGAGTTCATCTCTTTTCTTTTTAACATGTTGGTTCCATGTCAGGCGCCGATCCAGATGTAATCCAAGATAACGGACACTGTTCTGGTGTGGTAAGGTGGTATCTTCTAGTTGGACAGGAGGACAGTTGCCTTTTCGAAGTGAGAAGGTAATGTGGACAGATTTTGAAGCGTTTGCTTTGATTCGCCAGTTCTGCAGCCACTTCGTAGTTTTGTTTAGAGCATTCTGAAGATACTTTGAAGCAGTGCTCGGATCTTTATCGCTAGCAAGGACAGCGGTATCGTCAGCGAACGTTGCAGTTGTGGTATTATCTGCTTCAGGTAAGTCGGCTGAGAAAATCGTATATAGCACAGGGCCCAGAACAGAGCCCTGAGGAACACCAGCGCGTATCTCGCAGAATTTTGAGACTTTATCCTCTTCCTTGACCTGGAATAGTCTTTCGGTTAGGTATGACGCCAGAATTTGGTGATAGCTGTGTGGAAGGTGATTTTTGATTTTGCAGAGGAGGCCTTCATGCCATACTCGGTCAAAAGCTTGCTGAATGTCCAAGAATACAGCCAAGCAATACTCTTTCTCTTCAAGGGTTTTTCTAACTCTTTCGTATACTCTATGAACCTGCTCCACTGTAGAGTGCTGCTGCCTAAAACCAAATTGGTGAGCCGGTATAACCTGATTTTCTTCTAAAATAGGGAGTATTCTGCGCAGGAGTAACTTTTCAAAAATCTTTGATAGTATTGGGAGTAAGCTAATAGGCCTGTATGAGCTGACTTCATTGTGAGGCTTGCCATCTTTGTGTACCATCGTTATTTGGGACACTTTCCACAATTTTGGAAAGTATTGCACTCTCAGGATACCATTATATAGCATTGTGAGGAAGGTGAATGCTTTTCTGGGTAGTTGTTTTATGATTTCCTTTGTGATTAGGTCGTATCCTGGCGCTTTTTTATCCTTGAGTCCTAGTGATACTCTCCAGACCTCTCGTGCAGTTACGGGTTTCGGTGGAGGAGACATTTGATAATCCTGTTTAAGGATTATTTCCACTTTTTTATCAAATTCTTCATTGACCGTTTCGTTTGGGACAAAAACTTTTGAAAGGTGATCAGCAAATAATGTCGCTTTATCTTGCGGGGTTCTTGCCCAGCCGGAATCATGCTTCAAAGGAGGTTTTGCTACCAGGGGTCTTCTGTGGTGTTTAGTGAACTTCCATAGGGAGTAATTTGTTGCTTCCGTGGCAGACAGCGACTCAATTTGGGTCCGTAATGTGGTTTCACGCCATTCTTCTAGTTTGCGTTTCAGATCTTCAGCGGCTCTATTGAAGTTCGCTTTATCTCCTCTTAGTCTGGTTTGATGCCACACTCTGCGTAGTCGCCTCTTTTCTAACACTGATGATTTTATTTCTAAGGGATAGTTAGTGGTCTTGGTTTTTCTTTGATTGTTTTCAGGGGTACTGATCCAGCAAGCTTCCTGTATGAGTGTAGTTATATATTTTGCTGAATCCTCCACATCATCACTAGTTTTAAGAGCTACTTTCAATTCTATATTTTTATTTATGTATTCTCTGAAATGGTCCCAGTTCGTACGCTTATTATGTAGGGTTTCTGGAGTTGTTATTTCTATAACGTGGGTGCTTATAGTTAGTAGTACAGGAGTGTGGTCAGACGAGCCATCATAGCAGGATTCTATTTTTAGGTAGTTATTTGACACTCCCTTGAAGATGAAGAAGTCCAGGAGGTCGGGTATTTTGTTGGTGTCATTTGGCCAATATGTTGGCTCACAAGAAGAGATGACACTAAGGTTGTTAACATCAATGCTAAGTTTTAACTGCCGGCCTCTGGTTGTAGTGAGCCTTGATCCCCAGTAGGTGTGCTTAGCGTTCCAGTCACCCCCCACAACATACCTATTGCCAAGTGTTTGCAGAAAGTGGGAAAACATAGCTTCTGAGATTTTATGTTTGGGTGGGCAGTAAACTGCAGTAACAGTCAGGTTCCCAGATTTGTCTTCAACTGATATCGACGTCGCCTGGATGTATTCTGTTTTGTAATCTGGCCTTTGATGATGTTTGATGGTTTTCTTAATGACTATGCAGTACCAGCATGGCCTGTTCCGTCAGGGTGGTGAGTGGTATAGCATTGGTAATTGTCGAATTTTACAGATGTTTTGGCAGAGCAGTGTGCTTCAGATATAAGTAGAATATCCAGTTTGTGCGTCACCATTATTAGTTCCACTTCGTCTTTATTAGGGGCAAGCCCATTCACGTTCCAATTGGCTAAGCGTAGTGTGGTCATTTTGATAATTTGTCAACTAGTTTTACTATGAGACTCATTAGAGTACCCATTTGTTGTAGGATTATTTCGAATTTTTCATTTTGTTTTAACAGTATTTGTTCTATGGTCTCGTCATGTGTTGTGGTTTGAGCTTGTGGAAGTTTTTCTGGTGGGTTGTTGACTGGTATCTTACCGTGTAGGGTTTCAGCGTACGATCTTTTGTCTTTGACATAGTTTTGTTTACATTCTTTATCCAAATGACTGAGATGTAATGTATTAAGATACAATTTTTTGTCTGCAGATTTTATTTTCCTTCTAGCCAGGATCTCTGTATCTGGGGGCACGGCAGTGCCCCGCCAAGTCTCGAGCAAAGGGCACGGCCGTACCATCTTTTCTCGAAGCGATTCGCGGCTGTTTCGCCCCCCCTATATCTTCGACGTGGACAAAGCTAGGAGTTTAGGTTTTCGGTGAATAATAGTAGGCATTAAAACAAGCTTAAGTTCGAAATTACATGCCAAACGAATTAATAGTTTAGGAGTTACAGTCGATCAAAGTTACACCATTCTGTCACTCACTGACTGACTGACTCACTGACCGATCATCAAAAATCTAAGGTACTTCTAGCAGACTTAGAAACTTCAAATTTTGCACCAAGATAGGTCATTAGCCACATATAAAGGAAAAATTACAAAAACATTAAAAAATAATATACCATAGAAAACAATTTTATATTTGCGGTTTGGCAAGAACATTGTGTATGGATTTTGACTGCATTGTTAACTTTGTTCGTGGTTTATGCATACATAGAATAGAAAAGAATAATATAAATGTAATTCATAGACTATAGTTAATACAAATTAATACATAAAGTTCATAATTCATTAAATTAATAAAGCTAAAACTCCATTGTATTGCGATAAATGTTGTATGTGCGCTCGATAGATGGCGTTGTACCTGTCTGAATCGCGCTATGGTTTCGTTACAGAGCGCAGTCTAAGTAGTTCTTTAAAATAATTCGACAATTTTCATTTGATAGCGCCATCTATCTATGAACAACCATTTCGAAACTAAAAAAATATTGTAGCGTTATTCGGAGAACTTAAGTTAGCCGGATTAGATAGTAGATTTATTATTGTTACTGAAACAGTTATTTAGGAAAATACACACATCAAAAGTGTCTAGGGATCAAGCATTTTTATGCGGATTTCTTGAGATTGAGATGTGGCTTTGTAATAAATTTATGATTTTATAAATTTATATGGATCCTTTTTGGTGCATTTAATAATTTGAATCAGGAACTGTAAATCAAATTCGAGTAAAAGATGAAAATCAGCTGTCAATATTTTCCCTATAAAAACATACAACGCATTGAAGACATTATTAGTGCTACTGTTTCCCTACTACTGATTAAAACCAACGTTATTATGGAGCGGCGACGTCATTTAAGCAGCGAAGAAATGCTCAGAGCCGTGGGAATGATAGAAGCTGGTTCCCGGCAACGTACTGTGGCTTTAGCTCTGAATACAAGTCAGAGTGTTATCAGTCGACTTTGGACACGTTACCGAAGCACTGGTACCGTGGCTGAGCGCCATGGAGGACAGTATCGCTGCACCACACGGAGACAAGACCGATACATTCAAATCTTAACTCGAAGAGCTCCAACAATAACCGCCATGATGTTAGCCGTGAGGCTTCATCACTCTTCAGGGAACTTAATTAGCGACCAAACAGTCAGAAACCGCTTGCATGAAGTGAACCTTCATTCCCGAAGACCGCTACGGGTACCACCTATAGCAATGCACAATCGTAGGATTCGATATCAATGGGCTCTTGAACACAGAAATTGGGCAGAAGAACAATGGCGTTTCGTGTGCTTTTCTGATGAGTCTCGTTTTGGTATGAGACCGGATACAAGACGTATACGACACTGGAGAACCCCTGGACGCCAACAGCGATTAAAATCCTGCCAGGAAGTCCATCCTTATAGTGGTGGAACCATCATGGTATGGGCGGGTATTTGGATCGGCGGAAGAACTGAGTTGATTTGGATCAGAGGCAACCTCAACGCTCAAATTTATGCTGAGACGATTGTATCAGACGTCATCGTTCCTCTACAAGTGCAAATCGGTCCCTTATTTCAGTTAATGCATGATAATGCACGACCGCACACCGCAAGAGTTGTAAGACAGACTCTCGCCGCAGCTAACATCAATGTCCTGCCCTGGCCTGCTCAGTCGCCAGACTTGAACCCGATTGAGCATGCATGGGATATGCTACAGAGAAGAGCTCTGCCGAATATGGAGGGTATCCAGTCGCAAGAAGACCTTTTTTTGTTGTTGCAACGAACATGGGCGGCCATTCCACAGCGTGATTTGGATGAACTCATTTTGAGTATGCCAAACCGATGTTCTTGTGTTGTTAGTGTTCGCGGTAGAAACACGGATTATTAATTGTTTAAGTTACCCAATAAAATTTTAAAGAAAACTGTTATTTCAGTCTTTTTTTCGAACTTTAATGTTAGTGGTTCAAATGTCAAAAATCCCTTTATTAGGAAAATGGCAAATTTCTTTATGAATGCAAAGGTGACTTGGTTTATCGTTACTGTGACAAACGATAACACTTTATTTGATGAATCCTTAAAGAACATTTTAATTAATATCAATCAGGAGAAAAGTTATTGCAAAAATATATGTTGATCCCTAGACACTTTTGATGTGTGTAGTTTATTAATATAACATAGACATAGTTACATTATGTAGTTGTTTACGTGTTATTTAGTTTAGTTACATTTAGTTTGTAAGTTAGTAGATATATAATATATTATTTAGTTATTTGTTAGTTAGTTTAGTTCTATTTCGTTTGTTAGATAGAGAATGGGTCCTAAGTAAAAAAGTAGCTGAAGTCCAAGAAATTATGAGGACACCTAAAAAAAAAAGAAAGAAATACACTTACAAAAAATAAATGAGATCCCACCAAAAACATTACATGTAAAAAAATGCCAAGTCTCTCGATGCAGTCTTTCCATCGTAAAAAGTTTTGAGATCTCATAGAAGCCAAGTCCTATTCAAATTATTTTGTAGTTATAAATCAACATTTAGTAATTATATCAATAGTTTTCTTTATATTATAATTATAGTGACTTGGCAATGAGCACAAATTAAAAGCTGCTTGCTGCCTGGAATTAATGTGCAAATGTTACTGACGAGACCTGTGATCAGATTATTTGTTATGTGTGAATCATGATGGTCACTACCGACTACATGTTCTAATACAATAATTAAGATTACTTAACTTTCAACTCCTCCAAATATGCCGTTTTATTTGTTTCTTCTTGTGCTCATTGCCAAGTCACTATAATTATAATATAAAGAAAACTATTGATATAATTACTAAATGTTGATTTATAACTACAAAATAATTTGAATAGGACTTGGCTTCTATGAGATCTCAAAACTTTTTACGATGGAAAGACTGCATCGAGAGACTTGGCATTTTTTTACATGTAATGTTTTTGGTGGGATATACTTGACATCCTTTGTAATTGGCTGGATGTGGGCCATTACACAATGCGCATGTTGCCGGGACTTTACGGTCTTGCTTCTGGCATTCTGATGTCTTGTGGGATTGTCCACATTTAACACACCTGTATGGTCGCATACAGTAATTTTTGGTGTGTCCATACTGCTGACACCTATGACATTGAACTATCGTCTTCCTTTTTTTCGGTTCTTCTATAGTAACAGACTGGTGGTAGATGTATTTTAACTCTTTGATTGTTTTGTTATTAGGGCCTACCTCTAGATTGACGAAGAAGGTTGAGGTAGGTTTCTTTTCAGGGCCAAATCTTGCATTTATTATCTCACCTGTTACTATGTTTCCTGTAGCCTCTATTTCTTCTTTGATGATGTTTAGGGGTGTAGAAGGGTGAAGGTTTTTAATTACTATCCTACACGGCCTGTTGTCCTTCCTGTTAAATGTATGACCAATAAGTCCATTTCTCCTAACAAGGTTAATTAAGGATTTGTAGACTTCTGTGTCTGCACTAATTATTCGGAGCTGATTTTTGCCGACGATCTTGTAAGTAAACTGGTCATTTTCTGCTGCCGTCTCTAGAAGTTCAGTTAATTTATTAAGGTCTTCAACTCCATATAACACGATAGGTGGTGGTTTGATAGTTTTCAGAGGCACCTCCTCTGTGATATCTATTGGTAATCCTGAGAAGCGGTTCGAGGTTTTCGTTATTTTTACAGTTGGGCTAGTAGAAAGTTTTCTCTTTTTGTTCCCTTCAGCAGGAACTCTTTGCCATGGAGGCGGTGGTGGCGGGTGCTTGTTGGATGCAGTGGTAACTGTTGCTCGTTTATTTATATTATCTTCAGAAGGAACTGAAGCCAAGGAGTTGCTTCCTACTGAATTTGATCTCTGTCTGGACATAAACAAGCCAGGGTGAAATGCTTGTTGCACAAATACTTTTGTTTTGCTACTACTTACTTGATACTAATATAAACAACTAATGCTACGTAATAAACATTAAAAAATACGCACTAACAGACACTAGAGAGCAGTGGTGGCCCAGTGGTATCGGCCCCGATTTACCAGTCGCAGGTCGTGGGTTCGAACCCAGCCACGTGCATAACTTTGTTAAAACGTTGAAGAAAAACATCGTGAGGAAACCGGCATGTCCTAGAACCAAGAATTCGAAGACATATGACATCTATCTATCCGCGCTGGGCCCGCGTGGTGGATTATGGCCCACTCCCTCTCACAGAAAAGAGACCTGTGTCCCAGCAGTGGGAACAGTATAGGCTGATGATGACTAACACACTTTCACGACACGTTGGCGCCGGGGCTGAGCGATTGACTGCTGCGCTGGATGTCGGGGATTAGATTCCTGCACGGGACCAATAAAATATTTGTATGATCTACAAACAAATGAAGCTGTTACGGGTCTGACTATTTGTGTCTATGAGTGGAAATGTTTGTGTGGGGCAAAGCTTAATTTTTTTTTAAACAAATATCCGTGTCGTGTTATAAAACTTAAGCCGGATTTACATTACGAAACCAGTTGCATGAAAGTACTTTCATGACACTAATTTCACCAGTAATTTCACGTGTAAACGTTCAGTTTTACAATGCATGCATTACTTTCGTGACACTGAATTAGTTTCGTGCTATGCGCATATTTTTGGTGAAACTAGTTTCATGCAACTACTTTCATCATGTAAATACGACGTTACGTATTTTAATGCACTGCACTCTTAATCTCAATTAATAAATGGGGACTTACAAAATGAAAAATATTTTCTGTAACTCGAAAGGCGACTCTATACAGCTCCTTTTGAGCTCCTTCGTTCTAATTTCGTGACAACCCTGTTCATGACCCGTTTGTCTTACTAACTAATTATTATATGTGACGAGTGAACGTCTCACTGCCAACACTCGACACCATTTCAGGTCACACTTCTAGCTCTTTTAGGTATTAGGTTTTCTTTTATTTTTTATGTATGTATCATAAATTATTCTGTCTTGAAAATCTTTGGTAAGTATGTGTGTTTACAAATTTTTCAGCTTTCTTGATAATATCGTAAAGCAATGATTTTGCTTAGAAGTAAGAAAACGGTTAAAATTGAATAGGATAAGCTTAAATTACAAAGCGTAAAAAAATACAATTAAGAAACATAACTAAAAGTAAAGTTTTCATTCTGAAAGCTCTTCCTAATCCACATTGATGCGCAAAGACGTTTAACTATTGTATAACGCAGCACTGGTATCATGATAATAATGACCAATTTTGACAATAAAACGTTTGAATTCGTCAAAGATCAATGTCGTTACCATGGATATGTATGTTTACGTGAATGTGAACCTAATTGTATTTGAATGTCTGTAGGAAAATAAGCTTATTATGGGTGATGATTCCACATTGTTGATTGTACATAATGTTACTACTATTAATGTAGATACCGTTACAACTCATTATCTATTGTCCCTCAGGAAATGCTTTTACCAATAAAATGGTATTTCATAATTTGTGGTACATTAAGCATTATTGTACGTTATTAAACTAGATATCAATTACAAGGCTCACTAACAGGAAATGTATTAAATTAATGAATAGCTGAATCGATTTCTAAACCGCACGGCTACTGGCCATCAGCGATCGGCAATGTTACAGTAATGCAGAGAACTTGCGTGGTCCAAGTTGTGAGAGATAAGCGGGATGTGAAACTATCTCTTATACCTTATCTCAAAAACAGACAGGGGATGTGACTTCTATACAGTAACCGACGATGCAAGTGGCAACATTTTGGGCAAACAATATAATATAAATATTGTTATGAAGATGAAGAGGCGACAGGTGGAAGAAAGCGAAACGCGTTCAAAAATAAATCTTTGATAGTCATTCAGGCGGGGCTTGTAGCTAAACAGCTGTACAGATCAAATCCAGGTTAAGCAGCGCTTGCTAAAGTCGCTCATTGAATAGATAATAATCATTTACCTGGTGTGTTTCTGAGTTAGATTACAACAAAAGATATCTATAACCTAGGATAGTTCCTGGCGAGGTCAATATGAGAGTTGTTGTAAGCTACGATTTTTTGCCATTTGAGCCAAGAACGTAGAATTCTACGTTCTTGGCTCAAATGTCAAAAAGAAACGTCAAGCAGATAATTGCTACACATCGGAAGAATCACTTCCAGTAATAAAAAGGACTGCGCAATTAGGAGTAGGGTCAAAAGTCTAACAAGTCCAGTCTTAACACGGTTACTAAGTTATGGAAGACAGACAGGCAATCAAATTATGAAATTAGGAAAAGGCTAGTCTAATAATAAGTAACACTCTTCGAAAACTTTGTTTTCAGCAAAAGGTTAAATTCATGAACACTGTAAGTGGGTGCTTACCTTATTATGTATACCCAGTCTATCTATTCCCTAATATTATGAAACTACTAAAAATTTAAGTGAGTTTTGGTTATGCCACGCCCAATCTTAATTATTTGCCCTAGCGATCCTCATACTAAAATCACTATGCAACTCTCCCTCCGCGTACAACTTACACCACCGCCGCTCCACTGAAAGCGCGCACCGCAAAACGGTCCGTTTCCACACCTCATTGCAGCCCGACGCGGCGTTTACAAATAGCCCTGTGATTATAAGACATTATTGTAATGGAACCGCGCAATTAGAACAATCGACTGCACTGGCTCGCGCAAAAACTTATGCCATTGTAAAAGTTGGGCGACAAATTGATGGAAACGGAGCCGGCTTTTTGTTTGATTGATCCGTGATTGTAAAGCAATGGCGGAAAATCTAGGTTTTTATTTTTTCACGGTCCGATTGTTATGGAAATTCTTTGAAGTAAATGCCAATTGTTTTCGAAACCAATATCAATTGAAGAAAATAATTTAGTTGGTAAAGAAAAGAAAGATGTTGTTAATTATGATTGCAATCATTTATGTTAATTCTAAAAAGGCCAGCTGAATATCAAGTTACCTTTCAAGCAGACATCTGTGTAAACCACTAAGTATGGAAATTGAGTCATTGGGTGATCCTGATCACCAGTAAAGAATGGCGTACATCTTACAAAATAAGGTTTCAGCGACAAATTAAGTTATTACATGTAAAACGTAACAACTTCGATTATTATTCGATGATCAAAAGAAGGCAAAATATGCAAAAACCTCTATCGAAAGTCACAAAACATGTCTGGTACAATTTCGCAATCAAGTTCACCCCATCAAGTCATCATCGAAAGTCGAACTAATAACACAAAATTGGTTCTTTTACATAAATTATTATAATGAAAATGCCCATCACATAGTACACTTATGTAGGTTGGTATACAACCTCAAATTACGGTAAAAGTTGACGCTAATGACTTTTAGGTAACGACCATTGGCTCGTACTAATGATCTGACGGCCAGCCCACTTTTTTACCGGCGATCCGTTTTGGTAATTTACGTTTTTACACGACTACCGCTTGATGCGTAAAAACTATTAGGTGTGGGTGGATGTTGAAAAAATAGGAAAATTTATGCCCTTTCCCAGGGCCAGACCTCTTTAAATTTGGTTTGGATGTTTTTCTAAATAGCTGGGGAGAATTCAGTTAATTTTACGCTTAATCGTTCTTAATTACCTCTTTCTGAGTCAACAGTCAGTGTCGTCTTATCTTGATAGTCATATTGAGAGCTCGAAATATACATACGCGACAATGTGAGAAACATCTAACACTGATAGTTAAAATAGTACCTATGTATTTGACATTTGAGTTTCTATTTCTGTAAACACATTATCCTTCCCACATCCAATGCACCCAGCCATGGGTGCTCGAGGTAGCCACCTTAAAGCGTTGCCAGCAATTGTTCCATAATTATACCGATTGGATACGCATGCACGACGATTAGTTACCGTCGTATGCTCACTACTGCCTTTCTAATACCTTCAGTTGAAATATTATATTGTAATGCCTGTCTGCCTTTCTGTTTGGATAAATGGGCTAAGTATGATGGTATTTAGAAGCTGCTTTCGATATGGTATTACTAGGACACTGTGCCAACTACCAGTTTTTTTATTTGTCGTCGTGAACGCGAGCGTAACAGTTTTGGAAAAACTCTGTTGAAATTCAGCAAAACTTTTTAATATATTTTGGAATGTAGGTGCATTTATAAAAGAAAATATTCACGCTGAAAAATCTCGTTCAATCATCAAGTTTACTTATCAACGTTCTTAACACAGACTGTTTACACTGAGAAAAATGTCATTTTGGCATAATCTTAAAATATCGTGACGTTGGTTTAAAATAGATGCGTTGTCCTAAAATATGTTGATAATAAGTAAATATTACGCTAGAACTGAAATGTGTTAAGATGGAATCGAATTGTTTGGGTAAATAATGCAATATTATGATACTTGTCATCGTAAAAATTTGTCATTTTAAAATAACATTGTCTTCTTCAAATAATAGCACTATGTAATAGAAAATGGTCCACTGTCCCATAAATTAGTATGATAATTATAAATAAGATTCTAATTAAAAAACACAATGACAGTCACCGTAATTTAAGTAGATTTCATAGTTTAATATGAAGAAGTATCTCTAAAAATACGATGACCTGGGACCTAATGTACTATATTAAATTATAATGCTTTAAACTTATATTTTTAAAGTAAGCATCATTTTTTAATATTACAGTCATATTATTTTATGTGAATCCTATGATAATACGATTAAATAATCTCATATTTTTAGAGTAAGCATCAAAGTTCAATAATATAGTCATATTATTTTAAGTGTATCCTACTAAATTATTATTACAGAAACCCATTTATGAGTAGCATCAAATTTTGAATGATGTCCTACAAATTTAAGGTGACGGAATTTTATAATGAGCAACCCTCTCTCACTTCATTCTGCCGCCCCGCGCCATTTTATTTTACCGCTACAGCCAGCCGGTCACGACTCACGACTCGTTTAATTGTTACAGCAATAACAATTCTATCAGTGCCAGTGAACGTGTTTGATCAGTGCAAAAATGGATACGGCTACGCGTGATCTTTTGAAGAAGTGGAATTTGGAACGCTACATCGATCGTTTTGAAAGTAAGTTGACAAACCTAGTAAGTTGCTAGCATGAGCTCACACATTACATTCACACATTCTAATTTCTAGCAAGAATAGGGTCAGAGTGTCGTCTTAGGGGCACTATGAAAAGATACTTAAAAAAATTTCGACAAACGGTTGGTCGGAGACAAAAAACACCAAGACACTTTTAGCTTTTCTAGGTGTTACATACTATAGAATCGAGAAAATAAACGATTTGCGAAAATAACAATTTTTTGGCCGCCGTACACTCCAACCAAGAATAGTTTTGTCGTACGGTACCTACCCACCTACCTAGATATACGTTCATATTTATATTATACACTAGGTTCGATGTGCAACTGCAACCCAAAAAAAAACAAATAGGTACCAACCTACATTTTATAAAGTCGATGCGACGTAGTGCATTTCACAGCTGCAATCAGGGCGCTGTTAAATTTACCTTTTTTTTCAGCTGAAAGAATTGATATTGCAACAATGCAGATGCTTAGTAAACAAGAAATACATAGTATGTTCCCTCAAATAGGGGACAGACTCCGGTTTGAAGCAGCTCTGGCCATGTAAAAAAGCGACCAACCAAAAGATATGGTTTGTTTTCTTGTTAAATTTTATTTTAAAAAAGTAAATTTTGTTTTAAACTTTTTGCTTACACATGCCCTGCGTCGCTTAAATGCACATCCTCCTACTTGCATGTAGGTAGGTACCTACTTATTAACTTTTATTTAAAGTCTGTAGGTTAAATTAAGATACCTAACAATTTAACCAGTGCAGTATTTATTTAAAAAGTGGAATAAAATCCTAACTTTTCATCAGTCTTGTTAGTTTACCAACTAAGTACATTATTATTACCTTTTTAAATTTCTTGTTAAATTTTAAGATAACTCCTACAATTCATCACTCTTTGAAGAGGTCCTGAGGAATGACTTGTTAACTAGTCTACCTTGTAACTTAGAGCCTCTGCCACCGTGTGAAGGACTGCAAAGCTCAATCTTCAACCAAGACTGCGAAGCAGGACTTAACCAGGAAAATTTGGTAAGTTATGCAAAATTGTAGAAAAGTACTCGTACTTACTGTTGTTTGGTTCAAGAGCAATATGTATTAATTTGTACTTACATCCATACTAATATTATAAATGCGAAAGTAAGTCTGTCTGTCTATCTGTCGGCTGGGGCAGGACCTTTTCACATTTTCATACCTAAGACACTGAACCGATGCAAAATTTGGTATAGACATTCTTTGAGACCAGGATCAGTCCTGATCTTGATCGATTAGTTTTTATCAGGGCCGGATCAAGGGCCGAGGACAGGACCGTTCACACCTGCAATGCTGAACCGATTACTAGAAAAAAAAATATAACACTTCCCTTGAGTTAACCCCGGCTAGGGCTAGCTATAGCCTGTTAGTTAACGGTCGCACTCAGACACATTTAGTGATTATTTCAACGATTATTGAGGTTAACTGACCGTATATATACTCATATTATCACACCTTCTTTTACATGTACATACTATTATAACATTGTCTCAAATTAAATATTATTTTAGGATGGTGACATACTGGTGATACCACTGGACTCGTCGTCGTCAGTGGGTGAAGCAGTTACACAAGAGTCCACCGGGAGCAATTTAGTAAGTTATTGCCTATTACTCTGTACTTTTTATAAGGAATTTAAATTGACATTCAATATTTTTAACCCCACAAACAGATAAGTTTAACGTCTGTACCTGTCCTGTCCTGTATGTGTGTACTGACGGCCGTTTAGGAGCTATACTGTCACAAAGATTAGTAATATATTTGGAGTTGTTGACAGCTATAACTAACGACTAAATTCATGATGCCTAGACTGGCACCGACTCCAACTAATCATTATACTGAATAGAAGGTGAACCTGTATTTTCAACATTTCAGTGACATTTTTGCAAGCTTTTTTTTTTACTTTTACCTTGCATATTTAGTTTGTAATGCCATACTTATACTATTTGTGTTTCAGGCGAATGTCATACTGAATTCATCAGTCGAGGGAAAACAAATAATAGCAATTGGGCAGAAAACGGCCTTACCCTCAAACGTGCGTGGGCGTTTATGCAAGCTGCTTATGGAGAAGCTCATTACGGCCGAAAACCCGGTACTTCTGACAGATTCGCAGCTGCTTGCTCTCTCCTACGACATTGGCAGATTATTTAAAGAAGAGTCACCACCCCTATACTACGCGCCGTACCTGTCGGCTGATGCTTACCAGGCTAAGCGCAATATCTCTGGCTGGTTAGTCACCGCCAGAAGGGCTCGACGGCAGCATTTAGTTTCGTTGGGCCTTATTGAAAAGCCCAAGTCACGTTCTCGCTCCAAGTCCAGTAGACAGCCCTTCACTCGCTGGAATCGACCTAACCGGACTTAAAGAAGGTAACTCGTTTTCAAGAAATTTTATGTTTTCAGATTGAATTAAATTATCAAGAACAAAATTATTGAGAAAAATATCTGAATTTGTATAAATTTTCGTAACAAATTACAAAATATCTGAATCTAAGAACCGTTATTGTTATTGTACTAATTATTAATCGTTTTAATTTTTGTGTGCAGGTGAAGTGGAGGACGTAGCGTCAGCATTAGAGCAGCTGTCACAAGTCCCTCAGCTGGTCCGTGGCAGGAGGTCAGTGCCCTCTGGCGGGAGACGGTGCGAGCTCGCCTCCGGTACTTGTACTACGAGGAAGGGACATTACAGGAGTACTTCAATAAGTATCCTATCCTGAAGTTTTAATTAGGTACTTATTATTATTAGAATTATTATTTATGTACTTATACCGTACGCGGCGTTGCTAGTTTGAGGCACTGCAGAGTCCAAAGGGCAGTTAATTTTTTATAGCAGGGTGCGCTCAACTAGTATTCTATTTTTTGTAAATTAAGCTTTAAAACAACCTTGTAAAACAACCTTTATTTTAATTTATAAAAACTAGAATTATTGAACATAATGTATATAATGATTTTATTTAATGATTCTTTATAATGACCCACAAATAGATACTGTAATCATTAAGGCGAGGCACTCCATGTGTATCTTCCGCACAGTAGCGCCACTAAACATTTAACATTTTTCATCTTGTTCAGTTAAAATCAAAACTTGGAACGAATGTGACTAGTAAAAAGTCACACCTGCACCGACTCAGAAAATATTAGAGAAAACTTACTCGTCAAATTCGTTCCCAGTTTTGTTTAAAATTTAACTGATTTACACTTAAAAAAATAATCGATTAGTGGCGCCGCTGTGCAGACTCACCCACGAATACTGAAACGTCACTCAAAATTAAAGGGCTGCTTAACATTTGAGCAGCTCCTAAACTTTAGATTTCGTATTATCAAACGTCACTTTTGAGTATCTGTTAAAAAAAAATCATCAATACAACTCTCCAAGTTCATAGTGGTGTAGAAATGACTTTTTCTGTTTTTTTTTTGTTCCTGCACCATTATGAACTCGGAGGGTTGTATTGATGATTTTGATGATTATAATTCTGTAACTACATACGTCTTACAGTCGCGAATCAAATTTTCATCAACATACACCCTAGCACTGGCCTGCAAATTGCAAAAAAACATAAACAAATTTGAATTTCGCGGGCTGGTTGGAGCAATCACCTTAAGACGTAGGATAAGTCACACTAGCGCCGCTATTGTATGATTAAATTCACCGGCTGCAGTTGCAGTCGGCCGGCGCTTCGGAATGAATTTCTTAGTCTTCTTTTATACTGAATAAATGTTTAGAGTTTATAATATTCATTCATACTATGTAAATAAAAATACCATTGATTCAAATTTCTGTTTAATTTATACATACATCCCTTCTTACCTTCTTACCATTCTTGCCAAGAATTTTTTTACTTGCTTCCCATTTTTTTTAGGTTCAAGTATATGGTTCTTCAGTTTTTTTTATATTGAGCTCACACCTAATAATATTTAAAAGGAAAGAACCAATATTGGATACTTAAAAATAAGGAGATCATGTAAGTCCTGTGGCGCCCTCAATTATAGGAGGATTGTGTTTTCTAATAATCCAAACAATTTCTGTGTAATCCACCAGTGATTAGTTGTAGTCCTACTGATGGAGAATGAGTAGAACTACAACTAATCACTATGGTGTATTATAGAGATATTAATTGGTTTATTAAAAAACACAATCCTCCTATTGAGGGCGACCTCCGGAAGATAATAGGCTATAACCAGAGATATGAGGAAATAGTAGGAAAAGTAAGAGGATCTAACCTAAAATACGAGGAGGTTACCGAAAAATAGTAGGAAAAATAATAGAACATAACTGCATATATCATTAAGTCATAGAAATATTGTATGACATAACTGAATAAGTGAGGAAGTCACCGAAAAATAGTAGGAAAAATAGTAGGACGTAACTGGATATATGAGGAAGGCACCGAAAAATAGTAGGAAAAATTGTATGACATAACTGAATAAGTGAGGAAGTCACCGAAAAATAGTAGGAAAAGTAATAGGATATAACTGGATATATGAGGAAGACATCGAAAAATAGTAGGAAAAATAGTAGGACGTAACTGGATATGTGAGGAAATCATCGTAAAATAGTAGGAAAAATAGTAGGACGTAACTGGATATGTGAGGAAATCATCGTAAAATAGTAGGAAAAATAATAGGACGTAACTGGATATATGATAACGTCACTGAAAAATTGTGGGAAATATTATTATATAATGTATGCTCGTCCTATTAAATCCATGGTGACACATCATCTTAAATACTGTTATCATCAACATCAGTATTATCATCGTTCTTTTTGGTGAATCACTATGCTCCGTCCTTAGAGTGAATTCATCATACTTTAAGCTGAATTCACCTCTTTTATGATTGCCAGTTTTCTCAGTGTAGTAAACTGTGTTTAAGACACTCAACATAAACCAAATAAAAATTGAAATCAGAAGCAAAAACACTTGATTTTTCATTTAATTCTCATGCTCCATTAATTTGGAATTTATGAAAATATTTGACTTCATATTCGATAGGATTTCCTAGTGAAGCTTACGATGGAAACTCATGATGATCAGAACTATCTATCTTACGTTCACAAAAGCAATATTCGCAGGTGGCAATATACGCAACATAATGTTACATACGGAATATTACGGCGGTGATTTTGTTTCCTCGTAATTTGTTTCTTGTGAGGCACAAACTTTAGTGGAGTTTAAAACCTAACGCTGAACGCCCATTTACTCTTTAAGCCAACTCTCTCTGACGTTGAAGTGCTCATATTTACATCACAGAGTTGATGTAAGTCTAGATGTGGCACAGATTACTAAATTCTAACCAAAGTCCTTTGTATAGCAAAGGAAGAATTCATCATCAGCCTTATAATGTTCTCACTGCTGGAGGAACACAGGTCTTCTTTCTGTAAAAGTGAGTGGGTCTTAATCTACGACGCAGGCCATGTGCGGGTTGCTTCGCATTATTGGTTTAAGGGCATGTTTACTCACGATGTTTTTCTTTCCCGTTTTTGAGAGCAATGGTGATAAAACGAATTACCTACACAAAGTAATGCCCAAATTGGTTGTGTTCAAACAGACGATCTACAACTCGTAAGTTAGGGCAGATACGACCGGGCCACCTTTGCTCTCTGGGAAGTAATAATTCAAGCAAAACATTCTATTCAGTTTCAATCACACATAGAAGAGTTAAGTCTGTCAATAAAATTATTCATTCATATTGATACAATTAGAAAACCTAATTTTTTTTTTTGGAAAATACGAGTACAACAAAATTCCTCAAAACCACAATCTAGGGGTCTTCAAGTTAACAGTGAATAGGCTAATTCTAGGTAAGCGTGGTTCACTGTCGACCAAATTTTCACTTACGAGAACGAAATAGTGGTTAAACGCGAGCCAACAGCTAATAAAATAAAAAAAAACTATTTTTCAACCTCCAAAAATTCCCTTCTGCAGCTTCATGATCCTACATGGGTACGCTCCGGTACCCTCCAGCCGAACGGCGATACATCAACGCGTACCCACGCTCCTGATGAGAAGATGATGACTGTAATTTGCGACGCACCAAGACGTCTATGTCTCGTGTTTTTTCACTGAGCTCAGGTATCACCCGAGTACGAAATTACAAGTAATTTATCGTTCGTACTCGAGGATAACACCGCTGGAGACTGTAAATATTTTCTTTTAAAAAGTACTCATGTAGATTGTCGAAATGTTTTAGGGTATTTTGGGAAAAGTGATCGATGATGCTGCTGAGTCTATACTATATATCATGGTGTTTTATTTTTGAGACTGCTACTAGTTTGTTACTTAGAGACATTGCATTATTTCTTGGAAAATTAGTATGAACCATGCATCATCTTGAAATAACCTCAAGCATTTTATTCATACCAAAAATGAACTTTGAAGTAAGGAAGACAAAGTAGTGTATAATAATTTTCGTCCTTATAGTTATTGTCGATGAGTTGGTCAGTTATAGAAAATAGGGAATAAGTCGACTCACTAGTCGTAGATCAGAGGTTCGAACCCATCGAGTTGCATTACTTTGTGTAAATTAGTTTCATCGCCATCATTCCACTCTGTTACAATAAGGAACCGGTGTCCCAGCATAGGGCAACAAAAAGGCTGATTATATATTTATGTATTGTGGTTGTAAATACCAATTAAATTTATAACAGTACTACAGTTACTCTAACCTTAAAATAAATTACCATGGACCTAAATATAGGTGAACTACACAAAATATAGATTACAGTACTTAACTCCATATTTGTTTAAGTTACAAATATTTTGATAAATCACAAGCAATTTTTTGTTGATTATGAAAAATAGATAACCTCTATCAGTTCAGTTGTACTGGAATTACAATTTGGTAGAGTACTGGATACAAATTAGATAGATATGGAATTCGAACATTTAAATAGCGGTTATTTTAATTTAATAGAGTGATACGGTAAGCTGGCGTTATTAATTGAATTGAATGTATAAAACATGCTATTGAATTAAGTAGATAATTGCAAGTTGTAATTTCCTAAATGCAGGTAAGCAAAGATCAGTATGCAAACTTAAAACATACAGCGAGTCTAAAATCAACGTTATTAACGTTTTTTTTTAGGTGGCAAAATCATCAAATGAGTCCTCCCGCCCTGGGTGGGGCGGAAGGGACTGTCAGACTCTTACTGACTAAAATCCACCCGTGTTCCTTCGGATGCCCTTTACATTCCGGGGCCACGGTATCCTGGGTTAAGAAAAACCCGCGACCCCAGCAGGCATTTGGCGCGAAACACGACGCGCCACCGACCCGGGCTTGGTCCTTGGTCGGACAGCGAGATACCCATTACTCACCGTCCGCAAGCCCGCTCCGCCGCTGTGCCCTCTGCTGATCAGAGGGACAAGCGTTGAAGCGTCCACACGACAGGCTATTCGCATACGGGCAAAGAGACCCCTTAGGCACACAGCGCCTAAGGAAGAGTTCTTGCCCGCATCCCAGGGTGCACCGGCCTGAAAAACTGGTCTTCCCCCCGGACGTATCCGAGAGGGAACTCCAGTCCACGGGCGCACGTGGAGGTTTCCTGTCTTAGCACCCCAACGTTATTAACGTTGCTAATGAAATAACAATGTTGCCTAAAATTGTTCTTTATCAACTAGGTATACCTTATATCTGAGCAATAGAATAATTATACATTTCGTGTTACAAAATTTGATTGCGATAATATTCGTACCGTCAGATCTACGTACAGCTGAAAGTTTCAGTAGATCAGAATGACATACTTAAAAATGTGAAGGTCACAGTAGTCTTTCGAAATGATTAGCCCTGGTACCCATTAAATTATGGCAAAAACGTTTTTGTCTCGTTTCTTCAGAATCTCTTGTGACTGTTCTAACACTGAGCTTTTCAAGAATGGACTGAACTCGTTAGAGTCTAGTATTATACTTTTTAAATCGACTAATTATCATCTTTATGTAGATACCTAGGCCTAGGAAGACCTACACTGACCTTATTGAGGATGTGTTTCAGAAAGGTCGGGTGCATAGTAAATATACCTATACCTACTCGCAATCGACGTACTTACTTGAATGACCAAATGTACGAATGTGGATGTGGTTAAAGGAGTATTTATGGACCATAGCAAGTGGTCATGTAAGTACCGTAGTTTCTGCCCATCCCACTGGAAAAATGGTGTGAGTTTATATTTTATTATTATATCTAGGTAGTTTATCTAAACATAAACTGCTTAGCCTTTTCCCAACTATGCGGCATCGGCTTCCTTTCGTAGCTGTATATCAGTATTTTACATAGAGAGTCTACAACGTACTCTTTCTGTAAAAGACTACATATTTAACTATCGCAACTCAATAACTGGGTAATACGATTCTCCTTGATAGGACTGCTTTTCGAGTTCATGATTAAAAGTAAAGACTGTCAAAGATCTACAAATGATAGATACTTTATCTAATGTATGATAATAAACATCATCCCAGTGATATTCTCAGGTTAATAGTTTTATAATGGCCGCCGCTGTTACATATTATTTAAAACTGACTACCTCGTGTCCAGCGCAGCTTTACTGACTGTTTATTTTACCTTTATTCCGATTCCGACACGCCGATTTCGTGGTTTTATAGTATACTACATTTACCATAATGACCATTGCAAGGTAAAAATATTGACACCGTAAAAAGCAACTCTAAGGTGGGAAGTATAGGGTTGGTTTTTGTTTAGTTGTAGCACATTAACGATATTTTAATTGAGTCGATCCTGACGTAGAGTAATGATTGGATGTAACATCGATTTATTTGGACTTCTCGTTTCTGATTGGCGGTCGCGATAAGTTTATATCTATCGTGTAATGTTTTTATAATCGTCGTACACAGATTTACATCGTATATAGTAAATTGTTGCTGAGGTAACTAGTATTTTTGAGAGATTGAGTTTTTGCTTGAAATGACGATTAGTGTAATGGTGGCTCATGATCTTATGTGACAGATATGATGTAATTGTTAATGAGAGTGGAGACAAAACAGATAATAACTTAATACAAAGGTGGGCTTAATAGTTAAAACAGATTCTGTGCTACTCCAGTATCTAATGACGACACATTTATGCAAATTACAGAAAAGTATGCCAACATCCAAGTTCTTAACAAGTTAATACTTTGGACGAAAAGTTTGAGGCTGTTATGTATATCAATATTATGATAATGAATTATAATAAAAACTATTAGGTGTCATCAATCTTTTCACTGAAAAGAATCATTTTCAGAGTTTTTGTCAAATCTGCGAATTTCGTTAGAGCAGCGTATAATTCTATGTCTGTTTTTCACCAATTTTCTACGTTTCAAAATCAGAATTATAATTTTAATCGCTCTAAATGTAGGCATGTGCAGTACCTATGTAGATTATGTAACCTGTTTTAAAAAGTATAAATAAATACAATTTTATATAGCAGGCCGTTTTGTTTTTCACTTCTTGAATCGTCAATCAAAAGAAACACACATCAGACTAATGTAAACTAAGGGTTATAAACCTAAGATTTTCCTTCAATGTCCTTATGAACACACTTGTGACGACTACCTCGTATTGAGACCCTTAATCCCCGGAGATTCAACCAGATTCGACCCTAATGAGCCTCTCGCTGACAAATGGGTGTACGGTAACGCCCTCTATCGGCGATCAGTGAACTATCTGGACTGTTTTTTGATACATTTTGCACTTGCAGCCAGGTATTTGATATGGAATGTCTATCACATTTTTTTTTGTGATAGAATTTCTAACTAAAGAAAGCATAAGTAATAGGTAAGTTTATATTTTCAGCAACAGTAAGATTTTAACATGGAAATTTTGATTTCATTAATAGTTTTGTAAGACAGGGTCTGTGTTTTTACCAAGTGAAACGTGAAAATTTATGTTATGGAAAATGTTTTACCTATGAAGTGGTGTTGGAGAAGAACATCAATTTGACTAAAAACGAATTTTGTTTTGTTCGGTTTTCAAAGTTCTTTAAAAACGAGATTGCTACCATTGGCTACCATTCAGGGGGGTTGGGTTCCGACCGAATGTAGAATCACTTTATTGACAGAATTGGGCAAGCTACCTCCCCTTTAATTTTATTCAGCCCGAAACACACATTTTTGTATGTGTATGAGTAGAGTAAGTACCTATAAATAATTACAAGAAAATACCCAGCAACTGCCACTATCAAACCAACAATCACTATCTAAATTCAATATTTTTCGTCAACCAACATCCAACAACATCTAAGTTAAATTACCGACATCCGTCTACACGTGAGAGCCGCGAAAATCTTAATTAACAGATAGGCTCGAGTCATTTATCATGTCGCTATGTGATAAGGTAGGGGGCGCCACCTTCCAGGTAAAGATATCGTAAGCGATGACGCGTCTTGATTGATGGAAAATTCGATTTGTTAATAATTATGTTGCTCTCGCTACTGCTGGTGATTGGTGTTTGTTTTTGGGAGTTGGAGGAGGGACTTGGTTATTTATTTATAATGATTTGGTTTCGGAAGTAGAGAAAATTGGTAAATGTCAATATTGATTTTTATTTTTTTTAATACTTTTGAAATTACAACTTAAAAAAATGTACAAGTGGAAGAAATGAGGCACGCAGCACCTTTTCTCACAAGTGTGATGGAATTGGCTCACAAAAATAAACAAATTGATAAGATAAAAATTAAAAAAGAGGGACAAATAATATAGGGAGGGATTCGCAAAAGTACTCGCAATAATGGTAGTTTTTTACAGAATTAGAATCGAATTTAAATCTATCCAAAACTAAATGGTTGACTAGCAACAACTAAGCAAACACTTAAAAATAGCCGGTAACAGTGAACTATCATAGAGTCAACTTACAAAAAAAACACAACAGTAACACTGAAGTAGGTCAATCATGAAACTTCCAGTTACATAAAACCTATTTCAATCTGTCATCTACTACGAATGAATAGACGAATTCCAACAACAAAATAGACTGAACGCTTGATAGCTCGAAATGACACAGCTGTTCAAGTATTAATGAACAACTATCATAGTGGTAAGACTAAGTATCATTCCAGCTAGAACTATTCAGTATTTCTCTTGTTTTACTACTTCGACTGAGAGCTGGTTGTACCGTTTTATTTGTGTCTAGCTTGTCGGTAATGGATACGTCGATGTGTATGAGGTAGTAAGAGTTTCGTGGCGATGCTTGAGTATGTTACGAAGTTTTCTCAGGTGTTAAAGAAATTATTTGAAAGGAAGGATAAAAAATATTTGAACTTTCATTACTTAGAAATAACTGTCTTTGTTAAAGAGAAAGTGCCAAGAAGATGGTTGATAAAAAAGGTGTTTTCAGTACAATGAAAAAATAGTCGTGGTCGTAAGATTACAATGTGGTGAAGAATTGAAGAGAGCAAAAGGCGTCCAGCATTTACTGCTCGAGATTATCTTATTTTATCGATAACAACCAGAAACACCATTTCAATGTTATACTTAGAAAGATTTAGATCGAGATCTAACCAGTCAGTAAGCATCTTGGTCAAATGCTCCTACATTTTCGAAGAATTATCGACTGCAGACAGAAAATCGCTTCAAAATAGCACTCAACAAACGACATAGCACTAACAAAATATATTCGTGATGCAATGAAATATTACAAGCAAAACATTACGCGTCAAAATTAGGCGAGATACATTAGGGTGCTCTATAATTAAACATCAATAGCGTTACAAAAAGTAAATAAACAGGGTATGTGCGGGGGTAGTGCGGGGTGCGGGAGACGAGGGCGGGAGGTCTCGACTATGACTAATGTCCCGCGATCCGTCAGTGTCACTCGCGGGCTGAAGGGGGCGCCACTCTCGACAGGGCCGGAGTATGCTATCCTTTCCGAACAATATTTACCCTACGATTTCTGATATACATCTGTATGTTAATATGGATTTTACGTGCTTGCCAAGGGTCGAAGGTTTCGTTTTTGATCGATATCTCAAATATTTTTGAAGCAAATAGACTCGAGTTTACAAACAACATTGGAGCCGTTAATCAATCTATAACAAGGACTCTTCATGTCAACCACAAAGTGTGACAGTTAAGGAGTGGAATTCTCTGCCAGAGTCTGTATTTCCTGATAGCTTCAACCTTGGGGTCTTGAAGTCAAGAGTGAAAGGTTACATCTAGGCAAGCGTGCTTCATCGACAACCAAATCTTTTTCTACCATCATGCGAGATACTGGTACAAAAACGCGATGTATGCAAAATAAATATAAAATGGATATTTTAATATTTCCATGCACCCCAATACAAAAAGGTTATATCGTTCGACGTTTCCTTCAAAGACAAAAATTCGTGTTCACGCTACCAATAAACAAAAATAACCAATAACGGACAGCCCATGTTAATCTTTAAAAATCTCAAATCCATCCGACTCTGTACAGTTTCTGGGTCTTTTGAAATTGGTTTCCGCGCAGGGCAGCAGAGTAGATACTCCGCGACACATCGCCCCATCTCTGGGGCATACCGCGGGCACAATTAGATAAAATAAAAAAAAAGAAACGAGTAATCCTGGGCCCAACTAGATTGCTTTCGGGATTGTAGGGTTGGTGTATCTAAAAAAGGCGGAGATAAAAATCAAATTCGCGAAATTAGGTTCGTTGGGGGTCTTTCGGCCTACTGCGCTTACGTCATCAGGTGTTTACGAGTAGAACATAAATTTGGTGTCTTCTTTAAATAGTTTTGCATTAAATCTACCAAGATAATTATGTATTTCAATATTTTACTTTCACAGTTTTCCTCAGGCATTTCTCCATGTGAAGAATCACGTAAGTAATAGCAAGCAACATGTAACAAATTAATTAAAAAAACTGTAGAATGCGTTGCAAATATATTGCCAACTTGTACGGAACAATTCTTTCCACATTTCACATAAAACCTACGTGGAATTTAATAACAGAAGGCGGACATACAACAAGCGAACACCAATTATTCATACTGATTTTTTTTCCTTTTAATTTCATCACATTTATTTCACTCGTACAAATGGACGATCATTAATATAACATTTACGGGATCCGATTATTTTACAGTGACTGCCTACCCGATACAAATGAGCCTCAGTAATGTAGTACTTATATACTTTTTTACATGATTGCCTGTATGTACTACATTAAGGTTTTCCGAGGAAATTGATGCCTTTCATTTCCTTCTCGGAGCGTATACAGTTCGAAGTAATAAGAATTATATTTATTTTTTTTACTATCGGACTGTCAGTCTGTTGATTATTTGATTAATATTATATTGGTATTCCAAATATACATCATTGACAAATACTGAGTTGACTAAAGTGAGTACTGAACATCACGTGTCAGAAACGTAGCAAGTCGCGTTCTGTGATTTCCACATACCGTCATGGGAATAAAACGACAATCTTTATGTATGAATTGATTCTGGAGGAGCTCGTGGCTAAACAATAATAGTTGCATTAGCCGATCTTCGAGGTTAAGCCGCGCTTGCCGAGGTACGTCTCTAGATAGGTGACCATCTCTCATTGCGAGTTTCCTCCGTGCCTCGGAAATCACGAAAAGCCGTTAGTCACGGCTATCATTTGTAGTTTTACTTTAGTGTCAATCAAAAGCTCTAAAGTCTGACATCTTGTCTTATGGTAAGCGTCCACAGGTCCACATCGCACGTATCGGACGTATCGTACGTAACGGATTTTAGTTTGCCTTGTATTAAAACTCATACAACTGCGTCCACTGATCCGCATCGTACGGACGGCTCATCGGCAATGCCTACATGCGATGCGTACCGATGACGTCATACGGAATGCCGATCAGTGGACGCGATGAAGGTGGCATCGGCAATCCGATTGCTGATACTCGCGTCGGCAATCCGATCGCTGCCGATACAGAAATCCGTTTGATGCGATGCGTCCGATACGTACGATGCCGAACTGTGGACGCTTACCTTTACAAAGAGTCTGACATCCAGTCTTACTTATCGTATTATTCAGTTACTGGGTTGTGGAGATCAGATATGCAGTCGCTTTATGAAGTTCAGCTGGATCTAGTTCGACTAGAAGCCGACCCCAACATAGAGAAAGGCTAGGCAGAAGATGATGTATGAGTTGATTCTTCGTTCTATTAATCCACCAGTCGTCTTCAGAGTAGCCAAGAATGATTTCTGTATTGAGATTAAGTCAAAAATGTATTCCTATTCATATTTTTTAAATGAGATCTGAATCAGGATGTTAGCCAGTGATTCGATCACGATCGAACTAATCGTGAGACACGACAATGAAGTTCAAAGCCTTAAGATGAAACAAATACGATTATAATTTTATTTATTTATGTACCGTGATAGACCCTCTTGAGACTGGCAAGACGAACTGTATAAAACATAAGACGGGTTGAGGACTAATTATTTTAAAGAATTATCTATTATTGGCAAAATTATAATTGTCGCTCCAAACGGTGCATAATATTAGGAGTTGCGCCGAAACCTGCGCCCGGGCCGTAGCTCAGGCTGGTGCGTCAGAACCATAGAGGACTGATGTCAGATCGCAGGTGGTGTGAAGCCAGAATAATGTTCTCAGAGCTGAAACAAAGGGGTCCTCTTTGTGAAAGACCTTTTGCAGTAACTATCAACCCGCACGAGTTCTAGTAGTCAATTAGTCCCAGCAGTGGTAAGGTTCATCATATTTGATTGAAAACCTTTCGTTTAGTGCTGATCCCCGATATTATACCTGGATAATATCAGGTCACAAGATGCATGGTGACAGGACAAGGCTAAACCAAGTCAATATAGTAGTGTTTCCACTAAGACACCTTTGCCTTACTAACCTAGTTCTCTTTAATACTGCACCGGATAGATAGCTTAGAGCGTAAGACACACGATCCGAGATCGACGTGCAAATAGATTTTCTTTGTGAAAATATAGGAAAATGGTATTTTTGTAAGGAAAAAGTAAGACTTCTAAAATATTTGATAGCAAAAAGTAGTCAAAGTAATATACTGTAGTCATCGATTACAAAGCTACAGAAGCTTTCCATATAAGCACCTATTCATTAAAATTATGTGTATTGAATAAACATGCGCACAAGGAGATAAATAATTAAATTAATTAGTAACGTAGCACAAATACGGTAAGTTTTAATTCAATACCCATTCAAAAGAAAGTTTGCCGACCAAAAATCAACCGACGAACATTCTTTATAAGTTTCATTTTTCATTGTGAAAATGTTTTCGGAAGCTTACAAAATGAGATTTCGGTGGCGCGGACCCGAATGAACTCTATATTTTTGCGCGTAAATATCAATTTTGCGTAGCTTTATATCAACAGAAGATTTTGGAATCTGATCGGTTGGTGTTGTTGGAAAACTAACATTAAAGTTGGGTATACAAGGTTGATTTTCCTTGGTAGTTTGAGGTGGTTTTCCCGTCCCGTACCTCGATACAGTCCCTTAGACAAATGACGTAGCATTTGTCCAAATGATGGCGCGGGCGGCGGAGAGAATGAATTTAAATTATCATTCAGTGGTACCAACACACAGTGCAAGAGTCCAAATTCGGTTCTGTGTGGGTGCACCACCACATTCCGCTTAGAAACCGAAAATGTATATGCAAATCTGATAAGAATCTATCTATTTCCGACAAGGCGTTTGTTTACTGATTGCGATTGGTTCACAGTTGTTTGGTTTGCTTTCAACGTCCATATTGATTATGTTACTTTAGTTATTAGTCGTGGCTCACGCAATAAATGATAATAAATTCAAATAAACAAGTATGTCAACTTGGATTTTACGTTTCAATTTTAGCTTTTTGATATCTCCGAATAATATTTACCTACCTTCCTACAATCTAGAACTCTAATTCAGAAAATAAAAACCAAGGGAACGGAACGAAAAAATAGTTATAGATATTTTTCCATCTTTTCTGACATTAAAACCTTTCCTTTGAGGATCCCACTCCATAACACCTACGCAAACAAATCCTAGACCGTTTCAAAATCATATTCCAATACCTATTTATTCGACCATAAATCATAGAGTAACATCAAACCGACAGTGAAGCGTCGCGTCTCTATTCCATATTCTAAACGGTTGTTTGAATTCTTTCTTTGAATTCTTTTTACGCGCTCTTTTTTGGCGGCAAAGGAAATTGAGTAATGGCGGCGTCACAGATGGCATCATGGTAGATTGATAACGGGGAATGAAGAGCACCGGTTCTATTGTGGTTTTGTATTTATGTAGCTACAGGTAGATAGGTATGGAAAAAGCTTATTTCCTTCGCATATGTTGGATTTGTATTAAGAATTTCTGTAGAAGCTTGACTAATCGAATAATTTAGTTTTTCTGACAAGTTTTTTGATGCGTTAATTTGAATTTGTTGTTTTATTCTTGTTTATTCCGAAAGGTGTTGGAATGTAACTATGATTTTGTTGTACCTATTTTTGGATAAATGTCAATGTAAAATTTGAATTCTAAACACCTGTATCCTACAGCAACAAATACAAAACTGTGTTAAAATAAATTATAGTTCGTACACCCCTCACCTCAGACCACTAACGTAGGGTCACCGTCCATAAATATTATTAACAAGTATGTAAGAATCTTATATTTAAGTACAGAGATATGTTTATCTCCACAAGCTAAGCCGTCGATGTGCCTAGCCCTGATAAATGGGCAGAGAGACAGCAGAACACGTTTCCCAACTCTATGGCTGTAACAGAAAACAATCCCGCGTGTGGTGCCCAAAGAAAAAAAACAATAGGGTCGTGATGAAGACGTAGCCATTGTGAACAACGAGCGAGCAATATTTCACGGCATTGTATGCCTTCAGAGCCCGATTAATTCTAGATATCTCCATTCGCCTATACGTAATAGTGTGATGAAACCTTTTTGATTCGGTGGATGTTAACAACGATAGCGTAGGTTGAAACAAGCGTAAAATATCACTACAAACTTTTTGTAATCAATTCCATTTGAAATTTGTACAACTAAATGCACATTGCGTCCAATTAAAACGATTGTTTATCAAACGAAAAATCAACATGAATAATCTATTTATACACTTCAAAGAACAAACGAATTGTGTTCCCATTCAGTGAGATTTCCATACTCACCTACTTTAGAAAGCAAGCGACATTATGCAAATAAAGTAAATTGAATTACCGGAGTTAAATGTCGTATAAGATAAAAACGACGACGCAATCTACAACCCAATGAGGAGACGTTGTATTAACATATTCAAACCCCTATTGAATATTTATATTATGTAGGATACTTCTCGACAACTGGTGTCGGCTCTTTACTCAGCCTTGTACCCCCTAATGGAAGCCACTATCTTTCCCCTGTACACGTCAAAACAAAAACAAAAAATTGGATTAGCGGCCTACCTTTGTGGCTCTCTCCGTATCTAATTACAATAAGAAAAACAACTGGCCATCTACAGAAAAGAAGAAAACAAGTGATAAAAATGTACTCCATTTTCAAAACTCTAGAGCGAGACACTCTGAGTTGTATTTACATAAAGGAATAAATAGGTGCCTATATACTACGAACTTAACACTAACAAACAGCCTTTGCTTTTATTTTTACTAAGATAAAAGATCGGGCGACCTTCAAGTTAAGCAGGGTGTAGATAAAATAAAATGTATTTTTAAAGATATCAACCATCAAGGATTGGATGAAAAATACCTGAGAGGGTAGAAATGCATTCGAGTGCAATTTAAGAGGCCTATCGCCTACATTGGAAACAACTTTATAAGGCCAAGTGTCTTGAACATTCTTACAATTAAGCAACATAATTTACTCCCAAAATTCCTATCTTTTTCTGCAAATCAGTACGTAACATACATTTTTTTTCGAAAAATCCTTGTAATTAACACTCTAGCTCCGCCTCCCTGATTGGTCACAACGACCGTTATGGTCATTCAATTAAATTTCATGCCGGCCGCGTAAGGCAACTTATTAAAAAGCCATCAAATCGTTTACCGCCTAAAGGTTCCTTGGCTTTAAAAGGCCTGAGGTATGTTCCACTTGGGCCCATTAATAAAATTCTGATCGGAATAATTATTACGTTATAATACTAATAGGGATGACGGTAACTTATTGGATTTTCTTGTAATTAAAAGTCTGTACAGAGATTTATTATTTTTAACGGATTATGTTTTTTTTTTTTTTATTACGTTGAATTTGACAAAGATAAAACGCTTTAAAATTCGCGAGTACTTGTTACGTCATAGAGCTTGTAAAATTATATCGTCTGAGACGTTTTGTGATTTTTAGAAGCATTGTATCTCCGTCAATTATATTGGTTTACGTAACAAATGAAAAAATACGGGTCAAATATATTTAAAAAATCTAACTTTTAGGACTAATTTCATTTTTTTTTCAGTAAAATAGCCGTTCAGGGATATTCTTAATTGTTGAGTTTTTTTTTTATATTTAACACATTTTTGAGTTGTAATTTTCAGTAGTTTGTAAATCGAAATATTCAATCATGATGAATTTAATCAATACCAGGTAGGTAGGGTAGGTATACTAGCTACCTACCCGTCCTGGCTTCGAACGGGTGTACGAAAGAATAATATACGACCAAATTATTCCTTTAATAATAAATTATTAGTTGCAGCTAGAGATGTGCCGTTGCCGGCAATATTGCCCAAGGTGGGAATATAGGTGGAAATATTGCCGGCAATATTGCCGGGAGTGGAAATATTTGGGAATATTGCTTAATTTTAAGTCAAAGTGAGTGCGAAATCTATGTAACACACTTAAAATGAGCATTTACAGACCATGGTCTACATTATATACAAAAAAAACATTGTTTTGGGTAAAATTGCCAAAATTGCCGGCAATTTTTGGCAATATTCCCGGTATTTTACCGGCAATATTGCCCATTGTTGCCGCACACGACTGTGAATATAAGAAATTACACATAAATTTTAAGATAAGAATTGACGATCATTGTATATTGAATAAATATTGAATAAAAAGGCATAAATTCGAATAATTTCTTTTAATGTTGTAGTTTAATCTAGTCAACGAATGCTCAAAACATAGAGGGAAATTCTAGAAACACATTTTTTACTGCGTAACTTTGTTTGGAGTAGTTAGGAGATGAACATATCAAAACCATGAGCTCTAGGGGGGGGGTTGAAGGTACCATTTTTTGGTTTTCGCTTACATCTCGGAAAACCATGCGTTCTAGCAGCATAGCGTGTGTGAACAAAATAAAAAACTAAATCAATTTTCCCTAAGTTTTACTCAGTAAGCATTTCAATATCTTGTAAGTTTTCGAGTTTTCATAGTTTTCGAGGTATCCGCTTTTGAAAGTCTGTAATTTAGGGGAAAAAACATTTTTAGTTTTTCGCATTTGGAAAGTTGTATTTGACATCGCCATAGATCCAGAAAGCAGTAGCAGTTGATTCAGACCGGGAGGGTCTGAATCAACTCAAACTAAAAATGTTTTTTCCCCTAAATTACAGACTTTCACCACTTGCGATGAACAGAGCCAGCATGCTGCATCTTGAGGTGATATGGGCCTCCAGATCTTTATCTGGAGGCCCATGGACATTGAGAGAGACCCCTTCGGTACTCTCTCAATGTCCACAGGTATAAGTAGTTCTTAAATTCGGTGACCACCATCAAGCTTGATATGTCTTGTCTTCCCCCACCGCGGGAGCAGTAAAAATTAGCTTAGAAACTCATTTTAAATTATACTAGGTACTTACAGACTAGTTATGACTGTACTATGTAGGAGGAAATCCGCACCCATAAGAGATGCGGAAAAACTATCTTTGGAAACTTTAGTTCTTTTTTGTTGTAAGCAATTTTCGAATAGGTAGGTATTATTTTTGGTCAAGTGTGAGTTGCCCACAAAAATAAAGGGAGGAGTAGGTACTACAGGGAGAGCCTGAAAAGACTGCGGCTGCTTTCTGGATTTATGGCAATATTAAATAAGACTTTCCGGATGCAAAAAGGTAAATCTGGTTTTTCGAAAACTATACTAGACATCGAAATGGTTACTACCTAAATAAAACTTATAGGAAATTTATTCAGCCTTTGTTTTATTCATACAAACCATGCCGCTAGGAGGCATGGTTTCCGAGTTATAAGTGAAAAACCAAAAAAAAGGAACCTTTAAACCCCCCCTCCCCACACACCTCAAGGGCTAGTGGCGGGGACTTTTGATAATTATATTCACCTCCTAACTAGTTCAAACAAAGTAACGTACCTAGTCCAAAATCGTGTTCCAAGAATTTCCTTCTATAACTGTTCGTTGAGTGGGCTACTAGTTTTTCATGCAAAATCACATAGCAAAAACAATGAGTTTAAGTACCTACCTATACAATATGGAAATAAAAAAAAAAGTATAAATCTCTGTCAAAACTACAAATAATCAACAAAAATAACATTATTTTAATGCATTTGTTTCGGTAATTCTTACATATTCAGTAAATCACCGTTTAGAGTAACAACTTAGTAGTTTTTATAAGGCGGACTTAATGCCGCAACGCATTATCTACAGTAATATAAACTGCACCTGCAGGACAGGCAACATTGGCAATATTGCCAAAGTTGCCGGCAATTTTGGTATTTTACCGGCAGTGGCAATATTGGGAATATTGCCGGCAGTGGGAATATTGCCATCAGGCACATCACTAGCTTGCAGCCGTACTCAATTGATGCGCTTACTTATTTATTCAGCGATTTATGTTCAAACTCTTAATATTAATGAATAAACACATACCTTCATCAAGATGTGGTGCCAAAAGGAACACACCAATTGTCCCGCGCCGAAGATTTTGCACGCATCGCGCCTTACCCGAGGCTAGAGGCGAATTTTGCAATCAGCACGCTCGTGTAACCTTTTATTTTAAAACAAAATAATAATAAATATGTAAGAAGCTTTAAATAATAATTGAGATTTTGGTACACTTACATAAGGGGCGCTACACATTAGCCACAGGATGGGCGGAAAGTCAAATTTTATGTTTAAAATCCAACCATACCGACTGACTCTTTCAAAATATGTAGAAGGCATAATATTCATTGCTGTATGATTTTCTCACACCAATATTTTTGTTCCAAAAAATAAAGAAGTAATACTAAAATAATCAGAATAAAAATAGTTCTTACCATTAAAGAAAATATTGACGGCAGCAACAACAGAAGTCCACTGCAATAAGTTAATTTACTGCAACGCGTCTCACATGAAGCGTGCGTTGAAATGTGGGGGACCTGCGGATAATATATTGCTTCTAGAAAAATATCTTTTTGTTTCCATCAAAATGTCAATAGTTGCATGCGGTTCTAATACAGGATTAGTTTTGTTTACAACTCCTTGTTCATAATATCACATGATTTCATAATATTGTGAAACTTGTCCACAAAGTTTCTGTTACTAGATCTTCATAATTTCACTGATGGGCAGTTAACCGTCACTATTTACAGCTTCAGCCAGTATCGTCATTTTAAATTAAAGACTGACAACCGATGGGGAAGAAAAGTTCTCGAGTGACAGGCCTCCCACTAGGTGGACCGACGAGTCGTCGGCGACGACATCGTGAGGAGTGGAGGGGAGTGGCGTGGAGTGGAGGGGAGTGGAGTGGAGTGGAGTGGAGGGGAGTGGAGCGGAGTGGAGGGGAGTGGAGTGGAGTGGAGGGGAGTGGAGTGGAGTGGAGGGGAGTGGAGTGGAGTGGAGTGGAGGGGAGTGGAGTGGAGTGGAGGGGAGTGGAGTGGAGTGGAGGGGAGTGGAGTGGAGTGGAGGGGAGTGGAGTGGAGTGGAGGGGAGTGGAGTGGAGCGGAGCGGAGCGGAGTGGAGTGGAGTGGAGGTGAAGTCGAGTGGAGTGGAGTGGAGTGGAGTCGCGACGATTATTTTTGTTAAGTGTATACAGTAACTTCTTTCCATCCGGGTGTCCCTTGACACCACTCAAGTTTTTTTTTAATTTTTAATTAAGGCTTAATCGAATAGTTTTGTGTATTTGTACCTAACGATTAAAATAATATAGTTGTACTATGCTAAACCTCTACCTAATTCTTCAAAATAATTGAGGTGATTTAATGAAAAGTTTACTAAAACGTGGTCTATCGTTTTATGCTTGTAGTACCGAATACCTAAAACAATTTCAAAATCCCTATTCATCCCCAAATCTCAGATTCACTTGACAACAAACGTAGCCAGTGCAGTGGTAGGCTCATGAATAAATAAAGTGGTGTTTATGTAACGTTTGGCTGGGATTAAAATTCAAATATTCTGACAAGTCAATCTACGGCGCTCCCGGGCGGTCCCGAGAGCGGACAGCGGAGCGTCATGCACATTGCATAGTATATGCAAATTCGGGAGAATTTTTCCTTTTTCGTTGGAAGATCCAAACAGGATTTGGAAAGTTTAATCGTGATACTACTCCTATACAGAGTCGATTTAAGTTATCATTTGATTATTCAACCCGAAATATCACCACGAATATAATTATGATACGCAAAATTCGATAAATGTCCAAAGCTTATTAGGCTCGATTAAAACAAAACAACTGATAAAATCTGTGAGTGCAACCAAGTTTTACAGAATTATTATAGTACTCATAGCTTTGTCATTTCATTCAAGGGTCTAGTCGGGAAGAACAGACCCAGCAACTAATTAATTCTTAAAACATATTAAAATAATTAGTACTATTCCAAAAAAAAATAGACAATAAGAAATTTAATATTAGTCTCTAGACATAATATAAAATAATAAATATAAATTCTTTAATTTAAAATCATTAATCTTTTTTTTTAATTTAAAATCTTCATTAATTAGAAGTTGATTACCTAAAGAAATTTAACTTTTTAAAGGTAATTGATTGTAAAATTGATATACTTTGGCTTATCAATAAATTCTAGTGTAAATCTGCAATTGTACAGTTAATCTTTTTAATTTACTTTAAAAACAATGCACAAAAATCCAATGTTAGCTTGTATACCTACCGTCAAATATAATTAAATTGTTATCTAATAGTATCTGTTTTCTATGCATATACTACATCCATTAAACACATCCAGTGCATTTGCATACGTTTCTACACGGAGTACATCCTATGACTGCTGAATTAATACTCTGTAATCTGAATCTTAACATTAAGCTACTATGCGATATATATTAATGGCGAAATTAATTAAACATGTGTTGTTTCAACAACGATAATATTTATGATTAATCAAATGTATTAAAGCGTTCATATTTTAAATTAATGGGTTAATCGTTTAAAATACTGTGTATCATAACGTTTTTTAATAAATTCTTAGAAAAAAAACATCATCTTTGCTTACCCAACCCGTCCTTCTACAGAAATAGCAATAAAAATGAACAACAAAAGAAAAGTAATTAAAAAACCGACTACTTTATTAACAAAAATTAAAACGTCAAAATCAAACACAAAAGACGCCATATTTGGTCGACGGGCACGTAGTGGAACACGCACCGCTAACAGAAAATAAGGGACACACAGAAAGACAGGAAGGGCCCGTGTAAGCGAGAGGGACGTAAAACAAGCCCTCGGACGAAAGGGAAGGCGATAGTGACGCGATGATTGAACGCGCCACAAGAAAAATGATCACCCGTCAAGCGGCGACTGAGAGAAACTACCCCTAGCGGGTGAGACAAGGAGGGACATACTACCCGATAAAGCGTGCGAGTGAAATGGCAAGCACCAAAATAGGGGTGACGTACAGTGATGGATTATGCTTTTCTCTCTAAAGAAGGGAGGGGCTCACAGGTCGTTATGGAAAAAGCTGAGGGAAGTGGGGACCGACATGTGTCGGAGACGTATACCGAACCGATGGTGGCCTTAATTGATTTCTGGATTAATCTAACATTTTTGTTATTAATTAGGCTATATGAATACCTAATATAATGCGTACAAATAAATAATGAACATCATTTATTCACGAAAAATAATTATAGCAGACCGTTTTATTAAATTGACACAGATTTTGAACAAATCGAAATAAAATGAAACATTTTAACAGTCAAAGGTGACTTTTTGACCAACATAACCGTAAAATATGAGTAGTGAGTACCCTATACTACATACACCTAATTTCAATTTCGTCAAATTTGAAAGTCGAAAGTCACGCAAGCTCACTGAGCTTCCCCATACAAAACTTTTAAAATAAAGTTTACCATTCAAAATCTACATTATAGTTTTCACTGAAATGTTTTAGTTTTGTTACACTAAAACAAAGGTTATGTTAGGAATGTGGTTACTAACTACGTGTTAGTGCCAAACAATTCGTTGACCACCCCACACATTAAAATTTTTACGAGGGGCATCTGAAATGCCACTCACAGAAATGCCTTTGTCCACTTTGAAGGGCGTGTATTGTTTTATGCCTTTGTTGTGTTAAAATTTAAATCCTTAATTATTCATAGGATTGTTTGGGCGACAATATTTTCACAATAGGCCCCGGTTTTGCAGGGGAGGTAATCGGTTTGATTAATAAATTGCCAAGTTGAATCCAGCGTTAGAATATAAATTGTTACCACAGATATTTCATCCTATTATTATAGCGAGATCCCGCTCATTGTTTTACGAAATGTCATATCTCATGCTGTCACCTGATTGTTTTGGTTCAGGTTTGAATGGGAGGTGTCTTCTAGTTTATGCCTGGAATTGAATGAATTTCATTTGCGGATTCGGATTTATCATACAGGAGAGTTTTGTAACTGTCCGAAATGAAACTTTTCTAAATCGGTGATCTCGATGAGGAATATATCTTTCGAATTTGCAAATTTTTATTAAATTAAAACTGTTTTCATACTCAAGTTTGACAGTCAAAAATACACAGCCATTTATAAGTTTAAAAAAAAGATAATTCGACCTTCAAAGACCGTTTAATTTTAAAAAAAGGTCGAATATAAATCCTAAGAAAAAAAAATTCGTCGGTATTTTTACAGGCTGTTAAACAATGTTAAATTCTGCCACCGTTCTGTTGAAACAAATTAATTTAGACAAGAGGAAGATGTAAAAACTTCCAAACAGCAATTACGTTTTATTGTAAGTCATTATATTAATCATCGGCAAAATTAATTTTTCATTTGGACAAATCGCCGAGTGGTTTGTTCAAACTTATTTTGTTTGTGATTGATAACTTGAGTTTTTGATAAGAAGATTGTTATATTAAAATGAAGACTTCCTTTAAGCAAAGGAAATTAATTCGGGGCTTAAAACCCGTTTCATGCTATTTTAGAAAAATAATTTAACGTGAATATTCCAGTACTAGAACTGAAATTATAATAAAAACATAATTTTTTTTATTACTGATCTGAACCTATTTTTAGAACACTTTTAGAACTCTCAAACTGTTTTTGTTAGAAATTTATTTAGTTCTCAAGTCCTCAAAACTGTTGATAAACAATAGCTACCCATGAAAAAGGAACACACATGCTTTAAATAATAAAATAGTTGAAATACCTGCCCAATATGGGCATCGCCACGACACTCATTAGCCTCCCAAATGTTACATAATCATACCGTACAACTGTCAAAAGCGTAAAAATCAGTGAACGCATTGTGTAATTGATTTACCGCTTATTGTCCACCAGTCACTGAGTCTCATTAACGATTCAACAGGGCAAATTGTGCTACCTAATTACAGCTGAATGGCTAAAGACAAAACACTATTTATGTTCACTAATTTATCACACAATGAGCCAATGTTTCGGCCGACCGTCGTACTCATTGAACGCACGAGAACCTTAAAATTGAGCTTAGAAAAACTATTAGCATTTAACAAATGAAAAAACGTCGAAAATATGACATTGCCAGTGCATGGTGTTCAGTAAAACAAAAGAAACCGTTTAAAAAGTATAAAGAAACAATTGCCTTTTATGTGTGTGCTAATGAGAGTGATTTGAAGCACGCGGCTAGTATGCCACGGTCTGGGGTTCGACGCCGTTTCAATTAAAGGCAGTTGAAATTAAACACTCCTTCCTGATTACTTGTGTCTTGCTTGATGTTTGAGTAATTGAGGGGCAGGTCACGACTGTGTAGTTGGAGAATACGTTATTATAAAAGTATATACATTAATTTCAGCTTATATTTACATTAATTTTACAGTAGCTAAGTACATAAAAAACTACTGAATATTTTTGTACTTTATTATGAAGTTTGTGTAATTTTGAGACTCCTTACAAAGTATTATTTTTGTCCTTGATACGCATAAGCAACCAATATATCACATCTTTCCAATACGACAGCAGTTAATCATGTGAAACTTTGTTGACACCACGAATCCATTATACATGAGTGTGCGATTATTTTGATGGATTCCATGAGAATACAAGCATCAGCACTCCCCTAAAATCTCGAAATCGAACAAAGGGAACACGTGAGACTCCCTTCGCATCCGAGGCTAATGCTCACCCCACGGAGGAAGGAGATGTAGAGAAAAATGCGTATTTATAGCAAATACTCGTACTCAAACAGTCCTACATTGTGTACGAGTCAAATAAATGAGTGTCATTTTTCGTGCTGTCAAAAAAATCTGAATGGAAAAGAAAACGCGGCAGCGAAAAAACAGCAGGCTGCGGCCTTTTTATTTAGTTTTTAATGTAATACTGATTTGGGATGTTTCAGATTAATTGCGCCTTACCTGAGGCGCGGCAAGGGTGATGCCACTGAAAGAGTTCCACGACGCTGATCGATCGCCGAGCGCAGATTGAAAGGAGAGACGTGAAAGGTAATTATTCATTTGGCGACTAGAATAGAACACTTTTGTACCTTTATCTTGGGGTTTTTTCGATACTTTTGCACGAAATTTGCAAGTAAATGGATGGAATGACACGGTGATTTGTTTTGTCCGACGCCTTGGTTAGACTTCCCACGAATTCGATTCTTGCTCCTTGCGTGTGTACGTATGTTATAGAAATGGTAATACGACTTCAGTGAACCTGCGAAACACGTGATATTATCATATAAGAGCCTGAAATTGCCTGTACTTTGGGTCTAGGCACTACAATACAAATAGATATCAGACATGCAACCCGAATATTTGGATCAACATTTTTCTATGTGTAAACGTAGACGTAGTCAAGATTTCTGGGCTTACGCAACAAGAATAGGCAACATTGTGAAGAATTTTGATATTCAAAACAGAGTGACAAAAACTGAACAATGCAAAAATCATACAGCGAAACACATTCGAAAATGAAACAAAAAATTTGCATGCCCGATAGCCGACAATGGATTCCCGCTGAACCCGGAAGATTGCACAATACGGAACAATGAAGTAGAAGCACATGTTATCCTGACCTGATTTCACGAAATCCTATTAAGGGACTACTGCAGACGCCAGGAGCCTTTGTCTCCAAAACCTTTTATGATTTATGTGACGTTTCTTTGATGTTTATGGCACATGCCTCATTTAAATACGTCGTCTTGTGCTTTGCACATTTTAACGCTCGCCCATAGTGATTTTTTCGAATGGAACTGCGCAATACAGCCACGAGTCCTTAGCATTTGAATGAACATTTGGTTACCAGATTAGTTTTCTATGAGGCGAGACTATACGTGTGTAAACAACGAGTCACATTGACTCATTAACTTATATTCCTAATGTGTTATCCTTGGACAAAACAACGGTCACTTTACATCTCAATAAGCGAGGATACTGCTCACTCATTTGTATGGTAAAATGTTGTTCGTCCCTGTGGCATTATGGCGGACTTTCTCCATCGTTACGTAACCGAAAGCCAATGATTACGGGCCTATCCGAAGCAAAAAAGGTAAAGTTTAAAATATCAAAATTAAGTCTTCAAGTTGTTCGACGTTGTTATAAAATTACAGGCAGCTAGGCGGCGAAAACTGGCAAATTATAGTCTGGGACCGCAGACATTGGCCGCGGTCATGGGTGCGCGATAGAGATCGCGGTGATTGCGTGCTCGACTATTGTGAGCCGACCATTATGGTGACTAAACTAAAAGCTGGGATAGAATATAAGTAGATATTCATCGCAATGCTTGGTTGTTTACTCTTCCTCTCGGGAAAAACAACCAGGTTTTCCCGAGGCTGTTCCGCTTAAAAAACATAAAAACAATTTCTGAAAATATCAAGTCAAGTCGCTATGCTTTTAATAATATTTATGAATAAACTTGCTCTTACATATTATAATAATATACGTACTTTTCTTAAACCTGTAGCATCACTACCAAAAATCCTTAGGCGAATTCACGGCACCCGCTAATTTTATTGCAGAGCCATCTAAAGTAACCTTGATCGACTCGGCCCATACTTTTAGCACATTTTAAACAACCAGCACCAACCCACCAACCTGTTAATAAAACGAACGGCCATGTTGATTTTTTCAAAAGTTCGATGCCTTAAAATCATCAGGTTTAGTGATCCGAAACGTCTCAATACCCAAGTAACGAGTTGCCCATTAATACGGGGATGTATCGCGAGATAACTTTATTCTGGTAGCCGACTGCTTTGTATGCGGCCGTCCAAGCGTCCGTCATTACCAAAATACCAAGATAAATATTACCTGACTCACACAATTCCGATCCTTAAGTCTTGTGTCTTAGAGTTTGAGTGAAGTGTCTGATTACGTTTGCAAGCGCAGCCCTCTCGCTTTTATCTTATTGGTCAACCATTACTCCTAAATTTAAACTCTTCATTATAATGCCGCAGTAAGAAAAGTCGCGATAACAGACGAACACGTGAATAAAATATAGGTAATGAATTCTGATAAAGGAAGGCTCGTGGATAGATTGTGTGGCGTGTTAAGTTGTTTACGGGAAATGCGATCGAGATAATGGATAGCTAGGTAATATGGAGACTTTTTTTTCCTTGAATACATTCGGCTTTACATATTTATAGTAAGTCAATAACACACGGTGACTCAATTCTAGTACTAAAAAACCTTTTAATATGGAACGCGGAAAATCCCTGATGTTATTGTTTTGCCTTGATAAAAAGTTGGAAAATCTGGGTCATTACCAACGAGCCTTTTTTTTTTGATACATTGTTAAATATTTTTTGATACAATTTTTAAATTTTGTAATACCCGCTTTTCGATCACGACCAACATCTTAATATTCGCAACTAAACACAATAAACACACCATCTCTCACTCACATAATACCGAAGAGGTTCGCTCAACACCAGTAATTTGCTTGAAGAGCCAAAGGCCGGCCAGTCCTTGATTAGGACACGACTTGGATGATGTTGTTTACCCCTTTCATAAGCGAAGAGCGTTTAGGTTGTATAGCTATGGTTGATGTGACCCGTGCTGCGCGGTGGTTGGTCCATAATAGCGTGTACTTATCTGAGTTCCTAGAGTTTCGAAGAGGCGGAAGTATGGTATTGTTAGCTAATCATTTTCTACGTCGTTTTTACAAAAATGTAGAGGAATTTCAGGCAAAATAAGCCCAGTTCAATCAATGAATCATTTAATTCTTGACCAAGCTGTTGCCGTAGCTGTGTTGCTAAAATTCTATCCAAATCGAATACACGACTCGACAACACGCCTTCCTCATCCAGATTCAAATCTAAACTTCTGCCAAACTCAAATTGTAATAATACTAATGTAACGAAATCAACAAAAAAATATATTCAATTAAAACATCAAAACAATCGATACACGCCCAAACCAAAATCGATTACCGACAATCGATATTCGCGTCCCGAGAGGAGGTCGGGGGTAAAGGGAACGGTTGTCTCTGCACCAGGCGTTGACTAATCGCGGCGCGTCCGCGTGGAATAAGACTGATTGCACCGGGGCTTGCCTATGCCTGCCTGCTATGTGGTTCGCCAGCCCTCTACCTACACAAACCGACATTATTTAAGAAATCAGCTCGCTCGAGCGGCAACAAAGGGAGTTTTTACCGCCCACGCTACGTGTTTTTGAAAGACTTATTACGTAAACTAAGTAGTGTGATTATAGAGTCGCTTCAAGTTAGAGTGGAGTTATTTTTAGGTGTTTTGCATTCAAGTTGATTTAAAAAGTAAAATTCCTATTTAAATACAAAATATAAACGCCTTTACTTCACGTGGTATAATAATAATAATAATAATAATAATAATAATTATATCTCACCTCCTTTATATGGATGACCTGAAACTTTTTGCCCCCACCCATTCGCAGCTGATGGAGCTACTGAAGATCACTGAGACCTTCAGTAGCGCCATTATGATGGAATTCGGTGTGGAGAAATGTGCGGTCATGCATGTAAAGCGAGGGGAGATTGTGGAGTCTGTGAGCACCCAACTCTCAGATTCCATAAACCTTAGATCCCTTTCAGCAACCGAAACCTATAAGTATTTGGGTATGTCGGAATCATTGGGCATCAATGTTGCTGGCATGAAGCAATTGTTGAAGGAGCGCTTCTTTGGCCGCCTGAACAAAGTTTTAAATAGTCTTTTATCAGGCGGAAATAAGGTGCGCGCCTTCAATAGTTGGGTCATGCCGGTTCTGATGTATTCTTTCGGCATACTCAAATGGACTCAGACGGAACTTGACGCCCTGGATAGAAAGGTCCGCACACTGCTGACTGCAAATCGGATGCATCACCCACGGTCATCGGTGATGAGACTGTATATCCCGCGGAAATGTGGAGGCCGTGGCTTCCTTAATGCCAAGACCTTACACAACCGCGAGGTATGCAGTCTCAGGGAATACTTCCTTGAAGCCGACGTGGGGATGCATCGAGATGTAGTCTCAGTGGACAAAGGCCTTACCCCGCTCTCCTTGGCTAACGAGAACTGGCGCAAACCTGTGGTATTGGATACTAATGACCGCAGGGAGGTATGGCAGAGCAAGGAGCTACACGGGCGGTTTTACCGGGCCCTTCACGGGCCCGATGTAGACTTTTTAGCGTCTGTAGCCTGGCTACGTTTCGGTGACCTCTTCGGGGAAACCGAAGGTTTTGTCTGTGCGATTATGGATGAAGTTATCATGACGAATAGCTACCGGAAATATATTGTCAAGGACGGTACGGTTGACATCTGTCGGGCATGCCACCGTCCCGGTGAGTCGATTAGACACATTATTTCCGGTTGCTCTCGTCTTGCTAACGGCGAGTACTTGCACAGACACAATCTAGTAGCTAGGATTATCCACCAGCAACTTGCCCTGCAGTACAACCTTGTGGATTCTGAAGTACCATACTACAGGTATGTGCCCGACCCAGTTCTTGAAAACGGTCATGCCATATTGTATTGGGATCAATCTATCATCACTGACAGGACTATTATAGCCAATAAGCCTGATATAGTGGTGGTAGATTTCCGAGAGCGCCGTGCAATGATTGTTGATATCACCGTCCCTCATGACGAGAATCTCGTGAAAGCTGAAAATGATAAAAAAATCAAGTATCTGGATTTAGCACACGAGATTGTCGACATGTGGGACGTGGACTCAGCAGTCATTGTACCGATAGTCGTTACGGTCAATGGACTAATTGCGAAGAGCCTCGACCAACACCTTTTAAAGAGGCTCTCATTGTGCAGCTGGCTCAAGGGCCTGATGCAGAAAGCAGTTCTTTTGGACACGGCGCGCATTGTGAGGAGGTTCCTCTCTCTAGAGCCCTAACCACCGGCACTTTGGACCCTGTTCCCAATGCTGGTGGGCCTACTATTTTTTATATTTTTAAATGTTTTTAATATATTTTTTTAATCATATTTAAAAATGTAAAACATATGTAAAATGATGAATAAATGAGAATAATAATAATAAATTCTTTATTTCTCACCACAATATACAGTATTCAGAACAACAGTTTTGAGACAGAAATATAGTTAAAATCATATATTGTGGGAGACTGGTGCCTAAGCTAGGCTCGTAGCCTGTGTTTCAGGACACCAGGTTCCCACCCATTCTCTTTTACAATACCTCAAACTATACTCTAGCGCTGACGAGTGTAGTAAGTAACAAAGTATAGAACTGTTAGTCATGTAATTTGTGTTATGTATCCCTATAAGTGTGTGTGTTTGGCATGTGTTTGTCACTGTATATGTGTATAGTGTTTGTGTATGAAGTTAGTTATGTTTGTGTGTATGCGTTTAAGTAGATATGTGTGTGAGCATGGTAAATATGTTTTAGTTTGGGGAAATAATTAGAAGAGAATAAGCTTATGAATTATTAGTAATAGTTTGTTCAGTGTCATCGTAATTTAAGTTTAATAACCATTCAATTAGCTTCTTTTTGCAAGTCACATTAGTAAGATTAAATATATGTAATATCTTATTGATCCGATTGTACAAATATCCGCCTAGATGACAAAAGAAACGCTTAGCAAAAGTTGTTTTATGACGTTGACGCTGCACAGGATCAAAGCGTCTCTTTCCACTGGCCTTGGATGGATCATATACCAACAGTTTGTGTTGTTTGAGCAGGATATGTAAGTAGAATGAACAGTTGGCGCACTGTCAAGACCTTACACTCTTTGTACAACTGTTCAGTCGGGTACCGATATGGCCGGAAGAACGACACTTTCAGAATGGCTCTTTGTGTTCTCTCTAGTTCAAGCAGAGTAGTTTTAGGAGCGCCACCCCAAGAAGTGATGGTATGATAATTCATTGTAGAATAGGGTCCCAAAATAATCGTATCGATAAGCTTTTTTTAGCGTGGTAAAATCATCAAATAAGTCCTCCAGGGCATGGCAAGAGGGACTGTTAGACTTAAACTGACTATAAAATCCACGGTGTCCTTCAATAGCCCTTTACGTTCTGGGGTCACGGTATTCGTAAGTCCCGCGACCGAGTATCGATGAGCAGCAGCAAAAAATCAGCGTATAATAAAATTGTAAATTCCGTTTGATTATAATCTATTTCGCGAAATTGCAAACTGTCGTAAGATTGTGAACTCAACGTACCTACTGTTACAATTTAACGTATTAAAATTCGATAGATTGTAATCTATCGAAGTGAAACCGTCAAATTACAATCTTAAAATTGTCGAATTGTCAACTGTCCGAAGGCTGTCCCTGATTGGTCGGCTTTATAGTAGACCGTTCTGTGTCCATAGAGTTAGGAATGAAACACAGGTATCATTCAAATAAAATTAATGCATTGCAAGAATTATGACGTAGATAATTTCATATAACTGTTACCGGCTAAATCCGATTTCAGGACAAACTAGTTTTGCCTAGGCTAAACTAGTTCTTCGGCAGGTTGACGGGCTACTTCTGGGTGGTTTAAAAAAAAAACCACGAAGAGGATGGCGGGATCTTTCAGACCCCGCTTAAATTTCATTTGACTGGTACCTGTGTTTAATTCCTAACTCACTTAATAAACAAATATGGCGGCGCGTGGCGGTCAACCAATCAGCGCGCGAGGTGCGTTCCGTTTCACAATTTGTCGATTTCACTTCGATAGATTACAATATACCGAATAATAATACGTTAAATTGTAAGCAGTGCGTTGAGTTCACGATCTGTCGACAGTTTACAATCTCGCGAGATAGATTAAAATCTAACGGTATTCACAATTTTACGGTGACATCGATAAGCTTAGACCCTTTAATATGTTTCAAGAGCTTTAAGTTAACTGGAAATGTATTTCATTTGTTTTTTGAACTTTTCGTTGTTTTGTCAAAATTTCGTGACATAGGGTCAAGCAAGTCGTAATAGACCCTAGTATTTATCAAATGTAATATATTCCACATATTCTCTCCCCTGTAACATTGGGGCCTATATATCATATGATAAACCTGTACATAATATATTAAAAAATCAGTTCTCTTTTGTAAAAAAGCAAGAAGCAGTTTGAAAAATTATTCAAGCAAGGCAGGTCCAAGTGAGTTAGACTGCAACATAATAAAAAGCATAATAATTGATCGCTTAATTAAGTGTTTCCAATTTATATCCATCGCGAATCAGTAGTGAAGTAATGGTGTTGTAAATGATTGGTGTTATCAATCTATAATTTCCACTCAATAAATGTACCAAACACGCCCACTTTCCTCAATCACGTACAATCTATGGTACGTGTAGTTTTTCTCTCTTTTTTATTATTCACGTAAGAAAGGGATACAACATTCGTATCGAAGACGGCAATCAAGATATTACGTTATAATTGTACGATTTAAACTGGTCTTGTGAAACAATCTACGACGGTATGATTTACACTACGATAGTGGATAGTGCAAAAACAATGATTTTATAATAAATTATACTGGTAGATTATGTTGTATTTTGTAATTAATTTTTGTTTTTTTTTAGAATAATGTTAGGTAATGTTGGAATAGCTTTAAATTATGTCGAAAATCTAAAGATCGATGATTTACTGCATAAATCATTTTTATGTAGGTATACTAAGTCAAATTTAATTAACTGTTATGTTATGCTGCGTCTCACGGGTGTGATTTCCTCACGAATCAAAAAATTTGCATGACCTAAAAATAGTTGCTCCAGGTCTGGCCGATTTTTTTTTCTTTAAATTTTTATAAAAGTATTCACAATACAGGAGAAGTCCCTAGTAAAAAAGCCTTTTATACTAATTTAATTTATTTAATGATAAGTTATTTTAACTGAACAAAACTTCAATAGAAGTTAAATTTATATAGGGTGACTGGTAATTAATGTACGATACTTAAACACGTGATTGTGCTCATGATAACAAACAATTTTTACTATGGGAGCAAAGCCGAAATCGTGAAAAAAATATCAGCTGTTCAGTACATTAAGCAAACATAAATGTACTGAACAGCTAATTTTTTTTTCGCGTTTTCTGGTTTGTTCCCATAGTAAAAGTTGTTGGTTATCATGAGCACAATCACGTGTTTAAGTATCGTACACTAATTACTAGTCACCCTGTATAGATTGAAAAATTATTTTAAAATAAAATAGGTATTCTATTATTTATTCAACAGAAAAACATTCTAAAACAACGAGCAATATTGTAGAAAAAAATGATTTAAATTATTTGTTTGACAACTGAACTTCCAGACAGAGCTTCCTATAAAACAATTATTATTTCAGAACAAAATCCTTTCCACCACTTTCTAATCCAAAAGGTCTATTCTGAAACCACAAAATCTCTTAATCCGATCCCACATAATAATTCCTCGATGTTTACAATTCATCCAACATTAATGGGCTATTAGAGTTCCTCAGCGATCTTTTAATAGCTCTCAATTGGCGATATATCAAACTTTTGCTTGAACAAATAAAACAATTACGTATTTCACATAGTGAAGGCAATCGTCCTGTCTGGGAGGTAGACTGATGTTGAGTTCGATCGATGGTGACAAATGGATGTCGACACACAAGAATACGGCCGCGCGCACGTTTCAGACAAAAATGTCGTGATAGATAAAAATAGTGGCGCTAATGGGATTTGGGGCGACGATTGATTGGTTAATCGATGGCTGTTAGTGAAGTGAAAACTTTAAGCGAATTTTCTTTAATATTACCTATTATTGTAGGAAAAAGTTAGTATTGTAGAATAAATTGACTACAAGCCGTTTATGGCAAAATGCACCATACATTAACTACAAAAGTCCCTCTCTCCCACATACATTAGACTTATTAGCACAAAAGATTTATTTTTGCATACCAAAATAAATCTATAATGCATGAAGTTGATTGCGATTTGAAGGATGAATTTTAGAAATAAAATTGCGCTTATTTCTAAAGTTATTTTCCATAACAAAGATAATTATATACTAACAGTACAGTTATAGGTAGGTATGAGCTAGCTTGAAGACCATGGGTTAAATAAACCAATTGACACATACAATTTAACAAAGTTTTGATTTAAGTTCGCCTCTGAAAGAGTTTATAATTATCATAAATTCTTATTCTAAGCTCTTGAAGTCTGAAACGCTCTGACTGCTTCCAGATTCACTCTAGCAATTCGCCCTCAACTTCCCCAATTTTAAAATCTACTGTCACTACAGTCGTTCGTTTACATAAGGCCTGTTGTACACGCGATCGGTATGCGGCATGCAGTAGTAACGAAACGCGATCCGATGCCGTGCCGTAGTATACATGAGTCAAACGCCCGCATGCCGTAGGGCCCCACCCTATTTATTGGACGGAATTATTCAAGTCATGACGTTGTGTGACGCCCGATTTTAATCTAACTTCCTGCCTATGATTTGGACATTGTACTTTTGTTTTGCTTAGAAGATTTATATGACTACTGTTTGAATGTCTTTTTAATGGGGGCAGTTGAGTTGTTAAATGTTAATTCTTAATTTGTAATTAAACTTTTTTATGTTATTAAAAAAAAAGTTGTCTTAACATATTTTATTTCGTGTATCAACAGCTCATACTTGACGCGAAGTCGCAAGCAGAAGCTACTTTAGAAGCTTCTGCTTGCGAGTTTTGGCTCTTGATATACCGCGTCGCACCACATTACTTCACCCGAGCTTATTACCTTTGTCGACATGCTATAAAAAAAAAATGTGATAGCTTGGTTTATATGCAGAATATAATTAATATAATTTATAGCCTGCAACACGCAAAAAGTTTCGAATATAAGCAAACTTACAAACGAATACCTCTTTAAAATATTAGAATACCTAAATACGAGCTACAGTCGTTCACTTTTAGCAAAGCAGTCCTAGTTCCTCTAATAAAAAACAGCGAATCAATAAAGCTTACCTAACAACTTTTAATATCCGACTCAGCAAGCCAACAACTCACAACACTAAAGAATCACCGCGAGCTTAGAACAAGAACAAAGGCACCGCACTCGATGCTCTTTTTTATCGATACTAAATATCGAGATGTTATTCGAATCAGTTCCAGATTGATGGCCGCTCGGATATATCGCATACCTATCAGTTTTATGTTCAGGCACTTACAGTTAATGCCTTCAGAAATGCACAGCATTAGTTAGCATGTCGATTTAGTCATTGCTCGTTCGCTTAGTGATGAGCAAATTGTTATTCGATTAGGCTGTTAAATGATCATTTAAATTGACGCAAATCGATTATTTAATCGTTACTTATTAACCTTGTTAGGAATGAAACGTTGTGAGTCAATGAGCAGATTGCTTATTGCGATACTTTTCCTTTTCAAAATAGTTTTTTTGATTCATGATTTTGATAATACTGTCAAAAAATTTTAACTCTATTTTAGAAAGAATAGAGGCTGATATAGAATTGTGCATTAATTTTGTAGATTTTTAGCCATTATTGCACAGAAATTGTACACACAATCAAACTAATACAACCCTACAATATTACACAGTTTAGTACCTACTACTAACACAATTGAAAGACCCCTACATGCAACTGCATAATTAAAGTATGGAACACACCCAATTTCTACCTCATATCAACGTATGTACAGTCGCGACCACTAATGCGCGTACAACTTAGAAACTTTCAAAGCGATTTTTTGAGTACAAGCTAACTTTAAAGCTTATTACATAAAAATATAGGTTCCAGAAAATTGTGTATGTAAGAAAATAAAATACTTTGGAAAAACGCATTTGAAGAAACTCTTCACCTGATGTTTACATTTTTATTTTATTGAGTTGTCTCAAAAGAAGTTGTTTTTTCAAAATTCAAAGCTTGTCGCGTAGTTAACTTTTCCGAGTAGGTACTATAACTTTTCAAAGATTTTCTTTCGTCTAATCAAGCACCCCCAGTCGCTCGTGACTGTACAAACCACACTAGCAGGGTATATCAGCCCCAAAAAAACCCAAGAATTCGATACACAAGTGTCGGCGGAACATTTATAGATACTGATTAATGATATGGAAGTGAAGAGGGGACGTTTCACTATGATCGATGGTCCACAAACTTATTAGATAATGGTGTTTCAATAGAATTAGTAGCTTTGTTCTTCGTGCCCTTGGCTCGGGTCAAGCACAAGATTCATCTTGCGCCTGTCTCGAGGTAACGGTATCTTGTATCGACGGTATATTTATAAAATGACGGAATATACGAACGGTGTTAAGTTGAGCGTGGCTTTAAAAATAGATGGGCAAGTTGGTGTGGTATTTTACGTACTACGTCGGGCAAAGTTTAAGCTTTGATGTCTTTTTTTATCTTTTGAGATGCAATTGCAACAAAAGCATTCTGATGAGGCAAGACACAACTAACCGTGACGAGTGACGACTATCAGACAGAAATAATCATTGCAATTTGGTAACCTATTCCTACTAATTTGGGGTATGTCATTTTGCAGGGTCAAAGATTATAATAATTGTTTTAAATCAAGATCTAACTGTGCATAAGGCTACAAAATTGGTCCAAAACTGTATCGCAAGATTCGCAAGCCAATTTTCCGAAACAATTTGAACTCTACAAAGTTCCGTGTTCTCAAACTACAATAAAACAAAATAGTGTGTTAACAAATAGTTAATTCGTACAGTATTAATAACAGCGAAACATCTGTTATTGCAGGCGGCGATAATGAGTTGGAGAAGGCATGTGATATACTAGATTAGATATGCGATACTATATATTAGTAATTTAGTATGATTAAATCACTTTTTGTGAAAACAAACGTTCAATAGAGAGCATTCTGGAAAAATAAAGAAAATGAAAAGCAGCATTTCTAAATGAAAATGTTAGTAACAGAATTTATTGTGGTTTCATGTTTGAATAACCAGCTTTTTTTTCCGACTGAAATTGAGGTTGGCTTCCAATCTAACTGGATGTAGACAATACCAGTGAGACTTTTGTAAATAAAGTAAAATTAAATGCAATACGAAAAATCATTATGTTGTGGTATGGAAAATATAGCTTTATGTTTTAGTAATCATAAAGAAATATCAAGGTTTATTTACCTAAAAAAATGTAAAAGGAAAAGATAAGTCACGTAAATAAAATTCTCTTATTAAAGTAGCGCTTCATATAGTTTCGCTATAGATACGGTAGAAGCACAATCAACAGATGTGACTAATATGAAAGAGATATTGTTGTTACCGGAAGGAAAATTATAGCGCTAAACAGTGTATTCATTGGGTGAAGGCAATCTTTGTAAAAACAAATCGATAAAAATACTGTGCGGTAGCTTTTGGCATCCACATCAGTTGCTTGGGAGAAGCTACCGTTACCGTGGTTATATTTCATAATTGTGCATTTTTTCTTCCTAAACTTCCGACTTTGAGAAGTTTGAGTTAAACTGATCTGAACTTAAACATGCGAAGGCCCTTTCTCATACCTACAGTTTTTTTTTTTTTATTTGACGCGGCCATCCTCTAGTGTTAGAGTTAAGCCATCTTTGGGAAACTCACAGGTGTCTGGCTCTGGCATGGTTTAAGACTTGCATAGACTTTTATAAGTCCAGGTTTCCTCACGATGTTTTTCCTCAACGATGCCAGTGATATCCAAGATTAATTTAAATGTAGAAATGCATAAAATACACATTACTACTTCACATTGCCTCTACACTGAAACTTGTAAGATTTCAGAACAGGTATTTAGAATTTTATATCATTACCAAAATATATGAAAGGTTTGTCCATTTACCAGGAATAATAAATGTTCTGCTTTTTTTTCACAAAAAGCTTTGCACCCTTTTTTCACAGCAGTCGAGCAAAGAGGCTGCTTTCAGCTTTACTTTACAACAATTAATTGCAATATCACTTAAGGTAACCAAAGGGTGCCAACACAAAAAAAAACACCATTCTTTTTCACCATTATTTATTGCGACAAAACTGTGCAAAATTGTAACAGGTACTTTCTTTTCACGTTTTAGCAACAGAAAGTGTTTACTGATTTACAACCGCATTAAGGGCAATGCGGCTGCAAATATTCAACAAATACTACAAAACATTTAGAAAAAGAATTGAAAGTAAAGGTGTAGCATATTCGCAGGAATGCGAGCGAAAGTGATCTTGTGTCATGGAGAAGAATAGGGTAGTACTAGACAAAAGTGCTTTATGACAATGACCACCTGCTGATCGTGACAATTTGCATATTATTCGCAAACTTGACTGAAATGCCGTTTCGTTTTCACTTGACCGACTCAGTTTGTTTCTATGCTTTGGGTAAATCAGTTCTGAATTTGTGTAGGTAGTGTATTGCACAAATTAATAAAAGGTGTTCCTGTGTCAAAGTGATATTAAAAATTTACGGTGTTATCAAGTTTATATAAATGGTGTCAATAAAATGAAGTAAGTACAAGTCGCATTAAAAATTTCTTAAGTCTTATCTGTATATTTTAGAGACAAGCTGAGTAAGTCACTGATCATTACGGCTATGTTGCCTTTATGTCAATTTATTTCGGTACGGCATGCCTTCTTCCATACCTTTCAATCATTAAGGAGGTGCAAAAAGATCCAAATATCCGAAATATTCAAAATGTGTTCTTAAAAAACCAAATACAAGAGACGGCGGAAAAGTCAAACATTAAAATATACCGCAAGACATGCAGGTTCGTAGCGTTATTGATGTCAACACGGGATGCCTACTTACATTATGTTTTTCTGAGAGAAGCTTCGGCAGGTAGGCTCACATAAGCGGTTTTATTTATAAGGTGGTGTTGGTAATGTGGAATGCTGTGGTCGCCGACGGTTGGCCGACGCGAGAGGGGCCGTATATAGGGTGCTCTGTAGGACATAGGGGACATTTATGTGACTGGACACGAGTGCCGCTGCTAATACGTATTCGTGTCTAAGTGGTAATTGAATGATTGACAAGTTGGCTTTTTATTTGCTTTGAAATATAATTTAAGTTTATTTAAGTTTTGGCGTTTCTTCCTCTGGCGATTTGCAAAAACAAGTTTACCAAAAGTTTATTGACATTCGAACGCGATACGAATAAAGTTTCCGAATAAAATATGACTCATTTGAACTCATTAATACATAGTAAATAGCCAGTGAGGAAACGATGTAGAGCAATAAATTGTAAAAACGCGAGATGAAATCGACATAAGGACACCCCGTACAGCGGAGAGTATGATATCAAGGTTAGGCTTAGCGGAACACTCCACATGTGGTCAACCTTAATAAAGTGTGATAGCGATACACAAGGTCCCCGCGTGCGACAGAGACTGATATAGGAGCTTAGCGGCCATGTTGTATTATGGATGCCTATCATATTTTGGACCCGCTCCGGACCGGATTATTCTTTTTTCTTTTGCGCCTCCATCTCGAAACCGGTCTCCGAGCGACGACCACCATTTATTGTAGATTAAAGAGGCTTGTTGTCTTAATTTTAAGCCACGCTTTAATTTATGGCTACGTATTAATGTGTACAGTCTCCGCCATTTTTTCCGAAGATAGATACGTCATTGATTTCTTTATTTGTACTGTCGAGTTTATTAATTCCGTCGCACTAGTGTCGACTAATATTTTCGTGCTTAACTTAATGATTTGGCAATTAAATTAAATTGTTCTCGTTGTGGTAGCTAAATTAAAATTTACAGCGATGAGAGATTTTAAGCGCCATCGCCCCCGCTGTCGACTGAATATATATTTGTCATGTCGGCGTTAAGGGAATTTGCTTCACTGTGTTTATGTTTATCGATAATTAAACGTTTTAATTAACGCCGCGTTATTACAGCTTATAGTTTATTTACACACATGTCAAAACTGTGGTTAAATGTCTAGGTCATTCAACTGTGCGTCATCGGCGGTACAAATTAATCATAAATCCTCTGTACAAAACAAAAGAGAAATGAGCAAGTGCAAACTCCCATGTCCGAGTGAAAAAAATGACAGTACGCTCGGGCAAACCGAAAGGACGCCAGCGCAAAAAGCGCTACCGGTGAAAAAATATGATTTATAGCGTGAAAAATGTGGAAACACACGCAAAAAGGGAGAACGGTGAAAGCGTGGCGTTTCCACTAGACAAATTTATTAATCCTATCGGCCGGCCGCTTTTATTTGTGTGTTGGTATCGGCTTTTTATTTCTGTACCTTTTAGTGTCGCTAACTGTTTCTGTTGCACTATTGGAACTTTGTGAATTTTCAGAAGTGTTACTGTTATTTTACAACACATTTACAAACGTTCCGTTTAATAAACCGTGTTCTGATTAACAAATCAACTCAAATCAGTAAGTAAAACAGCAAGTTTAGTAACCAATCGAGCATAATCTCACAAATCGCCGCACGTAACACCAAATCAAAGCAAATCACATATCATTGCCCTAAAGTCTGTATTCAGAAATCTCGTTATTCCAGAAGGTATCATTTTGTTGATAAACCCTACTTCGAGTGAGACGATCGCTATCCAAGCACCACGTATTAACACATGCACATTATTTGCCCACGTATCTCGCATTCGATCTGCAGTAGTATAAAATCAACATCGCCCCAGCCGGTGGCGTTCCATGCTCTGTAATTATGCTACCATTCAATAACAAACTGGTATCTTAATAGAGTGCTAAGAATGTTGCTGATGTCTGATATAATGCTGCAGTCTTGAGAAGGAGGTTTGTGCATTGTGATGTATGGGAGAATTTGTAGCGGACAGGCGCATTCGTTCAGCGGGACTAGCATAATGAGAATCGTCTTGATAGTGTTGTTTCAGATTTCATTAAGATGTTACTTAACGGCAAATATTATCGACCTCTTTTAGATCTGACCTCTACATAAGGAAGAGATTAATTTTGTTCGGCCCCAACTCCACTAGAAAGATATCACATTTTAAATAAAAAGTTTCTGAGCCTTCTAAAACCACTCCCTAAAAAAGGGACGATCACAAACAAAATCCACACGTAATTAAATTCTTCGCTTCATAACCCGTATGTAAGGCGTAGTTCACACAAACATAATATATCCGCGGATTGTATATGTCCGCTGACAGATACGGGGACGCGCGGCGGATCTTAGGCGGAAATTAAAACTAATAATTCAAAAAGTTTCCGCGCGACCGAGCCGCCGAGCCAGATTTATGTTTCAACCAGTCTTGTGAATGCTTCCTACGTTGTTCTAGCTACTCTATGGACTGGCTGGAAGGGTTAGGATAACCTTTTTGTGGTTTTAAAGGGTTTTTGGACCTAATTTCGTTTCCTGCTACCAAGTTTGGCTTTTGAAATTTTCAGATTTTGCTTTGAAGTGAGAAATGACGCTTACGTTTTTGTGCTAAGATTTAACTATTGGCAAATGATCAAGCGAGCTTTATATTTAAGCCATATATTTTAATGTAGTTCGGTTTGGTTTATTATTGAGCCTTATATACTTCTGTACAGAACCAATATATCGCCAACTTATTTAACTTAAGGGACTACAATATTGCAAGATTGTAAACTGGTAATGTCGATTTATTTATATCGTATTACAACAATGTGGACAGTGCGTTTATATTGCGGTGTTTATTTTACGCACAGTTCATGCAGACCAAGCTCTTCACGGGTTAATATTACAGAATAATAAGTCTATCAAATACAGTCTTGATTACAACACATCGAAACCTATTTCTTTTGTTGTGTTAAACAACCCATCATGCTGGGTTGTTTAACATTTAAGTGTTTATTGATCCTAAATCATAGAGTTATTTCTCTTTCCCTTTTGACATTCTTATCTTCATCATCACAATTCCTCTGTTGCTTTTATATTTATTTATGATAATTGTTTTTAATTGTAAGGCCAAGGTCAGTTTGACGATTATTTTTAATAGCGTTGTCCCTCTCTAGAAATTCCTCCTGAATAGTGAATGCGTTTATAAATATTCTGTCCACTGATTTCTTAAATCCTCAACGTAATATTTCAACTAACCCTAAAATGTTTTCAAATTTTAATTCCGCGACTCACAGTTTTCTATTACAGAGAGAGAGTTACCTACGATAACTTAGTTTTTGTTTCTCTGCCCAAACGAACAACTTGTTGGTCACTACTCGCTGTTCCCTTGCTAACTGTTTTAGATTGCTTTTGCTGAAATTGACTCTTTATAAACAATGAATCAGTTTCTGTAAACGATATTTCTTTGTTGTTTCTGTTTGAATTGGTTTTGCATTGTATTTCATGTCATTGAAATTGAAGTTTTATTTGATTTATTGTGTTGTAGTATGGTGGGTTTTTTCTTGAAGTTCTGCAAATTGCGGAAAACCTAATGCGTTAATACTTGATTTTTTTAATAGTACCTATACTTTTTTTTGTGGGAATGTGCAAGCAGATTACAGCGACCTGGAATTAAAAGCACACGGAGGATTTCTATTCAATAAGAGTCTGACAGTACCATTCGCTACACCCAGGACGGGAAGACTCACTTGATGATTATTTTTGCCTCTCGTGTCTCAGCAGCTGATGATGATGATGACCGCTATACAACATTTTTTTTTTTAATTCGTAGTCGCAAAAACATATCCAAACAACAATTTTGAAAATAAAATAAGAACAACGGAATTCAAACTGAGTACGAAAGACGTAAACGTAGCTCCGAAATTCGTATATTCGGATATTCCCTCGATTCCAGACAGAGCATTACAATCTAACACTAAAATAAAACTCCTTAAACGCGGACACAGACTAACAGTAGTCGGACACGATCGCATTGACATTAGGAACATAACGATTGCAATTCGTCCACCGTCGGCGGTGCATCAATCGAATGCGCAGCGGCCCTGAGGAAATGCATCAATGAACTACTGTAGCCAAGCTGCGTAATCTGAAACGCCTGTATTTCTCGAATCTATTTTCCTTTTAAACATACATTGCTCCTTTAGTTCGGAGTTGAAAGTTTTCGTCATGAAGAAAGTCAGCAATGGAAAGCGATATGGCAATGTTGTCGCAAACTAGGGTTGTGCGAAGGATTTGTTTCCTAAGGTCAACGAAAGAAGTGTAGTTTTCTGTCCTTCTGTGAACATTTGTACCTGACGGCGATTCCTGACTGCGAAAAATCTCACCTTCGTGATATTAATGGGAGTCAAAGTTATTCAATGTCCGAGATTTCATGATTTATCAGCGTTTTGTGCCGACTTCTTTTTGATAGAAATTGAAGACGGTATCTTCGTGTTTTTTTTAATACATTGATACTGCGAGCCTGTATCATCCCACTACTAAGCAAAGGCATTTACAAAACTACGATTGTATAACTGCTTCCTGTTCCAGTTTCCATCAATTATTTGAAGCTTCTTCGTTTCTTCATAATCAAACGGTCCTTTTTATTTTAATAAAATCGCCGTTTTCACTATTCTAAAAAACCCATGGCCTGAGTATATAGCAACCAATACCTACTCACTAACCCATACCTCCTATAAAATAATAACCATACCCATTAACTCTTGAAAATTACTTGTTTAGCGCAACAATTTACTTGTAATGCTCTCCTCGCCTTAGGAATTACCTCGGGGTCAATACGACCCAACCGCAGCCGACGGGTGAGACCGCAAAATGTCTTGGATTACTTAAACTATATACTTAGTTTGGTAATACATAAGTACCTATATTGATACTTTAAGTATATTTAAAAGGTAGTACATGCTTTGAACTAAAATCCTATTAAAAGCAAAATAAGTGATGTTATTAATATTTTTGGTGTTATATTATTAGAGGAAAAAAAAATAACGTCCTGAAAGTTTGAGAGCATTTTTTTAATATTAAATCGTACATAGTATCATGACTGAATATGGCTATTCAGTCATTTATGTCCTACAACTGGGAAAAGTTTATCTCATATCTTTCAAAGCGCTCTTTTTGAACACCACTTCGGACAAGCCTTCACATTGAGCTCATGTAGCATCGTGCCACCTCTTTTTGCGCCGACTTTTGCTGTATTACTTAGAGTTCAAATAAATAACAACTTGAAAGTTCTAGAGCATTAAAAATTATGGAATTATTTTCATATTGTATGATGTCCATAGATATAGAACCTTTTTGTAACAAAATATTATACATAGCCAGCAATTCATGAACAGACATTGTTTCCAGAAAATAAAGTTCGATTCAGTACCCTTCCTTCGTTTCTTTATTTTTTTTCGGAGTCCTCGATGTTTCTCATCCGCCTGTCTGCTTTGCCAAGCAACTCATTAGCAATATCAGTTTTCTTATCCCGCCAAAGTGGATGAAAGACGCCGCCTTTCATGTAGACATCACTTACTGAACTGTCTGTATATTTAGTATCTGAACTTTAAACAGAAAAAAAAAATACTTTTTTTAAATTTAATTCTTTTAATGGCTTTTAATGGTGCTCTACCACCATTAAAAGCCTTTCCTTAAATTCAGTTTTCCTCTAAATACATACACAGTAGATACATATTACAGAGTCTGGTAGAGCGTGAGCTATTTATTATCTAGAATGTGTCAATAATGCTCATTATTACGGAGTACTAAAACCTTTATAAGGTGCTCTACCACCATTAAAACCCTTTCCTTAAATCCAGTTTTCCTATCAATACATACACAGAAGATACATGTAGAGTCTGGCAGAGCGTAGGTAGAGGAGCTGTTTATTATTTAGAATGTGTAGCGGTGGGGGACGCGACTTGATGCTCGCTTCAAGTGGAAATCTTTTGGGATTACGACGCCGTCAACCGGACGGGGGTGAGGATGTACTGGGATCTTTGTAAACATTGTTTTCACATTGTGTATTTTGTGATAAATAATATAATAAAAAAAGAACCTTATATTCCGAAACAGATTACAAAAAGAAAAAGTGTTAGTAACAAAAAAAAGTTTCAGTGTTTGTATTTTACAATTACATAAGTTAGGTTCTTAAAATTTAGTTGTTAGTTTAAGTTATTTTAATTTATTTATCTGCAGGGGCCCCTCTACGGGTGAAGGCCTCCTCCAAAGATAGCCAGTCCTCTCTCGGTGGTGCAGCTTATTTTGCAGCGTAAATCGCATTTCCTAGTACTGGACTGGGTTGTGAACGGTAGTTAGGCAGTTTCTCTTTATAAAATATTGGTTATGAACTGCTTTGTAGTTCTGAGAAAATTGGATTTATCATGCATATCATGATAAATCCAATTTTCTCTAGTCAGCAATTTGAAAAAGTATGTTTTGTAAATTAACTTGTTTAAAAATCTTATCCATACTTACGCATTTGTAAATTTTATTCCATTTACTTTTCAAAATGCCAGTCATCCTGACAACGGTTTAGTAATCTCGAAATTCATTCTTACACAAGACATTATTAATTATAATTCTTACACTCACACCTATTCAAGTGAAAACTGTTAAATTTTCTTTGTAAAAAAAAACATAGTTACATTAACTCAAAAAACCAAAAAAGAATCTCAGTCTCCCAGTGTGCCCCAATCCGAATGATCTGAAGCGTAGCGCTATGATGTACGAGAAGACGACGCCTGGCGAAACCTAAACCGAAGTAAAGCCTCCATCACGTCAAATGAATACTAAATCACGGGCGGCCATTTGAATTTCAATATCTACCCGCTCGGTGTGCCCGCGGACCTAATGTTTGTTGGTTTTTGATTTGCAACAGTTTTCCATGTATTTTTGAAGTAAATAATATAATTTTTCTTTATAATCTTACTGAGATTAGGGATAAATGACCTGATAATTTTATATAGGTGGATAATATAATTTATTTATTTAACTATTTATGTAAGTACACTCAAAATACAGCACAGGATAATTAAAACATAGAACTCAGTACAAGGGTACTGCTTATTTCATTTATTATAACATATAAACCGCTGAACCAATGTTGATGAATTTGATAATAGAGATAGATGGGATGAGACCTTAGAGAGGGTTACATAAGGGGCAGCCAAATATTGGTAAAGAGATTTCATTTGATCGTAATGTTTTAAGTAGGTAAAAATATTGTACTAGGTGTACTTATACCTAATTACCACCATCACGTTTATTGGAGTTATTAAATTATTTTTATCCATCATATTTATAGGAGTTATAGTTATGTCATCATCATCAGCCTATTATTTTCCCACTGTTGGGACACAGGCCTCCTCTCTGTGAGAGGGAGTGGGCCATAATCCACCACGCGGGCCCAGTGCGGGTTGGTGGATGTCACATGTCTTCGAATTTTTGGTTCTAGGACATGCCGGTTTCCTCACGATGTTTTCCTTCACCGTTTTGAGAGCAGTGCTGATGAAATAAATTACACAAAGTAATGCACAAAGTAATGGGGTTCGAACCTACGACCTACAACTCGTAAGTCGGGACCGATACCACTGGGCCACCACTGCTCTAAAGTTATGTACTAGCTTGTATTGAAGTAAATAATATCTGTAGCATGTCGTTGTCTATTATAACCTACTGTAGTAGAAAATAAAATAATTTCGTTTGTTAAACATCAATATACCTTATTATTATACCTATTTTGTCATTATACAAATCGTCGTGTCATCAAAAATAACGTCCCATAATTAGATAACGCTTGACAGTAAATTGGATCTATTCTAAGCTTGTAAATATTTTTAGTCAATAATGAATAAATATTGCCTAAAGGTTACTTTTAGTACAAACAAGTGATTGTTACAACACTGTTTTTAAAAAATAACTTGTTAACCTAACGATCTTTCCAAGGGTATTATATAATTATTTTAGGTTCCAATTTTCGTTTTAAAAATACAACACTACATAATTACAGCCATTTGAAGACAAGGTCAAACTACTCTGTAACAGGGGAAATGGTTGATTTCCTGTTTTAGATTTAAATGGTTTCTGGTATTCGGTTCAAAAAACAAGTTTTTACCATGTAAACTACTAAATGTCGATAGATATGTCTTAAAAGACACTTGAAATGATTGCTATGGGCTAGATTATTAATTAAAAAACAAAGAGATCGAAACAAAAAAAAAGGCTTTTTAGTACTTGAATATTAAAATGGAGTTGATTCGCAGTATTCCGAGACTGGTTGACTGGAGAATAAAAAATTATGTTAAACAACTTATTGTTCATCACCATTATCGCGCACCTAATTTAAAATTCATGTACTACTCTTATTTACTTCATTATTAACTTAATTCAAGAGAAATGTATAATAACCATATGTTTTGAATTTGTATGACTGCACAGCGGATTAAATCTAGTGCATTTTTTAATGTACTGGAAAAGCCCGACCAATCGGACAGTTGTTCAAACTAACAGTAGGCCCATACCTCATAATATCTACCAAAATCTATACCTAATATTATGTAACACAACCACAAAAACTGTTTACATACAAAAAAAAAAGACATAAGACAAATGTTTCACTTTCTTCCATCGCCGCCGTCACATGGCAGTTTTCCCAGGAAAAACAAAAAAACTTCCACCACTAAAGCACTTAATGAAACAAAAGGATCCGAAGTACACACAAATTGCCAGATACATATTCCGAGCACATTTATCAGTAGAAAAAGAACCGGAGCTGAATCGGCAAATATTTTTTCTAGACGATTAGCGGAAACTCTCCTTTGAAATACCTACACTGAAACAAACATACATTTACAGTCCCTAAAACGAATTTTCCAACACTCTCAACTTTCACACCTACATTTTAAGAATGATTTTCGAGACGTGGAAAGTTTATTAAGTGAAAATGAAGCATGGTTTTGAGTTGTAGGTTCAGCGTGGGAACGGGCGCGTCGCATTGACCCCTCGATGCTTAGACAAATGATTTCCAACCAAGTATTTTCTTCAAATGTTTTTGCGTTTCGGTGTTATTCGGGATTTCGTGAAGACCGCGGGCGATTCGGTTTAAATCTTTTTAATTCATCTTTGAAGCTGGTCTTGGTCTATATTTTAAGATCTATTTATGGAGATAGAAATAAAAATTCTTCGCACATTCGTCTTCTTCTCGAATTGATGATTCCTCTCTGACCAACCACGACATCTCTTTCGTTTACTTCATTCAAATCCTAGAGGGATCAGGTAGTTCAACGAAGGGCACTCCTGTATCGAATCTTCAACCATAAGGTATGTAAATGAACAAGTGTGTGATAATAGTAACAAAAAACATTGGCTCTAGGCTAACTCTAGACAATGTTTGGATATATATTGAACTTTCAAAATACCATTTTAATTTACTAAATAGCTATAAAGTACTATCTTGACATAGTGGCATGTTGGCTGGCAAGATAGTAATTTCATCCACACCATCCAATATAAATTTTTCATTCCATCGAATGCAAAAAACGAACGAATATTTTTTCATCAACCCAATCTAAATATTGAATATCTTTACATTATTTATTTAGCATGCCAATACCCTTTATATAAACCAACACTTTGCTAGGGGTGGGGGGATCTTCGGACGCATCCTAACAATTTTTCTCATAAACCGAACATGACAGATTCGTCAGAGATTGATCGAGCGAGCGCAGTTCATCTGATGGGGTGCCGAATTATAATGCGAGGGGTATTTTGTACCCCAAGACGTTTGTGCTCATCGATAGGTTTTAGAATAACATCTGTGATTTCTATTATTTTGGTTTTTGGGAGACGTGCCTCTGAGTATTATTTTGGGAATTAAGCACAGCTTTCGTATTGAAAAAATCTCATAGAATAACTACTGGAAAAAGTACCTATAACTTCGCACGTGGTAATGTCGGATATCACTCCATAGAAATGTTCTAAATAGGTAAAAATGTCCTATCATGATTCTTACATCCGAAATACATGTCATCATTTCATCATCAGCCGGAAGACGTCCACTGCTGAACATAGGCCTCCCCCTTAGACCGCCACACCGAACGACAATTCGCCACTTGCATCCAAATCTCGATAGGTCTTCTTTGGCGGCTCCATCTAATGGGACATCTTTAAGACTTGGACAACCAAATTCGACTTGTTTGATTACAGACTAAAAATCAAGATTGCAATCGAAATAGGTTATTAATTTCCATCGTAAATCAGGTCATGATCTACCTGAGTGACTTTACTTGATATCTTGTCAGACGATCCCTGAAGAGTTAGTTCAATCTGATCTAATTAGTGATTATTTTGTTTTTTGCTGAACGTAAACCTCCTCACAAGAGCGCCCATCCTGCTCCTGGGTAATCTGCATCCATCAGCTGCCAGCCTCTTGCTTTTAAAGTTCCTTAAATTAAATGAAATAAATTTTATAATTATTTATTGGTTAAAATTTCTTTCTGTTTCTCACCGGGACCGGTTTCGTTAAATTTAAACATCCGAAAAATTGTCTCTTTTTTCTAATTAAAGCGGCATTAAAAGAGTTTATACAAACAAATTGCATTTTAAGCTTCTTAAATTTTTTCCCGGGCGTGTAGATGAAAATCTTCCTTCGACGGAGGGCGAACTACCCTTGAAAAAATATAAAAAGTATTATTAAAGAAGGAGACAGTTCGGGCCGCATTTGTAACTGTCGCGGGCCCTATGATGAAAAATTAGTTCAGTCCTCGTGACAAAGGCGAGCTAAACCCACTATACATGGTTATCTCACTCTAACTTACGAGGTGAATGAGGGAGAAAAGGGATGGATGGATGCTGCGTTTCCAATAGCAAATGACACAGATAGCTTAGGGATGACCGTAGGAGCGAACAGCAAGTTTTTGACAGGGCCCATTTATTGTGTATTGAATATCAATATAATTTCCGTGAGAGTCGATTTTTGTCTCATAGTGTGTGTGTCCCCTGAGTGAGGAGTTTGGGCACACAGATTACGACCAATAGCAAATATTGTGCGTGATTGATGTAGGCGAGACGCCTCGGTGGATCTGCCATTTCTTTGCTTTGTTCTTTTGTTTTTCTTACGCAAATTCCAATGAGTTTGATGGATTGCAATGGAATGAAGGTGACAAAGTATCGGACGAGCTCAACAAAATTAGTATTCTGTTTTTTTATTTTTAAAGAAATAGTCGGCATTGTTGAGCAATATTTCAACTTACAATAAAATCTAGCACTCAGGTTCTCTTTGACAATAATACTTTATCAGTTACTCGAAAAAAGAATTAGTCAATGATCGCAGATTTCTGATAACTTGTCACAAACCTTGACCAGTGATGGAATTTCTCGCATTCTTACAAAATGTCTGAGTGTTGCGCAACTACTTCCCCCTTAGATATTCATTACACTAAAAATGTTAATATAATTGGAGTTGGACTCGAGTATTCCCCATTTTTTTATAATATTATCTTCTTCTAAAATCCGTCGCACTATCTCAAATACTTGATACAAACCTTGACCCTCGCTGGAATGTCTTGCACTCGTACGCAAATGGACAGGATTATCCAATAATGGCGCGACCATTCCGTCTAAGTGCGGCGCAGCTACGGCCACCGTACATAATCGATTGTCTTGCTCCCGGAATACAACCGCTTATACTGAGTAGAGATTTATTAAGATTAAGGATAAGGATTTCATTTGAAAATTGCATATTATTTTGGTCGTAATAACTTTCTAAGTGATGTTCATCGTTTAATAATTTTCGATACCTACACCTGCTTTTTTTTTTCTTGTATCTCCAACCATTCCTCAGCATCCACAACCTGTCTTCGAACATTGCTGAACAGAGACCGCTCTTTATTAATGCGTTCTTCCTTACTTTATTGTGTCAGCCACATCTAGATAGATACCCTTTTTTTTTTAGGTGGTAAAATCATCAAATGAGTCCTCCCGCCCTGGGTGGGGCGGAAAGGACTGCTGTCAGACTCTTACTGACTAAAATCCACCCGTGTTCCTTCGGATGCCCTTTACGTTCCAGGGCCACGGTATCCTTGGGTTAAGAAAAAACCCGCGACCCCAGCAGGCATTTAGCGCGAAACACGACGCGCCACCGACCCGGGCTTGGTCCTTGGTCGGACGGCGAGCTACCCATTACTCACCGTCCGCAAGCCCGCTCCGCCGCTGTGCCCTCTGCTGATCAGAGGGACACGCGTTGGAGCGTCCACACGACAGGCAATTATTCGCATACGGGCAAAGAGATCCCTTAGGCACACAGGGCCCGAAAAACTGGTCTTCCCCCCGGACGTATCCGAGAGGGAACTCCAGTCCACGGGCGCACGTGGAGGTTTCCTGTCTTAGCACCCCAGAGAGATACCCTAGCTTAACTTAGCATTACTAGGTGTCGTCTCCCCTTGATTATCATCACACGATTTCCAATATCGAAGACCCTGTATACTAACTCGTTTCTTCCTAAACATCTTATCGCATCACTTAAAATTAGCAAAACTCCATCGTTTCAACAAAACTCTAACCAGCAACAAATTAATCATTAGCAGACACTTAAAAGTATACGAAAAAAAAAACTGTAATAGTTTTCCGCCGAATTTTGCAATAAATCTTTAATAAATTGTTCGGAAAACTTGTAGAACATCATTTCATTTTCTCCATTTTCAAATAACAATATTTTCCAAGCAACCTGAAATCACACAAACATAACATATTTACATAACAAACCTCTACCGAAGTCATCAAAGTAAAATCGCAGTACATAGCGAGTACACAATCGGTTGACCGTCGCACGGAGCCGGCCACAGGCAAATGACAAGGAATTAGTCGGTAATGGCGAGACCATTGTACCTAACTGCCTGGTGGCTCACCTAGACATACATAATTGATTATCCCACTGAACCCTTCTGTGGAAGTTTGCTTTTAGAATTTTAGAATGTTTTTGAGTAATGGTTTGAATATTTTCGAGAGAGCGTCGTATAAAAAAAAGATTGAGAAAAAAATCCTGAATCATAATGAATGACTGATTAGGAATTTGAAATAGGTTACTTAAATGTTACTTTTTGTCACAAGTTTAGGTTTTTTTTTTAACCTTCCAGCATTCAAGAGCAAGGGATCTAAAAAGGCCACTTAGAAAAATGCATGAATTGCGACAAAATTATCCTATATTGATTATAAATTCTAATGCTTTAGCAATAGAATAGGATATTCGATTTTACGAATTATTTAGCAATTAATAAAGAAATTTTGCTATAGTGACTTTTTTGCTCCCTAGAATGTGGACGAGGCGACAGTAGCATAAAAATTGAAGCAGGTTTTCAATGTGTTCCTGCCTAACCCCATGGAAAATATCCTATTTAGAGTATTTATTAAGAGAAAATTCGTCCCAAGTTTTAATTTTTTTGACATTGGACGAAATCCATTTGATGTCAACTTACCTAATTTACATCCCCGTCAAAGTTACCTACAGACACAGTCATCCAATGTCATCCACCTAATTACCTGCATTGTTTGTGTGTGCATAATTACCTTCGTGTTCTAAGTAAAAGGAGACGTGCTGCAAACACACCTCCCAAGGGATCCTAAGAATGTAATTTAAGCATTTTCTAGAACCACTTGTTGCAGTAAAGGGTTAAATATGCAAAACTATATTTTGAGTGAATTAATAAGTTAACTTCTAAAAATTACTAATTAATAATTCGCATCGATCTGTTAACAATAAGGTGCTGAATAATAAAAAAAATTTGGTGGTAGCTAATGGTACAAATAAGTCCCACCTGACTGGATGGACCGGAAGGGACTGTCAAACACGTAGGTACTGACTAAAATCCACCGTGTTCCTTCAATTGCTCTTTACGTTCCAGGGTCACGCGGTAACGTGATTCTTAGACAGTCTCGCGACCCGAAGGGAAAAAAATGAAAATTGTGCATGTAAGACAGTATCCAATAAAAGACGAGTTTAAAAGATCTACGAGTATTTCTCTAGTTTCAAGGGAGCATTTTGTTGCAGTAAATATCTTATATATAAAATTTCCGTGTCACAATGTTAGTTACCGTACTCCTCCGAAACGGCAGTCAGTAGGTCTGAGAATCGGCTACTATCTATTTTTTTTTTAATTTATATGGCAAAACAACGTTTGCGGGGTCAGCTAGTTTGTAATAAAAACCAAGCTTCTTTAAAATACTCGTAAATAATCAAAATCAACACAAAAAGAAATCACTCCCAAAAATTATCTTTATTAAAACATCTGATCAGAAAAAAATTAAACAAAACCCCCATGACACACATTGTGAGAAACCAGGTAATTAAATCAGGAATAAAAATTCAAGGTTGGAACATGGCTGAATAATCTTATTTATCTGTGTCATACGACGGCTTTTTTACTAAGACGGATCTGTCACAGATTATCTAAAGCTATTATTCATTCTTTTTGCTTTAGGACCAATCTGACAGCTGTCTTAACCCTTTTTAACCAATGAGAATGTCATAGGCTCACGATTTACATTGAGTCTTCTTTTTTTCGTCTCAGCTTAGTATATTAAGTGCTTTTTTATTGTGTTTTAATATTCTAGTTGTTTTTTGTTTCTGTCTAAAAGGAAGGGATTTAATTATTTTGTTAGGTGACTTGAATTCTTGGGGACGATTATGAGTCAGGGTGATTTCTTGAAAGTAAATAGGGAAAACTACGATATTTCGCGGATTTTATACTTCAAGGCCTTTGTCAAACAGACAGGCGATAGCGAACCGAACCGAATCATGTCATATAAAAATGCGAAAGCGATCCGATACTCTATGTGACAGGCTTCAAACAATTCCATACATTACAAACAAAAACGCTACGCCACGCATTCGGTTCGTCTGTCAGTTTGACAATAGCTTAACTTTACTGAGTATTTACTGTGTTTTTTTCATTAAATAGTCTAGTTTTACCATGAGATGTTGAATAACCCAGTAATAATGTAGTTATGTTGTGGCCCCTATGGTTAGATAGGCGATCGGTTAATGTAATTTTCTAATATTCAGCTGCAACATTTGAGACTGGAAAACCCCCAAACATCTTTACGAGGTACCTATTGGTAATGTTTTCATCGTATTTAATATTTAATGCTTCGTGGCGGCGGCGCGGCGTGCGCTTTGAAGGCCTACTGTGGTCATTGATCATACGTAAAGAAGCATACCTATACATTTTCATAATAAAAACTTATCTTACTACCGAATTCGACAAAAACACGTGTACAGTCATTAAACTGTATGAACCAAACATTAACTAAATAACAGCAAACATAAAACGCGACACCCGTTACCTAATAAAAAAACAAGCAATAATATTATTTATTACCACAATAAACACATTTTAATTAACGTTATCTATTCACAATCGCGTAATTAATAGCAGCAATAAAATTAACCCACCATGTTTCAAATAAAACGGTCGAAACAAAACTTCCTAACAAGATAAACGATACTCATAATACATCATTTGTGTAGCTATCAATAAGGCGGCCGAATCTTAACATCTCACTAACATCTCAATTTCTTGTATTGGAAACAACAATAATATTTCCTGAAACAGGATATTTATTTAAAACAAGGCGTTGATAAAGTAATTTTCTTTTAACCTTAACCATGTCTTTATGGAGTGGTCATTACTTAGCAATGGTACACAGCCCGCTCTGAGCAATGGCTACGTATTAATCAAAATGCCATATTTTTGTCTCGCTCCTTTTGTACTTCCGTTCCTTTCTCACCAGTCACGGATATTTCGTTTTTATTTGCTGCCAAGTATCTCTCTAAAACGTTAATCTCATCAGAGGAAAACAATCCCTAATTGTTTTATCGTTAGTTCTTATTTCAAGTGTATTAGTTTGCCACTTATTACCTTCTTCGTTGGGTGATCAAACTCAGGTTCTGCAGTCTTACTCTCCTGAGACGAAATTCGGTCTTTTTTTTTCGTCTCTCCATCACAGATCCTTTTTTCGCTTTTTCAGAATAGACGTAGGAAAGCGTTCTTGCCTTCGTCCATTTCTTACGCATTATCTCGTAATCATTAGTTTCACCATTTCCTTGATAGTAAAAGGTTTTTAGACAACTCAATTAAGTAGATTGATTACTTTTACACTTACGTTATACGAACGTTAGTAAATAGAGTTGGGTTGGACTTCTATGAACTATGTACTTGATACTTTAGATTCACTACGTCGCAAAAGTCACCAATTTGAGAAACTGGGTGCGTTTCATTACCTACCATTTAATGAACTACGGTTATAAAACTTCGTCACCGTATAAAATAAATTTAATATTACTACTGCCTTAACTTAACCTTTGACCCTAAGATAACATCAACATTCATTAGTGGATTTCCAATTTGCAACGTAGATATTAATCGTGCTTTGTAAACAAGATTACGACACCTTATTAATATTGAATAAATATTTTCCAAAAATATTTAAAATTAAAGAAATATCACTACCAATTCTGTATTTTGCACAAAAGCGACCTTAAGTGAAGACACAAAAGATTCAAATTAGCATAATATAAAAATACAAAGCCAATATTTTAGACCTTTCACAGTCGTTAACAGTAAAAAGTATGGAGGTGCTATTTTCTTATGACACAGGCTTGTGTCAGTCAGCGCGGCTCCAGCGATGAAACGGTACTGCTGTTTCGTTGACGAGATCGTAAACAACGACTTAGAAAAAAGCATGTCCTGTTAATACATTCTCATTTTCGAAATCATAGGTACTCTTCTGTAAAAGGAATAGAAAAAAATACATGTACTCATTTTTCTCAAGTTCATTACCGCAATCATTCTTAAACTCCTTCCTAACATAGTTATTCTATTTATTATTTATCACAATAAACAAACTAATTTCTTATCCCTCTTGTCAACACTACGCCTGCAGCTCCTTCCACATGTTACATGTCACCTCTCCCTCCTTCCTTGCTGAAGTGAATACGTCAGCACCCAGCGGCCATGACACATACCTGTTTCTTCTTAACTTAAAGATCGCGGGAACTTGGTATTTCAGTCTTGTCGTATAAAGTTGGCATTTTAGTGAAGTAATTATTTTTGGCAGATGTTTTATATGTAGAAGACGAAAATGTGATTGGTTTGTAATTTGTATTAATTTTATTCATTTTATTAATCGTATCTTAAAAGCCTTTTATAAAGAGCCTTTTCTGAAAAATGTGTTTCATTAAAATAATCTAGCATTTTTGAGGAACTGGATGTCTTCGTTCAGAATTGGAAGGATGTGGTGTACCGAGAGGAAAGTCTTTGCCCAGCAGTGGAACAGGCTAGTAAAAAAAGCATTTTTGGAATTGTTTAGAGCATGATATCGAATAGGAACAAATATTTAAAGAGATAGTAATGGGAACATGATGTTGACATAATATGAGGGTTATAGATCAAACCTCAAGTTTTAGTTTTAACTATTTTATGGAGTTTAAGCTCGTAGCTAAATAATAACAGATTCAAGGTTTACCTAATAGTACTCGTAAGTAGATTTAATTAAATCTCATGTTGTTTTTATTGCCATCAATTGATATAAATCTGGCTAAAACTCAACAGCATTTTTGACACCAACCCACCTCTGGCCATTGTCAGGCAGTCCATGTTGATAGATCTGTAGCTTTTTAGCAACCTTTAAAATTACGCAAGACATGTACGAAATAGGTCAAAAAGGACTGTGGGCGTTAGGTGTCACTGTCTTCGCATAAATGTAATCTACGCATCTACGGATTTTGTTGTAGTTTTTTATCTTGCTCAGAAATATTGATTAAAAATAGCCCAGGGCAGTACATAGAAACCTTCTTTAATAAATCTACACTTGCTAGTCGAGGTTATCACCTGTTACTAATGGCATGTCACCTGTCTCCTGTAACAAATGTTATAACTAATAACAAGATTTTATTTGAAAGTCAGTTCAACCATAATTTCTTAGTACAAGGAATCGTGATATTGATATTCTAGGAGCGTTGGAGAAAAAGCAATGAGTTTAAATTACCCGATTTTCCGGACGACTTTCTTAAAAATACTTTTTTCCTGAAATAAAGAACACAACAAAAAATATTATCCGATATGGTGCAGTTGTTCGCAAGCTATGCGCGTACTTACATACAGATTTCAACAACATTGTTTTAATAAATATTAATGAACTCTTTGTCTCTCTTTGAAAATCAAATTCACAATCAAGCTAAAAGGTTTTTCAGCAATTCCGTCATCTTTAATCATCACCAATCACTGATATTTCCCACAAGTGTCACGTCATTCATCATCAGAAGCAGTGGCGTGCTACTTAGATGATGATCAGCGTCTTATCACGATTGTACCCAGTGTTGGTACACGCTGGTGAACATTTGCATATAATGGTACGATGCGATGCCATTCGTCAAATTGTTTGAGTGACACCTACTTTATACGGGGTGTTTGTTTAAAACTATTAAACACTGGTTTTGTTTTGAAAAGAGAAATCGGTACTTCCTAATGCCCATATACGTTGATGCTTATGCATCGTTTTGGTATGAAGTTTACGCACACAAAGATAATACTTACATTTTTTACGTTACAAGGAATTGCATTTACATTAATTTATTATTTAATTTCTTAAGGGTTCTACCATTCCGCAGTGGTAGACGCCCACGGCATAATTAGGACGTCAGCAGACGATCTCCGGCAACCGTAGGCGCGGGCCATGCGGGTGGCGAGTAATGGGCGACTCGCTGTCCAACCCATGGACCATGCCCGGGTCGACGGCGCGTTGTGTTCCATGCGCGCCTCAAAGAGTGTCAGAATAATGACGGGGCCCCCTTTTAGAGGGCCAAAGCCTGCCGGGGTCGCGAGACTTATCCCAGACTCTGGAACGTAAAGGGGTATTGAAGGACACCTTGGATTTTAGTCAATACGAGTCTGACAATCCCTCCCGCCCCGCGCCGGGTGGGAGGATTCATTTGATGATTTTACCACGATAAAAAAAGGGTTCTACCATTCCCAAATATTTTTCGGTTACTTTTCGTCTTTGGAAATGCCCCAAAATCATAAATGCTCTTTTGACAGAGCGCATTTTAATTTTTATTACATAAAAAAACTTTATTACGCAATAAAGAAATTACCCTATATTACATCTTCATTATGCATCGTAACAAAAATAAATAAATGAGTCGTCATAACTCTTAAATTCATTGTTGCGAATAATTCTCATAATCAATTTAATTCATCTTTTCAGATCACGAAGCCGACGTCAAAGCATCACCTGGAAGAAAAAAAAAAAAAACACAAATCAATATTCAACGCAATAAAGAAACATCATGTAAATGAAAACAAGGGAAGGGTAAATAAAACCTATAGGCAGAACGCATTAAGGTATTCGGGCAAGACGCCATTGTTGTCATATCGTGGATAAACTATGACATTAATCAATGGAGGACAACAATAGTACCGCTCACCTCAAACTGAACTCATCTCACCAACATACCTTGAACTATGCTCTCTTCTGTGAAGTTCAAGTCAAGCAGGTCAAGGAAAGCTGGTTGAGAGTATCAAGTGAAGTACAACATCTACATAATGTGGGCAACACACAACACTAGATAACCGTTATTGTGACGACAACTCCGATTCTACCCACGTGGTTATTGAAAGCTCAAGATATAAATGCTTATGTACCAGACAATGGGTTTTATGTAAATAAAAAATATTCATTTGTTGTATCTATGTAATAATTTAAGAAAAGTTTGCTTTGTAAACTACGTTATATACACACCATTTTTCTATGGAAAACAACTATTAAAAAAAATGAATATAAGATATTTCTACGATACTTACATACCTACTCCTTTCGCCCTATCCATTTTCGAACATCAGAACATGCACAATTGCACACGTCAGTTGTGAGTGTTACATAAAGGACTTTTTTGTAGAACACCAGGTTGATACAGTGAACTTAAGTTTCTTCGTCATCATCATCATCTGACGAAAGACTTCCACTCCTGAACAAAGGCCCTCCCCTACTTCGTCTTTCTTTCTTAAGTGTTTACTTATCATTTAAGCGGTGTCAGTATTATGAAATGACACATAGATGCAATCCAAACTCATATACTCCATCAGTACCTAAAACGAGGAACTGCAAACCGGACCGCAGTCCCAACTGAAACCAAAATTAATTTGTGATATGCAAAATCAAATCCCTAACGACACTCGCATTCATTCCCCACCATTTCACTCGGCTCATTAATCAAGAGGGTTCCTTCAACGGGGACAGATAATTTCATTAGTTGATATGTGGTACGTATAGGTATTACTGAATTCACGGAAAGTTAGCGTTCATCATATTATTATATCTGGCCCCTTTGTGTAAGCTTGTCTCTTCTTTCCTTATACATTGCCAAGAAGTTTACTTTAGATTCTCTAAAGTGTTGAGTGACAATGCTGGCGGGGATTCTTGAAGAACTGGCGAATGAAGATATAATCTTGAAGTCTGACAACCCTTTCAAGAGATTTCGAGGTGGTTTATGTCTTACAGATTTCTGATTTTCTTTCTGATTTAGAAAATCTTATAATATGTATTCATAAAGATATCGTGTTACTGACCAGTATCTGGGTTGTCGACTCATTTGATGATTTTACCACGCTAAAAAAATAAAAAACCATTTCGCTCTCTGAACACCTGATTCAAAATTAAACTTGTTTGCTAAAAGAGTTCATTCACCGCTGCACAAGATTGAGTCATTACCTCTCAATCGCCAATCAACGCCTTTGCCCTTGGGCTACTGATACTCTTAATAATTTTATTAAGTCCAAAAATAAACTACATTAATAAAGTTCTTTATCGCTTAATACCATTCAACTTTTAAATAAAATACTTTTATATTCCAATCAACCAGGTTCTCTAACTATAATTTATGGCAACTGGAACAAAAGAGATTGTCTATTCAATATCGAGATTCCTTGGTAAGACCAAGATGAAAACTCCGACCTCTCTTGTCTGTGAAAAGCTAGGAAACAAGTGACACACGAAATACTTGCTATTGTGTCGTAGAGTGACGAGATTGGTTCCCGCGACGCTGTGATAGAGGCCTTTAGTTTGTGAGGCTGCACCAGGAATTTATAGATATTTCGTAAGTATATAAAGTTTAGCACAGAAGCGATAGTGGAGATTGACACAAACAAAAAGAGGCCTAAGGCATCACAATAAATACACTTTATAAGGATACAGACAGGCTGTTATTTCATCAACCAGAAAATAAATATGAAATTCTAAGAATTGATGATGAATGACAGAAAATTAGAATTAAATCAATTTTGGAATTTAAATTCATTGCTTAAAGACGAATTGAATATAAACAAAACAAACTCGTACCAAAATCCAAACAGGAAGTCTTAAACTCAATTACATTATTTAAATTCTCGTTTCATTTCTTTTACTCTCGGCCCAAAGTTCCAAAATGTAGCCAAGGAAATAAACAAAAAGTGGGGCAACAAAAATATGAAGGAACCCCGCAGAGCTTATCCGTAGACACGCAATGATATTAGAGAAATCGGAACACCGCATTATTGTATACGATGACAGCGGCAAGCGGTGGAGCTGAGCGAAGCGGAGCGGAGAAATGCTGTTCAAGGTGGTATAAGGTTCTACAAGTAAGGAAGGAAATGTAATGTTTGTGAGTGAGGAAAACTGTTACGACTGCAGAGTATACTATGCTTCCCAACTGCTTTATAAATCAGTTATCATCGCTTTTCAATAAGAGTTTGAAACAGCTTTTTCTACTACATACAAATTATCATATTTTACTGGCTTTCGCACATACACTTCGATTTGTTTAGTTTCCTAAATAATTCACCAGCCTTAAAAAATATTTCTAAAAAACATCTTGTAAATTAAGCAAGAAGGTGTCATCTATAGGTGAATACGCATTAGTAACTTCGTAATAAACTTTACGAACCCTACGAACATAATCTCACTCATTAATCTCTTCAGCACCTACATAAATAATGACGTAAGTATTAACGTAACGTGTTCCGTTGCGTTGATTGAATTTATCACGAGACGTTTCATCAAAATGTGGTGTAGGTGTCACCGTTGCAAGACTGGTTTTGAGGCAACCATTTTCTATAGCCGGTGTGGTGGCGACGGATTTTTCAGTAATCTTAGTAAAATGAATAAAACTTTTCTTTGTTTAAATAAAACATTTCCTATTTATCCATCTATACATAAATTAATGTTTATTTTTTATATCTTTAATGATTACTGTTTTCAGTTCAATCATCACCAAGAGCTATTGTTTAAACCATTGTATTGATAGCTTCATTATTTGTTTCTACAATATTTTCATCTACCTGCAAACATTCTAAATTACAAGACATGACTGTCTTTGTCTTCATTATTTTATTTTGTATACCTACTTTTTTCAGTTCCTAACATTATCCCATCTTCTATTAAATCTTTCCAAAACCGAACCACCCCAGATTCCTGCACACCTAAAACTAGATTATATCTTGGCTATGATTACACGCTTACCAGCTGGTATCTACGGATTATCTTTATTGAATGCCACACGCTGCTCACAGCACGCCGCCTAACATAACTTACTGCAGACTACGGACCGTGCAATAAGGGTTTTATCTCGTTATTTTTGTCTAACTAGCATTTTTCGTAGGTAAGTTTTTGAGAGGTAGAAAATTTGGCAATAATTTAAAGGTTTTTTTAGGTCTAGTAATATTATTTCATTAAAATATAGGAGAGTAAAGTACTAGTACTTACAAAGCAGATCTATCAACGCCCAAAGAGACCCTAGAAGGACCATAATGGTGTAAATTTTCAAAAATGTCAGGTGTAGTATCTACTTGCAACCATCGAGCATGCTTCTATGAACGTAGGCAATGTGAAAAGAATATGTAGGACTGTAGCAGGTGACATTCTTTAGTTTCATCTTATATTACTGCCATGCAAAATGTGTGAGAACTGTGAGGTTATGTAAGTATGTTATGTTGTAAAAATAATTCTACATCTACTAATGCTAGATGAGGTTCTAAAAAAATTTGTCCATCAAAAATAACTCAAGCAATTGTAATAATGATGAAATCTGATTGGCCATTTAAACATTCTAAAGACTCAATTGCTAAAGAGCTACCAGATCTAGTCCAATAAAACATAATGCATAACAACGATTATTTTGTCGTTACTTTATCAGGTAGTTACTATCTCTGTTATTAAGTAATCTGATGTGCTATCACTGAATGCTAGTGAGATCTGTGTGGAAGCGTAGGTAGGTCCAGATGAATCGTGGAACGCAGTGAGAAGACTCGAAGCGGATATTAAGTTAATAGAGGATGTTCGGCGGATTGGCGGAGGACTGAGCCCCATTGTGGCTTCTTGAGAGTAAAATCTGTAATAAATTATCTTGTCTAAGTACATAAGTAGTAAAGAAAATAATGAAAAAAGACGGTGCTATTCATAAAAGGCCTACTATGAAATAAATAAAAAATTATTTAGGACCAACCTTGCTTAAATAAATGAAAACAATATGAATGATGTAAAAAAGGATTTGTAATAATTACTTGATGGAAAAAGAGTGTCCATGGAGTAACTTGCTCGTTCATCTCCATAGAGGTAGGGTTTTGGAATGTGCAACTTCAGTAGTTTTACAGTTGTTATGTCTTAGGACTGGGACTTTAGCTCTATTACTTTTGTCTTTCAAAACGTTTTGACGTTTCAAAAGTTCCTGTAACCGTACTATTTGAAATGTTTTTTTTTTTAATTTGAAAAAAAAAAACAGTACTTTAGATAATGTAATCCCTATAAGTATTTCATTATTGTTACGAAGTTTTAGTTAGCTAACGACGCAATTAGTTTTCTTTCGTGAAAATCGATCATGCTTTTCCAGGATTCTATTGATAGCTGAGACCGTTTTTCCTCTTCCAAGAAATTAATGGGACTTGTCCATCGATGGGAAACTGGCTATCCAATACTGAAAGAACTACCTAATCTTATTGAGTGAGCGCTTTCAGGAAGTGCACGTCACGCGATTGATTGAGTACTGTATTCTTTTTTTTATCAAGTCCGGTGATTGTAGTTCCTGAATATTGATGTGGCATGTGGAAGCTCCAAAAAGGATAAAGTAGAATAAAAGATGCTATATTTTTGAAAACAAATGCAAAAGTAATGTTTATTTTTTGGTTTAGGGATTTATTTTCAAAGAATTGTAATTTTACGAATTATTTGGAAGACTGCGTTAGCTTTTTGATGTAACATTTTATTTACATTCACAATGATGATAGTCTGATTTCCATCAAATGAAGATTCGAGCTAAATCTACAGGTTAGTCAATGAAATTGAGATAATGAGATTGCCAAAGGATGTGCTGGTTTAAAAAAAAACTAAACCCACATTGGACCTGGTAAGGCACTACGTAATTACCAAATCAAAAATTAGAAAGTGCATTATTTTGCTCAACGTAAAAAATGGCATTAAAAAGATCGTGACTGTACACTTGGCATCACAAGTCTATGCAAATGATGTGAACCAACCTTGGACCGACAAAGGCGTCTCAACCGTCACCAACTATTGTTTTCCAACAACACGAGAAAAACGACACACTTCAGAAATGCATGAACAGAGTAATAAGGCTAGTTGACACAGAGAAACACTGTGTCGTTTCTTAAGGTGCTATCATCGATCTTTTGATGAATACCGTTGAATAACATCACATTACATTTAAAGACTATTTGTATTTGTAAAACGGCAACGAATGACATATGGTAAGATTATACGGTTTATTTTAATCCGTGTGTATATTTTTTCGTATTAGCACGAAGACTGGTTTTGGATTAACCTATTTTTAAATATGCAATTCTTTATTAGTAAACTGTATAGATTTTCTTTCGTGATTCAATTAATCTATGTCTTTAATGCTAAATAATTCTACCGATTAATTAATCATTGTGTTTCTTAGTTACGTTTGCTTGCATAATCGAAAATATGGTTGATAAAGACATGATTTGTAAAATGAGCAATTGTATTTTTTTGCCTTACTTACTTTACCAAAAACAAGGGAAAAGCCCCTGAATAAAATCTACAGATCTGTAAAAAAGGTGTTCCTATAAAATATTATAATTAAAAGGTTTTCATTAATAGGTAATTAACAAATATTAGTGTTATTTTAGTATTTCGTCGGCAAACTTGAGAGTACCTACCTATTATTAGGGCTGCACGAAGTATTTTGATCTAAATATATTTTCATATTTACCGTTTTAGAAAACCTGTCCATTTTTCATACAGAAAAGGACTTCCTAAAAATAATCCAGCGGCCGTCGGCAGTGCTCTATTTCGGGACTATCCGTCGGCCGTAACACTACCTGCACCAAAAAGTTTCAACTTTTTCATCGTCCTGATATACACTCTCTTACTTATTTATACCAAGAAGTCGTTTAGCAGTATAAAATATCAAACAGGTGATAAAACACGAAAACTTGGCACACTGACAGACAAATTGACATGTCCATCGGAAGTGACATTAACAATCCTATATAAATACCAACAAATTGGAGTCAGATAAAAATAATCTAATTACCAATCAATATAATAAGGTCAAAGCTTTCATTAGGGTCTAATTATTTTTTAAAGTGTTCGTACAGAATGTTGTGTGCGAACAATTTGTGTTAATTAATAATTCATGTAATGAGTAACGGTGAAATTAATTGCTGGATGTCGATCAGTTTAGTAGTTAAAAATGTATTATTAGCTTTAATGGAATACATTATTACATTATACGTGTTACGTGCCCTTCATTTTTAATTAGCACGTAAGTAGCAGTTGTCTGCGCCACCTTAAGCTTCATTAATTTATCTCTTCTTAAAAAATACAAAACTTTTTCTTGTATTTACCCTGTAAATATTTTCTTCACATATCCACTTGAAAATTTGATTGTGCAATATAATTTTTAATTAAAATTGAATAACTAGTTCTACTTCAAAAATATTATGAGAAAATTTGCTATAAAAGCGAGCCAAATTATTGTAACAGATATTTAAAAAAAAATAAAGGTGTAAACCTAAATGATCCAAGATCGGATTGATATCTATTAAGAAATTACAGGGACATCAGTTCATCAAAAGTAGCACCTGTTAAGTGGAGTGAGGAAAATAATTAAAGGTTCGCAAATTAAGTTATTAAGTACTTGAGAATATTTCATTATTCATTTCCATCACTTAACTTCGACAGTTTCGCAGAACTGATTGATGTTCATATCGCAATTATTGAATTGATGAGACATTTTTTTTAAACTGATAAACAAAAATGGGAGTGAAGCAAGCTTGCTCAAGAAAATCAGGAACTACATGCAAAGAAAACAAAATCGAAGCAGAAATCCTTCGCACGTTATTTCAAATACTTACAAAGTAACGTATAGACGATACGTGACTCATCTAAGACAGGTCATCTACCTACATTAATTAAGATCACTGAACGCAACATTGACAGCCGAACTGCTGAAGAATTCTTCATCGAATTCCCACGTTGAACTATTTATTGGATGATATAATTAAGTAATTATTCTACAATGTAAGAGGCTGAGAATAGCTGAGGTGTCTGCCAGCAGTCATAATGATCGTTTGTGAGAGCTACTTAGCTAGGTGATGAGATTAATGACTTGCGTGTGAAGAAGGTAAATTATATGCGTGTCGCTTTAAAAAGGTAATTTTCTTTAGAGATCACTAGAGAAAAAGCTTGTGTTTGCAAATTATGGGATAGTTAGTGATGAAAAAATGAGTGAAAATAACGAAAATGCTTGATTTAAGTAATATTTTAAGGGTGGCGTAACAATAATTCAATTACTATTAGATATTGTGTTTCACGTTATGTATGTACTTACTGTTTATACTTACGTAAAGAAAAAAAACTTATTGTCAAATATGGCATTCGTTTTTATGTATATTATATACAAATCTGACATGTAAAATATAGGTACTAACAGGACCACCATGCCAATACAAATATATCTTTTTGATATTATCTAACAATTTATTTTATAATAACGAAGCTGTTAACGATACTTTAATAATGTTGCTCCATTTAGGTATTGCCTTCATCAGAGGAAGAGCTATTTACAGGTGCAATCAGGTGGGTACCAGCAAACAGTAGCTAAGAAGTGGAGTTAGTAATTAAAATGTGTGTACTGTATACTTACGTAAAGGAAAAAAACTTATTGCCAAATATGGCATTCGTTTTTATTTATATTATATACAAATCTGACATGTAAAATATACTTACAGGACCACCATGTCAACAAAAATATCTTTTTGATATTATCCAACAAATAACGAAGCTGTTGATGATACTTTAATAATGTTGCTCCATTTATTGCCATCATGAGAGGAAGAGCCATTTAGAGATGCAATCAGGTGGGTATACTTACTGGCAGCAAACAGTAGCTAAGAAGTGGAATTAGTAATTTGTATGCTTCACATATTCTTTTTATACTTAACAGTTTGTTGCCTTATTTCATATCAGTAAAGTTAATTGTAAGGAATTGTATTTCATTAGTGCTCTTTCAATATATCCTACTAATTCATCAGAGTTTGCTCAATTATGTTTTTGTGGTGTTCAATCATGAAATGAGTTCTCTCGGCCCTGTGAGGAGTGAAAGGAACTGTCAGACTTTAACTGACTGAGTAAAATTTACCGTTTCTTCGGATTCCCATAGCGTTCAGGGGCCGCAACTCTGTCAGGCATTTTCTATTTTTTACTGTCTAATATGCCAATAAGAAGCTGCTAAGAGCAGTGGCGGCCCAGTGGTATCTATCAGTCCCGACTTACGAGTTGTAGGTCGTGGGTTCAAACCCCGCCAGGTGCATTACTTTGTGTAATTTATTTCATCACCACTGCTCCAGAAACGGTGAAGGAAAACATCGTGAGAAAATCGGCATGTTCTAGAACCAAAAAATCGAAGACAGGTGACATCTAGCAACCCGTATTGGGCCCGCGTGGTGGATTGTGGCCCATTCCCTTTCACAGAGAGGACGCTTGTGTCCCAGCAGTGGGAACATTATAGGCTGATGATGAATATGCCAATATTTATTCTCTGCTCAAATTCTCCTGTTCCACAAAGGATACCTCACGCTAAGTAGTAGTTAAGTATTTTAGTGTTTCATAATACTAAATACATTACACCCACGTCTAAATTCGTTTCTATTTTTATATTATCCTTTAAAGCTTGTATACCTATTCCATTTGTGCTCGAGTTAAAAAATTCAAGAGATCGCAACACAATATAGTTAGATGTACATAGCTATAGACCTACGTACAGTTGATACGTGCTTCCCTTAAGTGACGTAACTGCTCCCCCGCGTCTGTTGTGCTTAAAGCTGGACTGAGTAAAAGTGCTAATTAAAAAGGATAGAAATATATAACTTACCATATATGGGAATAGGACGGTAGCATCTCTATCGGTGTCATCTTCCAATGCAACGCCTGACGTGTATCTAGCGGTAACAAGTTTCTCCACTAACTTAGTTGAAATAAAATAAATATATTTACTTTTGTACTCTGATAAGTATAACAGTGTGTTTCATTTAGTTAAAATTGTGTTGAGTAAATTATTAAGTAGATATTATCAACAACTTGAAAATTTTAATAAACTCTCAATTATTATCATGAACAGCTTCCAGATGGTCCATTTATTGACATTTCCTACGTTCAATTAAAAAAAACCTCTTTCTTTTTTATAATTTTTGATGAGGTAATCCATTCAGGCATTTAAGCCTGTTTAAACATAAATTATAGCACAATTAATATCGAACTTCCATCTAAAAATACTTATTCGATCATTTTTGTCTCCACTCAATTAAAAAAAAATACGCGATGGTTAGAGAATTAATAAAATCAAAATAGATTAATTACAAGCATTATCATTAGCTTCCTCTTTATTTTTAAGAAAATTTAAATTTTTGTATGCCAAACAAATCATAGAATAAAATAAATTCGTAACTTCGTAGGAACTTGTTGGGTAGACTGTACACTATAACAAATGAGTTGGGCTGCGTCCGAGTGGCTGACGCGTGGGAGTGGCGGCGCGGGGCGGGGCGAGCGGGGACACCGCCCCAAACAAAATGGCGGCCGCGCGGGCGCCAATTTTGAATTTCAATTTGGATTTGTAAAACGACTTATTAGAGAGTTATGTGATGAAAATCAATGAAAATTACATTATTTTTCTGTAAAAGCAACTGAGTAAAACCACTCATAGAATAACATTTATAATGTCATATTAAAACATAAAATTCATAAAGTGTATGTATGCCTTGAAATACACGTATTTAGATAAAATTTCTCTCCAATATCCTACTGGATTTTAATGAATAGATATGAGCATAATCCATCAATATTTTTTTGTTGTTTTATTACCTAAAGAAAATTAGTTGCAGTGAAACCTGTCACAGTACCTATAATTTCTCTGTACTATCTCTTAAGATGTACAAGTCTTGTGATAAAGTAAAACATTTAAATTTCAAATGCCTAACTTATGATTTATAGTTATTTTAGTGTGCCATAATAACTCCCACCATGAATAATAAACGATAACGAATCAATTAATAACAAAATGTCAGATAAGTTATCAAACGTGTCAAAAAGCCAATAAAATCAATTACAGAGTTGACTTGTATCTTAACACGAGACCATAAATTAAACTTATTCCTACAAAGGATCGCCGACAACATGAGTATCTATAAACAAATCGTTATTGCGATTTAAGGACCCATTTAAAAGCTATAAATTTTATAACACATCAGAATCCCAACCTTACAACACAAGCAATAGAGTCTACAATCATTTGTTTAGTAGCAACACCTTAGCTCTCATAAACTATTTTCAGTAACAGCTAAATGAAGAGGCGACTTTTCTATCTCGTTCAAGCATGCCTCAAATCTTATAAGCATGAAAGGGACAGGGAATATTTACGAGGTGTTTATATCGATACAGCGGCGTTGATTTAACCATTGCTTTGGTTTATTGCAGTCAATAAAATTGAACGTTATGAGGCAAGGTCGTAAGTGAAAAATCGTCAATGATTTATGTCTTCATCTTGGGACAGTAAGTTTAAATTTTATGTTGTTGGACCTTTTTTTTAGTATTAGAACTAATAAAATGTTTGTTTACAAATGTTTTGCAGAATAAAACTCTGTCAATTAGTTTTACTTGTTTTTTAGACTGCAAGACCAATTTGAAATTCCTACTAATGAACATATAGGTACAAATGACAGTGCAAAATTGGAAAATACTGAAGAAATAACATTTAAAATATTGATGATGTAACATGGAATTAATACACACACCAAAGATTACAAATAATTTTCATACATGACATGATGATAAACAGAGATTTTCGTAATTCCAAAATCATTAGGACAAAATTACAGCCATGCCTACATTTATGTTAGGTCAGAAAAGAAAACAGATGTAAGACCCTGGGCACTAGCCAAATATAAAAAATCAGACCATTTTACTATTGAACTTTCTCATTCCCTGTAATGGGTTTTCTTACTGGTAAGAGAAATAAGAATGAAAAACTTCAATTAGAATAAACCAGTAACTCATTAGAGTTAGGAAGCAACTTCAACCAAATACTAATGACAAATGAAAATTCTAACAAGGATAATTCACAAATTAAAACCACACAACAAAGAGACCATTTGATGAAACAAGGGCTCTGACAGCAAAACTATTTTTATAAAAAAATACACCAAGAGACAGAATCAGAGTGATTGCTCCAATTGCTCGGTGTACGTAGATGATTGTGTTATCTGAACACGACCGTGAACCCAATCTGTGGCAAGTGCAATGGCACATTGACGAAGCTCATAAATAACACTTATCATCGTTCCCTGAGAGGAGACACCCACCATTTTACTATGACCCCTATCACAAAACAAATTAAATCTCAATCTCTTCACTATGTAGGATCTAGCATTGTTGGTTTTGGAATTGAAAGAAATTGGATTGTTTACATCCGTTGGTGAATGATAAAAATAGTACTTAAATACATTGGTGCCAATATTAATGTTTTGTAAGTAAATATCTACAATCTTGCCAAATGCCACACACTATGCTTGAAATAATTTTAATGACATTCCGTCAGCGCAATTAGGTGTAACGATATTGCCAAATATTAATGAGATATTTTAGAAGTAACAACAAAGATTGATAAAAATAATTGGATCGATGCATAGTTCTGCTTAACACAAAAACCTTGAACTAAGGCCAACAATAATATCAATGTGGCATATAACGGGAAACCACACGAAAAAACCCAAACTAGACTAATTACGAAAAATAACTTCCGGCGATGTCTAAAATCACCCAGACAAATACACGCCATTTAAAACTCTGCAAAACCATAATTGCCTCAATTTCAAACTTGTCAAAATCGCATTAGTGGAGATCGCGCACGAGAATAATGTTTCGCCTTCAGCGTTCATTGGACGTAGGGATTATTAAAAACGCATTAGAGAAGCCACACCTAGTCGTATAAATAGCTTTCGTGAAACAGAAAAAAAAGCGTAATTTCGAGATTTGTGAAGGGGGAGGTACCAATCAGCCGTAACTGACACGGAAGGTACGAGGTACGGTCGTATCACGCAAAATCATTATTTAGTCGTTAAGCTGACGTATTATAATGACGGTATCTAGAACCACGATCTGGAAGAAAGCCTTTATTTTATAGCCCAAGTTGAGATATGTGCAGCATTAGGCACAGCTGCGTGGAACCTTGACCTTTCTGTACTTTAGCTAAATTGTGTGTGAATTTTGAACTTGAGGAGAGGGTAAAAGTGTTATCTAAGTACGCCTTTTTATGTCCTATGTCTCTTCATAATTTCACATTTTCACCACGTAGCCTTTGAAATAATTAATGTTTAGAAAATATTGTTGGATCTTGTGTGTGTGTTGTTTCATGTTTTCTTGAAATACTTATCATCACATTCATTATTGAAAAAAATATATCAGGCATATGCATTATTCGATATTTTCTTAAAACTAAGTCGCATAATATTTAAAAATTCAGTTTTATTTATCGATATTAGTAGATACTTATTATCTAGCTGAAAAAGTTCTCAAGAATTATAAGCCTGCCAACTTTCCTATCACAGTGTCTTATAGTAACGATAAGGTAGTTAACAATAAAAATCTCCAAGTACAATCATTATGCTTTATTAATTTCATGTATTTATATATTTATGACAATATCGTCTCGCCTAACCTTATTATGTTACTAATTATAGTTATATTTCATAAATTTTGAATCGATAGGACATAAATGGTAAATAAAATCGTTGAAATTAGGTTCCGATGTCTCTCTACAGACCTAATTTTGGAGTTTTGAGGACAGTTCTCAACAGACTTAAGAATCAGAACTTAATTTATAAGTAAAACTAATTTTAAAATTTTACATTTCAAACTCATAGTTTCCATCTGGCAAGGGATTTGAAAATTTTGTGGAACATTGCACTGAAAATATATTACCATCTAAGAGGATTTATAACGGACAATGTCGTTAGTACATCATACTTATTATTGTAGTACACTTTTTAAAAGTAACAACAAATTAAAATACTGCTTAACTCTAGCAATAAACTTACAACACAAACATGTGAATTGAGCAATTAAAAATAATTCAACAAAATGCATCCCAGCCAGACAGCTATCGAATATTCCACCCAATTGCAATAGAAGAAAACGTAAGCGAAACTAATTAGCGAATCAATAAATAAATATTGAATATATCGACAATATACAATTATTACAATTTACATTTCACGTAACGAACACAGCACAAAATTAAAAAAAAGAAAAAAAATATTTATAGAACCGGCTCACTGAGTTCTTATTAAAAACATTCACTAATTACAATCTATGTGAAAAATAATTTACAAATAGTACTTTTTTATACATTATTACGAAAAAACGTATAACTTGAATCCTGACAAGATCAACCTTTCTATCACTCGCCAATTTTTTATAATAATATTCGTAAAACTAACGTGTTACGAGTATATATATTAGATATTTTTTTACGTATATCGGGTTTCTTAATCAATGATTTTATAAAAATACCTTTTCAAAATGATGTATTACGGTTATACCTGAAACGTCAAGCGCCTCCGTATCTACGTATATTCGTTCGTATAAACACCAGTTTATTTCCTAACTTTGGTATACTGTGAACATGTAACCTCATACCTACATTCCACAAGAGATTTATAAATCAAAGTATCAAGTTCTGCACCTACGATATTGAAGGTAACTTTTGTTTCATTATAAATAAAGTGATTTTCCTCATTCATTTCATTTCCTTTCACCGTGTCCAAGATGTCTTCACGTGACACACAACTTTCCACAATAGAAGTTCAAAGAATATCTCTTTTATGTTCTCATTAAGTATTTTCTAAATTATAAGCTTCAATCTCGTAACATTTTACAATAATAATAGATTTCCTATGACGTTTATTATCAGTATTAATTACGTATATTTGTCATCAAAAATCGTATACATTGCACTTGTAAACTGGCCTTCCCGCACTACGGTTACGCGTATAGAAAAAAAGAGACGATCCACAAATCAAAAACACTCATACCGCAAAGAAAAACTCAAACCACGAATAATATCGTTGTTTCCCAAATTAATCTCAATAATTAATTATTCACACTAAAACAATTGTACATCATATAATCTAAAAATTATTATGTATTGTATGTACAGAATAGTATTTAGATAGCTTAATTAAGAAATAAAACATCAAATATATTAAATAATAACAATATGGATACTAATTGCCTTCTTATCAATGGTTAATTATAAGAGGTCCTTATGGTTTTGTGATTCAAAATTATTAGAGAATTTTGTTATTCTTACATAACCTCTGACACAGTGCTTGATACAGAATTGAACAATAAATTATGGACGTCACATTTTACGTATTTGTTTTTTGGAATTTAAAATACTATTGATGCCAACTTATAGTAGCTATGAAATAAATATTGTGAAACATGTAGTATCAAGTACTTTGTCAAGAACTTATATAAAAGTGATGACCAATTGCAAATCAGTAGTTAATACCGAGAAAATGACAATTAATCAACTATATAATCACATAAATGATGCAGTTTACTAATCATATACACTGCGTTTTTGGTAATTATTGGTATTGAGATTGTTTCTATAAATTAATTTATACTTAACAACTGTAAAAATCTCTTCATCACACTATCATTACTCGAAATCACTAGGTTACGTATTAGTTATAATGTAATATTATCATGAAAAGTCCAACATACAATTTATACAAATTAAATTAAACTGTTCTAGTAACTTCGGTCTCGGGGCGTATTGTTTCAGATTTGTGTTCGAAGCAGTCGAACATAATCGTATACACAAAATAAAACGCGTAGAACGGAGTTTGTGATTCGGGTGAGGAAATCTGAAACAAGTCACCCCTAGCTTGGACCGCGTGAACTAAGCTAGAGGCCTTTACTGTGGCGAGGTGGGCGGACTCATATTGTCCGGCTCGTCCCCGGAGCCGGGCTCGCCTTTGGTCTTGTTCTCCTTCTTCCACTTCATACGGCGGTTCTGGAACCAGATCTTGATCTGGCGCTCGGTGAGGCAGAGCGCGTGCGCGATCTCGATCCGTCTCCTCCGCGTCAGGTACCGGTTGAAGTGGAACTCCTTCTCCAGCTCGAGCGTCTGGTACCGGGTGTAGGTTTGCCGACCCCGCTTCCTTTCTGAAATTAGAAAACGGTAAATGTTAATACGAAACCAAAAAAAAAAATACAAGTGATCAATTTTAAAACACGAGGCAACCCTGACAGACGGCAGACGTTAAAAACTGCATAGGCATTTCTGATAAATGTTGGGTTATTTGTAAACGGCGAACACTCCCGCGCCGAGTTAATTGAAAATTGTTTTGAGCTTATCAATTTGTTAATTGTTTTTGCTTGTTGGGCATCGCTCGACTGTCGGGGTCCAGGAGTCTTACAGAAATCAGTGCGCTGAGAAATGCTAATCTAATTTAAATAACATTAATTCGCATCGGATAAGTCAAGAAATTCTGCAATCCAAGATATTACACATTGCTTAGTATTCAGAACAGACATTAGACATTTTTATCATAATGGTTATCAGTAAAGTTATCTTTTAAAAACATGCTCGTTTAAATGCAAATAATCAATTTGCCAGTGTTTTAAATTAATAACAAAGTTTAATTAGCTTTAAACTGTTTGTACATCGTAGAGAAACATGGGCAACAAACTTTAATCTAGAAAATGGATCTATATAGATACTGCGAATGCGCATTTGAGACCAGGATATATTTTTAGTTAAACAAACTCAGCATCAATCAAACTAGTCCTTCTCACTACCGACAATGTTCGTACAGTGGTCGTAGTTCTATAATTACATACGGCTATTAGTGAGACGTAAGTAGACGCCTGTAATAAATTTACAGATATTTAATAATTCTGATATATTACCAACTTTGCGTATGTGTGCGTGATATTAAGTGTGTATTACTTAAATCGAGGTGAAGGTGTGTTTGTGAGTGAATACTCGGTTCGAAGTTCCGAACCGCTACCGAAGCCAATTAAAATAATTTAAGACGCCGCAGGGCTTTTTCATTTTGTAATCATTATTCTTCGAGGAAGATGCGAAGCCTATTATACACGGTTTAGATGATGCACTGAACTGTAATTTATTTGAAGAGAAAAAAGACAAATCACCGGTTGAAACTGCATGTAACAAACGTGATTATGATAGTCAATAAAACGAAGATTTAAGAGATTTCATTTGTGATGAAGCAGAATTGGTACAATAAATAGAAAAATATCTGTCAAGAAAGCCAGACTAACAAGAGTTGAACATACTTTTCGCAAACTTTGACCTCTGTAGATACAAAAGTTAACAAAATTAAACTTTAACGAAACGTTATTAACCCAAAACCCGCACAAAATATTCCCAAAGCACAAAATACGTTCAGAATTGAAATAGAAACAGTTGAAGTTGGAGTTGAAACAAAGCAAAAGTTAGCTGATTATTTTCAGTTCAACGGTAACACGCGAAACGGCTTGCCATACAAGATAAACACGCTAACTTCGAAGAAATACGCAGACACGAATCGCGGATTACATTGCGAATCACACTACTGACGATTTCCAAGAACGGCAATATTCATAACGTTGGAAAAAAGAAAGGAGCCGATGACAAACATGACAGTTTGTTACGAGTTGACAAACGAGGTACTGAGGACTATAACGTCATCAATATAGATAACCTCTGACTGGCTAACATAAATCTTAAGATTTCTACAGGAATTTAACAGACTGATGTAAAAGAGTCAGGCAGTGTTAGGGTTGGTGCAACGGATTCAAAATTATCGCCCACTTGTTGCTCGGGAAATTGATAACAACCTCATCGTCCTGGCCGGGTTTTGGAACGCATTCTAGTAAAGCCTTGTTGCTGTAACATGACCTTTGACTTTTTGAAACAGTAACAAGAGAACTTTATCATCATTCGGTGTCTGGTGTGTATGGATCACATTGGGTATTAACAGGCAGCTTTACGTCTTCTGGAAACTGATCTGACTAATTGTTTTTCAAAAATAACCAACCTTGACAAAAGAAAAATGAGTATCCAATTGGATTTTTAACTCTGACTTGTCAATACATTTTCTGTCTCTTTCTATAGCGTGGCGTTGCATGTCTATGTTCAGACTGGCATCAATACAGAAAAACGAAAGCTCATATCTGGAAGTCAGTATCATATTCAGACACGTGTCTCTGATGTGTTTTACAAAACGATAAGAGAGGAGTTGAAACATGTTTTTTTTTGTATTTTACTTTTGCAGACTCGGTCAACAAACAAAGGTAGAGTACGCTTCCGCAAAAACCCTAGAAAATGTCTCAAGGCATTGTATGTTGTTGGACAACAGCAGCAAAACCCCAGCACCAAACTTTACTGTCAGAGCTAAAAACATACGACTCTCGTCTATCAGACAGTCATTAATTCAAAACATTAACAACCCAAGTCACAATCTACCACAGTCTTTAGTTTTCACCACGTCCTTAGACCTTACATTTCATCAAGACAACACACAGTCTCATCGGTCATGTCGCGCCGAAAATTCCGAAACAATGTCGTATAGCGATATAGCTCATGAAATCCCCTTCCTAGCGGGCTTTATATATTACAGCAGCGGTTTCATCGCACACTCAGATGCATAAAACATGATCCCCCCGTCAGATTTAAACCGTCCGTAATAAGAGCATTAAAGAGGGCACGGGGCAAGCGAGATGCTAGCAGCTAGACGATAGTAATACTTAATTTCGTAGTGAGAATTTGGTCTTGGTATAAAGTTAATTGATACAATTCCAATGTGTAGTGGTATGGACATGGAAGACTTAGCGGAAGACCAAAAGACGTTACAAAAGATTAAATAAAACAAAGCTATGAATGTAGTAATTTCATTAATTTTTATTTCAGTAAGTGAAGACAGGGAAGAAAAAAGTAATCTTCATGATGATGAAGTAGAAAATTTGAAAACATTGATCAGAAACTATTTTTTAATCTGTTTCTTCAAAATATATCATCATTTAAGCAGCGTTTTCTACACCAAACAAACGAGCGTCCAAACCGCAGCGCCCAACACGCTCGTCTGACGTTCCCAAACGAAATCGCAGCTTTAGGAGCGTCGGGCGCAGCGCTGCATGTGTCGTCGGGCGACTATAAATCATCTCGGCCAGGGGAAGGGGCTTACTTTCACGACGATGTGGACAAACACCGGGCATTGTTGAAAATTGCCTACGATGGACCGGGGAAAATGATTGGAAATGATGTAAGAGATTCTGAATAGAAGTACGATTTTGAAATCTGGGATTTGTATTGCAGTGCGTATACTGGTAAAATTATGTGTGAACGTATAATATTAGATGTTGTTAGTGTCCCACATTAGAGATGCGCACCTTCGTAGACATCTCATGATTGTATCACATTCACTAGATTTTATTAATTCTTTTTGCAACCAACCATAAGTTAACGTTCTCTGTTTCCTACGAGTAAAACAATCATCACTATCGATTTTTTCATCTTATAATAATAATAATATAATATTCCACAACTATCACACAACGCCATCTAGTCCCAAGCTAAGCAGAGCTTGTGTTATGGGTACTAGACAACTGATAAACATACTTATATATTTCTAAATACATACATGTTATAGATAAATTACACCCAGACACAGAACAAATGATCGTGCTCATCACACAAACATTTGTCCTGGGTGGGAATCGAACCCACGACCTCCGGCATAGCAGTCAGGGTCACTAACCACTAGACCAACAGGCCAGTCAATCTTGACCAACGAACTTACCGTACTTACCTATATACAATTTATTTTAGAGTATCGAAAATCTGAAATTGGTCGAATTGTTACAGCATTTTTGAAATTTAGTTTTAGTGTAGGAAAATCTGAAATCGACTGACTCGTTGCACTATTTTTGATGTATCGCGCCGAAGAGATTATCGTTAGTAATAACTAAGTTCTCGAAACCGTTTTCCAAGGCGATTGCAACAGAATCCATACGTTACTAATCCCCTGAGAAGTAAAGGTTGGTTCACATTTATCTGGATAAAGTGCGTGCTAAAATATTGAAAGGCGTGCGCTATCTCACATCGCATTTGTACTGATTACAGCGTTGCGTGTACAAAGGTAAAGGGTCGAAAAATGCGGTCAGCTGCCGCAAACCGGTTGGAACCAGCCTAAACTGAATTGAGATGTATACTCTTTTGTATATAGAATTGATGATTAATAGCATTTTATTAAAGTATGAAATCGTACAGAGTTAAATCTACATCTATTGAATTTTAAAGGTCACTTTTATTTGCAGTGTGTGTTCTTTGTACAATGCTTTCATTGCAGTTTTCGAAGCAACAAATTCATTTGAATAAACTAACCGAAGAACCAAAAATATTGCAGCAGATAACATATAAGCTTTATGGTAAACTTTAGCAACTACAGACATTTCGTACAATAGATTCTGCGGTAAAGGCAGGTGTTTCAACAACTATGGGGACCGCATTTAACTCGTAAACATGGTTATTTCGATACAAGGAGAAAAGTTTGAGAATAATTATTCCAAATTGCAATATCACTATCGTGGTATAACTTCCAAGAAATTTTGGAGGTTATAGATTAAGACATTTTGGGAACAAACGATGTCGTCAACGTTGGGCTAGAAAAGGATAGAGGACCTAAACGATTTCCGATAACGAATGGTTGGATTGTAGAAATTGGAACGTAAGACATTCGTGAAGCTGGATATGACTGTAGTAAAAGCAGTTGCTTAATAACTAAGTATCAAAACAGAATACGTATAATCAAACTCTTCGAAAATCAGTCATGTTATGGAATCCCAAACATTTTACGCAACCGCGAATAAAAAAATAATAACAGCAAAGCGTGCGAGCCTAAATACCAAATTCATCAAGGGATGACAAGTGAAAAGAGCTTTTAATTTAATTCGTTGCGGTATCGCCACAGGAACACGAAAAAAATACAGCAACAGCTTGAAGCGATATCGACAATCCATAATTCATGTCCTACAATTTCATACATTTCGACTCCACGCCAACGCTTTATTTGGGCGACGAAAACCAATCGAATCCTTACTTTATATTCAACGTGACTGAACTCAAAATGCTTCATGAACGTTTGTTTGTTACGACCTATGGCAATATTGAAATCACTCAGTGTATTGCAACATCGTACATGATATCAAACGGGTATTCAGATCAATGCAATTTCTCTTAAACGCTTACACGTCGTAAATAAAATTGCTGGTTTCCAACGACTATAGCGAAGGTCGATCCATATTTATAGTGTTTAATTGATATAGCAATCGTACAAAAATAAATAAATGTCGTAGTGACGATTGTTGGGCTTTAAAGATGCCGATGAAGAATTAAGGAGTTTTTCAGGGAAAATTAATCTTCCTGCCTTTATAGGAAGCTTGAAGACTATACTTGATAACAGTATCAATCAAAGCCGTGCAGTTACCTACCACTTATTAAAACACAATTCTTTTGATACATTGTAAAGCACTTAAGGTCCATTTCTTACTCCGCAATCTGATAAGGTCAAAGAGGCAAGATCTCTCAGTAGAGATTGGACTAAAGTTGAGTGACCCTACATTTTTTACATGCGACTTTACAATTGTCGGTTCTTTGTGGACGTTGTAAGTGTGACCATTTGTTTTTTGAGATGTAGGTAATGATAAAAATGAATGATAAAAGTGAAAAAAATGCGTCACCTTCGTAATTTTTCCTACTGGACAATCGAAGGTACGGACTGAAGGAATGTTCCTCATACTTTTGATCACGAGTGTACCGAATGGTATGTTTACTTACCTAGCAATTTTGACGTCGTCCTTATTTATTAGCTACTGCTGCATATAATTTTACCCATAAAAAGGCTGGACCACTAAACAGGTGGTAAATATCGTAAATAATATCGCTTAGCATTAAAACGGTGATGGCATTGTAAAAGCGACATTGCTATACTAATGACATGAACACAATTTGTTGTACATTGATAAAATCCACGGCCAAAATGCGATGGATGACAAAACACGCGACATAATAATTACGAGCACCTCATGCATGATTAATGTGTCGTATGCGTACATATTTAACCCTACATGCGAGTAGGTATTACTAAAATAAAATGTATAAGTATATTAACTTTTTTGGGGATGTCTCCATGTGTATTTTCTAGCATAAGGTTTAAGGTTGTAGGATCATTCGAAAGTGTTATGGGTCCGCAGGGCAGAGAACATTTAAAGGAACAGGGTGGATTTTAGTCAGAAAGAGTCAGACATTCTCTTCTGCTTCACATAGAGCGAGTGAAGTCATTTGATGAGTTCACATTACCCTAAAAATGAAGCATTGAAGCTATTGTCAAACAGACAGGCGAAGCGAATGCGATCCGAAGCGTTTTTATTTGTTTTGTATGAAATTGTTTGAATCCAGTCACATAGAAAAGCGAAAGCGATCCGATAGTCTATGTGACTGGCTTCAAACAATTCCATACATTACAAACAAAAACGTCTGTCTGACAATAGCTTAAGCGTTTTAAACATTTCTTTTTCGAACATCAGATCAATGTTTTGCAGAGTTGACTAACTAAGTAATGGGAGAAGAGCCTATGACAAGTTTTCTTTGATTTTTGTGCATTTAAGCAACTTCACTTTTGTTCTCAAAATAAAAAAACATTAAATAAAATTTTTCAGCATGCAGTATTTTCTTTCTTTCAATAGGAAAATGGTAAACGAATCTTACAACAAGAGGTCGAGTGAAGCATGACAAAAAAAGCAACATGGCTGCCTCAGTTTTGATAAATCATTAATCATTGCCGACGTTTGGGCGGCCGCTAGATTATGTACTCGTACTGAAGATTGCTAGTGGCTTATGTATGCTATCCTAATGACTTTTGTTTCGAACCATTTGTAAACAAACATCATTCTGACATGGATGAACCATGTTTGGTGCAATGTTATTTAGTTGATTTCGTTACGGAGTTTGAAAGTTTAGCTAAAGTTTGGATACTATCAACGTTAGTTTTATGGAATTTTAATAATACGAAAAAAAGGACGAGCGAGTCTAGCGTCTAATCCCTAGCTGGTGATACTAAAAGGTTGTGATATACGAATTAATAACATCTCTATACAAATATAAATCTACATACAGAGGAAAGGCTTCATCACAAATCCAAGCGGATCTCAAAAAGAATTTATAACGTGAACACACAGCCATCAGTCAGTGTTGTGTTGACGCTGATACCCGTCGTGTTTCGCATCCGAAATGGAATGTTATTCACCGAAAATTTAGCTTTGGTGTATGCTAAAAATTACGCGCTCCCCGCCCGGGATTGAACGAAATACCGCCCGCAAAAAAGGTGTCAAATGAAATATTCAAATATATTTTAATATAATTCATGCGGCGGGCGTTTCATTTCTCTCCCTCGTAATGGAATGCTAAATTTTCGGGCGAACAAAAAATATATATTAATGCGCGTACCTAATAGCTTATACAAACTCGTTTGTTGGGTATTGTTGCGCACAATGGGTGCCATAACTCCGCGTCGCAGCCACGGCCGGTGACGTCTTTGTTAGGCTCGCACAGCTTTGTTCTGTGCCCAGCTCCGCCTGTCGACGCGACATCCTACCCGACCTCTGTACCAACACACCTACGGGTCGTGTTCATACATCTAATCATCGTACACACGCTATACAACCAAACCTTATCAAGACCAAAATGCTAATCATTTCATTACTAAATTATACCCATCAATTAGTTATCAGGACTATGTTTTGAAAAACATGAAAAAGTGAAATGTAATGACCTGAAGCTTTTATAAAAATGACTGCCCCCCACACGTAGGGGGCTAATTACCAGTTTTGTTCGGGCCATTACTATAATTTGCAGCAGGAAAAGCACGAATGAATATTTGAGAAGGCGATAGAAAATGAGTAATTGCGTTGGATCACGAAGTGAAAAGTTATGAAAGGTGCGGGGTGGTGATTTTTCAACGCCCACCCTGTGAAAGCGAAAATCTTAATGAAAAAGAAAATATTCAATCATTTTGCTCCGACATCGATATTAAAGGTTCTAGTAATGTACCATTGGAGGATGTCTACTCTAGGTATAATAAGAAAGCGTAACAAAAACAGTAGTGGTTTGAGGCTGCCTAAAAATTCATCTCAACATAATGCCGAGCGCGAAACGCATTAGGGCTCCAAGATGAGCTTCGCCGCGGGACAGCGTGCCCCAGGGGGCTTCCCCTGCCCCCGTAAGCCGGGTGGGGGGCGATCTCCGCTCCAGAGAATATTTGACACGGGTCTGGCAGATAGACAGGCCGGTCATGTGTGATCCCCGGGCAGGAAACGGGGGGGCTTTTTTCCGCTCCTCCATCGACGTGGCTACTCCCTACCTACCGGTACAAGTACAAAGATACGGTTTATGATTTATGTGGCACCGTCGACTCGCACATGTGCACGCATCATGTGACGCCGCTTTTTGTACACAACTAATGATATGAACAGACTTAATATCGCATTAATGAGTATCGGGCGATGATAGAATTTAATTTCGATATCTACACTGCCACCTATTAGTTCAGTAATTTGCTATGTCGATAATTGGCCGGAAAGAGTAATACGTCAAACTTTTTCAACTTTAATGACCGGTACACTAGTATTTATTGAATTAGTGGTTATTATTTCATAATGTTATGGATCCATTTCAATTTAGAACGATTGGAGTTCGAAAATGGAATTTTAATACCACATAATAAGTTCGGCTTCATCGGCTTAGCGGCGGTCAAAGTTTGATTGGCGTTCTATCCCGACGTTTAATTAATGTGGGCCAAGCTATCCTAACCTCGAGTGAGACAAGGACGGAGAGAGCTGGCCGAACAGAGAACGAAGATTTCTGACAATGTTGCCAGTTAATTGGACACAAGTTACTTCTCGAGTAAAAGGACGTAGTTCGGGGAAATTATTGGTCTGAACTTAGTAACTTGAAAGAGGGTACAAGAAAGGCACCTTGTTATTTAGTGAACTTTAACTTTAGTTGGAAACTGAAGGAATGTATTGTGGGAACTTGATAAATTACAAACTGATCTAAGACTTAATATTTTGTCTTTGCTTAGAAAGAATTTATCTGTTCGAATTGATCATTTTGTTTTTCCTACTTGTTTTTGAGAAACAAGTAAAATTTCAGAGTCATCTTTCTACAAAAGTTGAATTAAGTTATTAAACGATAAGGAAGATAGCCGTAAAATAATTAAGATTTATCTGCTACCAACAGAAATGCAAATGGTGAGAATTTTTATACAATACTGTGAGTTTATTCACTATTGAACAGTTTTTAAAAAGATTTATGTAATTATGCATTAATTATGAATTATGTAATGCTTGGCTCCGCCTGCGTTTAGTCACTGTAATTTAAAGATAAAATCATTCACCAAGCCCATTCATTAAAGCTTGGAAGCGAGTCATAATAATTATGTTCGTTTTGTGGCAAGAAAGTATCTCTACATTCATCTCTATTGTAACATTAGCAACCGATTCTGGTATCTAAGAACAAATGATTACTTCAATTTCTAAGTACATATTTCGATTTCTTTTTTTAGGTTTTCTTGGTAAAGTATTACAATTATGCAAACTTTAACAAGTACAAAAGTTTGAAAGGTACCAACAAAATGAAAAATAAGTTTTTTTTACTTTAAAAAATCTAGCACAAAATTTTACCACTAATTAACGGTAACAAAAATAACTGGCAACACCATAACCCACACATTGACAGCACGTCATACGGAATTCAACACGTCAATGTGTGAGTCCCCGGACTATTCGTGAGAAGGTAATAGTGAATGTTGGTGTGTCTTCGTGAATATTCGGCTGTCTATGTGTGCGTCAGACATATATTAATGGGATTGGTGTATTTCGATGTGGGTGTATGTAATTATAGGACCGTAATGGTTTTTTAATAAGCTCCCAACTTTTTGCCTTTTTATGTTTTTTTGTTTTGTATATGTAATCATATTCATATTTCTTCTATGTATTATATTTAGATGAATCGACGTGATTGTGAATGGATTAACTTATACGTTGTTTACAAATAAAATATTTACATCAAATCCTGTTTGTATTTTTAATTTATTTACAGAAAACCTATTGATTGAAAATTGAGGACAATAAAATACCTTTAATGGCATTTAGAGTAATTAGGACATTCAACTACATTATTTAAATCTCTTTAACGTAATGTATTAATATTTTTTTTAATTAATTAATATCACGGTAATTAAAGGTTTGACATAAAACTTCAATTTAAAACTTTCATCGTCAGAACTTAAAAGTCGAATAAGCTTAACACAGCGCCATCTTACAGATAACTTAAGAACTAACAAGCACAAGCTCAAGTCAAGGTCTCAAGTTGATACAAGCTGAGGTAGATTATCTTTTGATCTTGTTATTTTCAGACATTTTAAACACATTACTTACGAACATTGCCATAATACTAAGTAAGATGTTAATCGCTAAGTGCCTAAGCTATATGTAGCGAATGGATCTTTGGTAAAACCACCTGAAGCTTTATATGAGAAAGAAAATACATCGGTTTTGGTATTTTGAAATAACACATGAAAATCCTTAGCTATCGGAATCATATTTTTGCTATAAATAATATGAATTAAGTATGGAATGAAGTTGGTATTTGCTTTGTAAATATTTGTTTTGTGATTTTTTTTCACTTTAAAAAGTAGCGAAGTACTACAACATCCTCTATTCAATACTTCTATTCACGGTTACTTTAAAAATCAACAAAACTCCTAAGCCGGCATCGAAAAAATAATACCAAAAAACAGTCTAAACGCCATTCGTCAACGTCGTAGGTACTACCGGCCCGAACCGGAAAGTCACCACTGAACAGAATTAGAAATATATTTTTATCCCTCTACCCCACTCTACCCTACTGTAAAAAAATCTTTATGCAAATAATAGCACGTGTAAATACAAGGGGAAGTTGGGGAAATGCGAACCATCTCCTGTGTTAAATAAATAATAACATTTGCGGAAATTTTTGACTTCATCATTTTAGTTCGAAGGGAAGAAAATAAAAGGTAATGATGTAGAATCTGTACGACACCTTAAAGCTATTGTCTAACAGACAGGGCAAAGCGAATGCGATCCGAATCCTGTCATATAAAAAAGCGAAAACGATCCGATAGTCTATTTGACAGGCTTCAAACAATTCCATACATTATAAATAAAAACGCTTCGGCACGCTTTTCAGTTTGACAAAGGCATTATGGATGATTTGTGTGATTTTTATTGCCTTCTGCATTAAAGCAATTCATAATTGAAGAAATTAAGTTGTTAAAGTTTCAACAATTTGATTGATTTGAATTGAATGATGATGCAAATGCAAATACAATTTCCTGTGAGAAATGTTTTGAATTAGCATAATGAAGCCATTTAAATTATAACTGTTGTTACACAGTTACACTTTTAAAATTAATAAACGACTTTGACATATATTATTGGAAGTAGAATCGTTTCATCATCATCATCATCATCAGCCTATAATGTTCCCACTGCTGGGACACAGGCCTCCTCTCTGTGAGTGGGCCATAATCCACCATGCGGGCCCAGTGCGGATTGGTGGATGTCACATGTCTGCGAATTTTTGGTTCTAGGACATGCCAGTTTCCTCACGATGTTTTCCTTCACCGTTTTGAGAGCAGTGGTGATGAAATAATTTACACAAAGTAATGCACCTGGCGGGGTTCGAACCCACGATCTACAATTTGCAAGTCGGGACCGATACCACTGGGCCACCACTGCTCTCTGAAGAATCGTTTATTATTGGAAAAATACCATGAAAAATTGAGACACAGAACTTCATACAACAAGAAAGAGCTATCACAAACAGCAAAGAAGTTTCAGAAAGCACAAAGATCAAAAGAAAAGTAGAAAGCTTGGTACAAAAAGAAACTGAACTCCAATCTAGTGAGGCATTTATCGTCATTGTTACTGCTCGACAATCGACAATCGATCAAGTCAAACGTACCGACAATGGGACTTATCGCGCACTTACTTTGAAAATCACTAGGTTTTGTCACAGATGGCGACAAAATTACTGGAAAATGCTAAGTTATGAAGTGAGAAAACAATTTGCGTATGTGAAGAAAAGATACACAGTTGTCAGACAGCAGACAGACATAAATATGAAGGAAATGTGAGGGTTTTATGTTTCGAGCTATGTTTGGACATCTTGAATGATTTTGTAGGAATTTTTGTTTGGAACTTTCAAATATAGTGCACTAGCATGATAAATGAAAATTATGATGATTTAATACTACTAAAAATCGAGCATTCTGTCAAAAACTCTGGATTTTCACAGTTGAAAAACAAGCTCTTGTGTTTTCTGTCAATTCTTCATTCCCTTTTCATTAACAATCTATCAACAACCAAATTCCTGCTAAATGTTTGCAAGAAAAAACAAACAGCCAACCGTAACACATTTGTAATTGTATTATACATTTCTATGTTTAATACGAAACGATTCGAGCTTTCAGTGGCAAGCGGGGAAAATCAGAAGCAGGCACGAGAACAAATACTTGTATTCAATCATCTGGCTTTCACAAAGGCCTTGGGGCTGATAACTGAACAATGAAATGTAACAAGTCGTCTATCCGGCATTGTATGCGAAGGGGGCGAGGCGGCGCGTAAGGGGGGGTTTCCATTATATTTCCATTTCCACCTCGATTCCCCGCGACTTATCGCGGCCTACCTCTCGGACTAGGTAAGTCTATCTTTCTATGCCGTTAGTCAGTGTGGCTATACGTCAAATCGTGGCGAAATAAAGGTGTTTTTGTGTGAATTCTGGAGAAAATAAGTCCAGTGGCATTGATGAAGAGATTTTGGGAAATGAAACGCCCACTGCTTGGGAAATTAGAGGCTTTGTTGTAACATTGTTGCTTTTCAAGGTAATGTTTCAGAAATGTGACATTTCGAAATATTCCCGAGTATTCCAAGATGAAAAACTTGTCTTTTCAAGACCATAGTGGTTAGGTTACAGACTGGCACTAGAAAATAATTGCATTGACATTGTTACTGTTACTATGTAGTAATAAATCAGAGGATTCTTTCTCGTTTCATTTATTGATTTCCTCATGTTAACCTCCTGAACTACTAGAAACCCTGTTCCTCTTCGTTATCCCCAATGTGTCACATCAGAAGAAAGAACTAAATTTTCTAATTAATATGATTCCCGTGATTCGATTAATTATCCTGCAATAACTGACCACCTTTTGACGTCATCCGAAATTCCCCATTTCATATCTTCATCAGCTTCCTCTTGATGTGAAATGAAAAATGTATGCAGATTTATCATTTGTCTTTTGAAACTAATGAGTCACATAATTCTATCAGTAAAGCTTGTGATATGTTTTAGCACGAAATCTCATTAGGCTACATCAGCTGTATAATCAGACTTTAATGTTTGTCTTTGTCATTCTGCACTATCGCTGCTGTGAATTTTCTTCCGATTTTTTTTTATTGATTTAATCAGCACTTTTTTGTGTATTCTTTCATGTAGCACATTAAGTACAGACATACCCACAGATTGTATTAGTACATAATCATTGCGTACAACACGTTGCTACAGTTGGTCAATGATTAATGGTTCCTAAGCTTCAAACGGAACGGCGTTCTATTTTCAAACAAACGCACGCGGTGCTCCCATTGGTCGGTTTTTTATTTCAAAATGGCAGCCGATATTTGAAGATAATTAATGAAGGAACGTTCTCAAGTAGATAACATAAGAGCTTTAACGAGATTTCTGGTTAAGTGCGACTATTTGCTACCGTGTGCTTTAAGCACCGAGTATTTTTCTTATGCTAAATAGGCAGGCACGTCTGGTGTTTAAGAGATAATATCCAAGATTTGTTTTTTACCCAACTGGTTTGGTAAAGCGTATCCTTTTTTTGCTTCGTTTCTGCAGTTGTGTAATTATTATTTTTGACGCTAATTGCAAAATATGCAGAAAACAAAAACATGAAAGTAGAATTTCGACTTATAACATTTTGTAGATTTTGATCGGGTACTAATTGATGTATGAAAAACGAATCTGTTGTTAATTAATAACAGAACTGATGGCAGCCCTATCTTAATTGCACCGCATTACTCACATAGATACATCATTGGTACCAACAAATAAAAGACTAGAATCTTAACTAAGAAGAATAAAATAAATAAAATTAGAGAGAGGAGAAATCGCCTGACCAACACCACGAAGCAATTAAAAGACGAGATTCCCAGAATCTGTTGACCAACTGCCTAGATACAAATGAAAGTACGCATTATCACCCGATCATCACACAAGAGGCGTACCCACTTGCATCATCTTCTTGCACCCCACTTTGTAACCATCTATCTCTGCCTCATCAAATTACATCGAAGTTGGGATTTAATTAACTACGACGGCCAACTCAGACCGTCTGGCAAACAGAAACTAAGTCAAAATTGGCACGTCTTATCTGGCATCTAGCTGCCAGATATTGGTTTTGACATGGGTTACAAACACTTAGTATAAACTAATTTAGGGACAAACTTGGTAGTTGAAAATACGAATACTTCGAATCTACATAATCGAATGCAGTCTTACAAAAAGCAAAAGTGGAAAAATTATCTTAAAGTTAATTTAAACAATTTGAATTCAATTGCCGAAGCGGTTAAAACAATAGAACAACACGTAAAAAATACTTGCATGTCAAATGCATTGCGTTGTAACCGCTCATAAAACAGTCACGTACTAATCTTTCAATCAACAACAATGTTAAATCGATTCAAGTCTTTAGTCGATTAGCATTAACCGATTATTCAGTTGTATTAAATTATAATCGACTATCTATGTTCTCATCTCTAGTAAGTTCGTAGTTGGACGTAAATTGGTCCACATCCTACGCTGCGTAAGGACAGTAAAAGTTGGCGAACACACAGATACCATCAGATTTGATTTATGATTACTTGATTTATACGAATTAAAATGCTTTGTGAGTTGTGTTGTTAATTGCTGTGCTGTTAAATTAAGCATCAGTTTTGGCATGCGCAACAATTTCAATGCATTTCTCTTTAAGACTGACTGATGAGTCCTATTTCTAGTTTTATTTGCCGTTAAATGTAGGTGTGATTCAAGGATTGATAACGTTTATAATAATTTATGAGTAGTAAAATTATATAAATTAAACAGCAACGCTGTTTTAGCAGTTGGTGTTTGGTTCCTTAAGGCCTTTGTCAAACAGACAGGCGATAGCGAACCGAACCGAATCATGTCATATAAAAATGCGAAAGCGATCCGATACTCTATGTGACAGGCTTCAAACAATGCCATACATTACAAACAAAAACGCTACGCCACGCATTCGGTTCGTCTGTCAGTTTGACAAAGGCTTTATTGTTGACAAACGCGATTATTTATTTGGTAAAGAAGAGGAAGTTTTGGCTAATCTGCTTGAAAACTTGAATGAAAACTGCAGCCAGATTCGAATCAATCATATTAGTTGACTATACAACTCCTAGCAATAAATAATGAGAGATATAAAAGAGCATACTCATAAAATGTCATAGTTGTTGACGCTACCAAGCCCTCACGTCATTGGAATTTCCGCAATCTGCGACTGCATTTAATGAATAAAGAACGTCTCTAGTCATACGACGCTGCTGTGTGGTTAGCCAATAGGTTGGAAATAGACATCAGGAAGCTTACCAATAAGTACGGAGAGGAGGGACGCCCGACCACGAACTACCGCTTGAAAACAAGGTTTAGAGAATTGTTAACTTGGCGCCACTTTGGTATTTACAAACACCTCTATAAACTAAAACATAACTGAAGGTAAAATTATTTAAACTGACTCTAACTTTCGCGAATAATTACAACTCGGACCGGACAGTAGACAAACTAACCCGCGCAAATATGCACGTAAAACTAAACCCGAAACTCTAAACAGAATCTCTATTGCGAATGATATCGCCAATTACAATAGAGACCCTAAATCAGGCGGTTCCACCATAAATTAGATTTCAGACAAATTCAAAAACAGTAGGAGATGGTAGCACAACTTGAGGGTCTTTGTTCGGGATCGGCGTCAGCTAAACAGAAGGTGAGCGCTTTTGTGTCGGCAGTTGTAAATTTTATGAAAAGTGAAATTCCTTTTGAATGCCTCTTAGACTCATAAATAATCCCTGAACAGTAGGCTGGGTATTGTTTCTGGCACTTATTGTTTCTCATCAATGCTCACGTGGAGCGAAAGTGTTTTTGCAAATTGTCGAATCTATTTTCGCTACCTGAGTTCACGTATAATGTATTTTGCGTAAATTCTACGTTGACACAGGAATTTGCTCTCGCTTTCGACGCAATATAAATCAATAAACAGTTCTGGGTATGAGTCTATTGTGACTTGTCGGACCCCAATGCGCCCCAATGGCACAATTTTGTGCCACCAAACCCCGACTGATTTTAAACTGTATTTTTGGAAAAATAAGTCTTAAAATCGTACAGGTTTTGGTGGCAAAAATTTTTTCCCGGGGCTCGAGAGGTTAAGGCGGAGTTAGATAGAATGTTAGTTTGGGATTCAGCGGGATTGAATCGTACTGAGTTTGATTTCTCTTAAGTAGAAACCTTTTCAGATTTTATAATTATTTTAAAGGTGGAGCATATATTCCTACTACAAACGAAGAAGCGATGCTTACCAAATTGACTTCGCATCCAGGGGTATAGTGGGCTGGGCAGCGAGGCGTTGGTGTTTGGCGGGGGCTGTTGTGGGGGTGGTTGTTGCGCGTGCATGGACTGCTGGTGCATGGGCGGCATCTGCGTCTGGTGCTGCATGTCGTCCACGGGGTACATGAGGTGCTGCTGGTGCGGCACGCCATGCTGCACCATGTGCTGCTGCGGGTGCATATGGTGTGGCATCTGCTGCGCCTGCTCCAACGGCGGGCTACCCGGCACGCCCCCCGCCGTCGCTGCCGCCGCCTGTAGCTTACACGACGTGTACACCGCTGGCGCTGGTGGCTGGTGACCGTTGGGCCCGTACCCATCTGCTGCCTTTGGACCCATGTGCCCCATTTGAGACGGACTGTCCGGCCGATAGCCATTTTGCTCCATCTGTTGGTAATACCCCAGTCTATCGTAAGGCGGAAACCTGGGGTAGGGCATGCCGGGTGCCGGCTGCGCGGGGTAGTGGTGCTGTGCCGGCCTGAGCTGCTGGTCACAACCCTCCAACTCGTGGCCTTGCTGCGGCACCGCGCCATAATGCGCGTGCGCTTGTTGGTGCTCATGGCCGCCGCCGTTCCTCATATCGGGCATGTATGCGTTGGAGAAGTAGGTCATGCTATCGCAGTTGTTGGCGCTCATCGCGGGCCCGCAGCCCGCGCGGCTCGCGTCCGTATCTTCCGTTGCAGATTCTCGGCCCCTCGGGCCGACACTACCTATCACAGTTTAGTCACTACACAAACACTTCGGATTCCATTCACTACACGACAGCTATCGGTCTCACTGATGGGCTGCTCGGTGTTGACGGACGGTGTCTCCTCATCTGATTCTTCCTCGAATCTGAAAAGAAAGGTTGATGCACTTAATAAATCTATATTTAAATTGCCAATGGTCAGGTGTAAGAAAGTGACTATCACTCGATCGTGTTTGTGTTGGCGAGCTCGCAGTGAGCTGCGCCGGAGTCATGGCGCGCCGCCGCCGACCTGACTGAGAGACTGACACGTGTCCTAAAGCTGGGACACACACGAAGTCATAAAACCTCATGTTCCGAGTAAAACGCCTATTAGCGACAACCTGTCTGCGATACGGGCCCCCGTTTGCCGGAGATAACTAAGCGGCACATTCTTAAACGCGGTTCATATTTGAAATCTGTCTTTGTCTGGCTGAAGGAAGTAGACCCTGAGAAGTGAGACGGCAGATGGAATAGTGTCACGTCCCGAGATCGACATGTGGCTGACCCGCCGTCATACCCTCGACATTTCCCAGCAGTTGATGGAGCATGAGTGACAACCGCGCCGCTGCCCGACGATATAACTTTACACGGACGTTAATTTGTGCGCCGAGGGACAAGTGTCACAGAAACCACCGCGTTATCGCCGAATCTCGCTCTACTGGTTTAACGTAGAAAATTTATTGCGTACTTAATACGACAGCTACTAGAATTTACCAAGGAGCTAACATGATGGAACAAAAAATTCAATTAAGCAAATAAAAAACAAGAATAAAATTTTAGAATTAAGAATGTCTTCAAACGTACGCTTGCGTCATATTTTGTTCAATTTATGATAAGCTATTGTAAGAGGTTGCTACTGCTTCCGACTTTAAATTCTGAATAATCAACAACATTACAAAGTTACGTCGGAGCGTTTTCGATATGCTTTATTAACATCATATATACTGAGTAAAAAATCCTTGCAGTAGAAGTGCCGCCCCTAAGGGCCGGCGCAAGTTATTTAAAACCAAAAGCTCAAGCCTCATTAGCGATATTTAATGATGGCGGCGACTCCGAGACAATATGCTACTCGCAGATGCTACCGTTTTGTTGTGTAACAAACATTGGCATGGGAACATGTAATATTATTATCTGTAGCTAAAATTACCAGCTGAACCAGCCACAGCCACACATACCAAAACAATATTTCATTTCCTTAACGAGTACCATCAGAATTAAATAGCATCCATTCTATTCCAGATTCGGGTTCAATCTCTCTGTTGACGACACATGAAATCGTGAAAATTCTAAGGACAAAACATAACAGCGTTAATTAATTTTGAAGCGAGCGTGAACGGAGCGTCGGTACAACAATTGAAAGGCATGCCTACTCGGAAAATTTGCATGTACTAGGGCTGGACAATTTAAATTTACGATTTCACCGCCCTCCAACGGCGCGACCCTCGCTTTTTTTAATTTTCAATTTTCATTTGCATTCCAACAACTAACTCTCGCCCCATAGATGTAGAAGATGAGAACTGATTTATGAGATTTTATTCGCTAAGGTCTTATTTCGCAAAGTGCCTCATGCCTCAAGTTAGCCGGTTATTATCTCGCCTGTCGTATGAACCAATAATTATGTTAGTTGAGAACGAACAATTACGTTTACATAGACTATGTTAAGCTGATACAGTAATTCGACTTTAATTGCATTACTTAATTTAGACTTTAAAAATTCTTGTAAAGGTTTAGCTCATACAGTCTTGTATAAAGAATGTCGGACAACAAATAAAAACATATTAATTACGTGTGCATATTAAAGAAATTACTTCAAAATTTTAACATAATTCGGCGAAAAAACTTTTGAAATTACATGTGTACATAATTATAACAGTATCTCATAGTCGTGTCTCGAGCTAGAGTGCACGTACGGCTAATGTTCTAGCCGACAATTACGATCAAGATAAAAATCTCCAACCCTGAACGTTCAAGGAATATATCTTTAAACTGACCACCGTCGAAATTAAGTCTCACGTGCTTTTGATAATTTGATAACGGACGTCTACGGTTTGATTTATTCCTCAAATAACTGGTTTGTGAGTCAGCCGAGGTCCGTTCTCATGCCCCTTAGTAGGGTATAATTGGGGATTCTGGAATCATTTGTTCTCGCTTCGCTCGAACTGCATGATCCCAGAATCCCCAATTGTTTTTATCGAGCAATGAATAACGATACTACAGAAGCCCAATTTGATAAACGAGAATTATTAATACAGTGCTCGAACTGCACAATGCATAATGCCTCAATTATATCCTACTAATGCAGGATTCTACTCTCTCATTAGAAGCGTTTAGGATTTTAGGTAAGCACATTGACTAAACCACCTAACATGCTGTTGCCTTGGTTCATCCTCATCTTCCCAGTCTTTTAAACCTCCACCACAATAAAAACATATAGTCCTATCACCCCGACCGCTATAAAAGAAACCAGCTTCAGCCAAATCCTCAGGTTTCTGACGCAGTTGTCGAGGCCAGTCTGAGAAACTGATCAATCGTCTTGATATGGAACTAAAATCTGGATACTGAGGTCTATCTCTCTGTTTCAACGATAATGATCCCAAACCACATTCGTCCCATCCTCTTTTTATATCATCATCTAAATTTTTTAACCCCATCTTGTCATTTTTCTCCTTAGTACTCATAGCAGAGACTTGAATATATTATTTATTTATACTTTCCTAATGTATTTGTTTGTTATTACAATTATGAGTGTGTAATGAGCTTTCATAGCTGATACAATCAATTTATAGATATTTTTAAAACAGTAGTTACAAGGAAGGATATAATGAATAAAAACGAAAAAAAAATTATTAAAAAAGTTTATTATCAGAGCACCATTTTTTTAAACACAAAACATTTTTTAAAGCACATATTGAGTTATGATAAATACAACTATACAAATCTTCAGAATATTTATATCGATCATACAGACTTAGCAAATTAGGACAACCTTTATCTTCTAAATTAATCACATTATTAGAATTATTTAAAATATTTTTTAACCATAACACTTTTTCAAGACCTTTAATATAAATACATTTATCTTTTAAAATATCTACAAATAAATACTGATGATTTGAATAAGGTATAAATCCTTCGCCCCAATATATTTTCCTGTTACGTTCAATCCATGCAACTTGCCGTCTTTCTTGTTTTGTCAAATCGTAAAACGGAAATGGTTGCTTGATTAAAAACACTTGTAATTTGCCATTACACAATATAGCAATTTCTTTTAGCACAAATTCATTTGCTTCCGTTTTAAAGCCTTGGATGTCTACAATGGCAATCATGATAATCGACGTACTATGTTGCTCAGAGGTTTGTATTCCACAAGTCGATCGTTTATAATTAAACAATATGCTGCAGTATTATCAGGTATCGATGCTGAACATTCAATTTCCAATCTAACGTCTACAGGACCTGTCTTTATACTATCATTTTGTCTTGAACAATCTATGATAAACAGAGGAGCTTTCTCTTTAAAGTCCTTTACACTGAGCAAGGGGTCTATCGGACGGTTGTAATACGATTGGCGAAATTTCGCATACATTTCATATAATATACTGTATTTGTCGTCAGAAAATTTTAAGCCTAAATGTTCATATGGATAATATTGTGAATTTAAAAAAAGAGTTACGTTCGTCACTTCACAGTGATCGAACAGTGAACTATCTTTCAATTTATTACTTTTTCTATTAATTTGTAAACAAAAAATGACATATCTAGGCTTTTCTAATTGTGATGCAGTTTTAACTGACCACGAATGCTTTGTGGTTTTGGGCAGTAGAGGGTACTCATACAAATCCCAATTTCTAAATGCCATTTGGATAGGTTTATCTCTTTCTAAATGTTTTAAAAGTGTCAATCGTTCTCGATCTGATACTTTTATATGAGGTACCCTCCATTGTATCCTTTCTATATTGATTTGGAAATGGGCAATATCATCAGTAAGTATAACACTGTTTAGATTAGAGTTACTTCTGTTCAATATGAGTTCATGCTTACAATTTATGATAATTTTATTGTAATCTTCCGCAAATCCTAAAATCTTATTTAATGGTATTATAGCACTAAAATGACCATCATTTTTAAATCCAGTTAAGTTCCAACCCCATAATGCAGCCGCTTTGTTTTCTGCTTCATTCAATGAAATAAATGATTTTATTGTGGATGTTATACCCGAATTTTTGATACGATCTATTTCAATACCATTTATTTCGTACCTGATGTCTTGAAACAAGAACATAATAGCGTTATTAGTAAACGAAACCGGCTTTTCTAGCGGTTTTCCATCTTTGCCGAGGAGCTTTGCTTGACCTTCGATGTAAATCGAACTGGCTGATGGTAGCACATATATGTCTTGCTGGTGTATGGGAATTCTGATTTCATCGTTTTCTCTGAAGCAGTTATTGTAGGGATTGTAAGAATGCACTTCATAACTTTCAATGGAATTATCAAAGTGCGGTAAGTCGTTAATCTGTAGTATATTCATGTTTTAAAACCTAAAGCTTTAAGGAAATCTATATTTGCTTTAGTCAACTTTTTCACTTTTTTCTTACGTCTGTGCACTTTAGTGGTTGTAGAAGAAGTAAGGCGTTTTATTTTATTTGTAGGATTTATATTATATAATATCATATTGTTTTTCTTAAATGAAGGCGTAGTTCAATATGTTCTATAGAATTAATGCAATAACCAAACTGATCAACAATTTTAATAGATATAGATGAAATAATATTTTTGTTCACCGGAAAGTAAATAACAGTTTGTGGTGTTTCTATGTAGTGAGGACCTGAAGCAGTATTAGATACAAATTCATGAATAATATGGGTTGGCAATCCGTTAGTGTAGGAACCGTATATTAAATCACATTCAATTCTGACTACACGAGGTGTATTATTATTATTAAAATTCGTATCTGATACTGAATTTAACACTGAATAATATAACAAACCGCATTCATATTTTCCAGATAAACTCAATGGTGGCTGGAAATACGATTCTAATTCCGATTTATTCCCAGAGATCGTCACTGCTATAGACATTTTTGCATACTGAACACTTTTATGAAATCATGTTATTTTATTTTGTCTCTATTCCAAAAATTCATTAAAAATTTTAAACAAAGATGTCCGCAATTGAAAGGATGATCACCTTGTATGTTTTCATAATTGTACCGGACTTTAGACCCCAAGTATTTTATTAGCTCCTTTGGAGGCTTAAGGTTTCCGTAACTGTCAAAATATTCTATATAATCATTGTCTTTCGCATAGGCTACCCAATGAGAACCAGGGTTTTTAGAACTGTCTAAATTAAATACTCCGCATTCTTTTTTAAGGGGGTAATCAGGGAGTTGATCCCTCATAAAAACACCTCTAAAATAGGGAATATTACTTCCATACTTCAAAATGTCCAAGTTAGTTAAGGCGCGGTTGGGTAGCCTATATTTTAGTTTTTTGCTTTTGATACAAAAATTCCAAGTCCATTTTTATGTGGTTTAAGATGTAGCCCTTTTCCGATGCAAAGAGCTTCCATTTTTTCATTATGTCTTTTCGATTCCTCATATAGTTTTTTAGCCATCTTGAACTCATTTATGGTCTTTGCAATACCAGCTGCACCGCCTGCTAAAGCTCCTGCAGCAGATAATCCCGCGAAAATAGGAATCAAAGGTAATACTCCACCAGTTTTTGGTATAGGAATAACACGAGGAAGTTTAATGGATGAATTATCAGCTAATTCTCTGGCAGCAGCCATTGCTAATTCTATTGCCACTTTCTTGCATTTTGGTTTTAATTTTTTCATACGTTTTTTAGCAACAGTAATAACATTTTTCAATTTCTTTTTAATTCCTTTTCCAGACACAATTTTTCTCGAAGACTTTTGATTACGTGTTTTTAGACCAGAACCTGTTTTAATTTTCGTTAACATAGCATTACTTACTAAAAGGGCTGCAATTTTTTCTCCTGTATGCGAATCAGGAGCAAAAGCACGTTTTCTCGCCATTTTAAACAAAATTAAATCTGCTTTGTGTCGGTCCTTTAAATTTGACGACTTGTGATATGCAATGTCGTGGTCTTTACAATATTCGTCTAATTTATTTACACCTTTATCTCCACGTTTGAGTCGCTTAATTAATTTTGTACCAGGCCCACAATAATTGTATCCTGGTAAGTGTAATTCAAATGGTAAGTTATTTATAAGCCAGTTGAGAAGACTACTTTCTCCAATACACATAATAAGACTGATCAATCGGGGGGGATTAAATATTCCTTAAATAGACATGAAAATACAAAACAATCACTTCGACCCTTAACGGGGGGGCGACTAATTTTAATAATTCTCATACAATATTCGACTTATCAATCCAGCTGTTTTCAGTAGAAGGCAGCCCTAACCATTTTACGAAAACCCTATTACCTTTCCTTTTAATAACTTTCTCAACTAAATATATATCAGGATGTATCGTTTTTTGAAGCTCTTGCGCATAAAATGCTCCTAAAATAGGCTGACCTCTGATTGTATCTTCAATTAAGTAAGTGATAGGAGTTGTGTGTTGTATTTTACGAATTTTAAATATTTCTGTTGACCAATTAGGTGTATATCCTTTTTCAAATGTTCCTTTGTACTTACTGATACGTACATAATCGCCCACTTTAAACTTGCTTTTTATAGTGTCATTTTTCACCATTTTTTCATACTTTTCTAGTATGCATTTTTTATTAAAATTACTGACTTTTGCAGGAATTTCATCAATTGTTCGATGATGGGTGTGATTGTATTTATAAACAACATTTTTAAGTGTGTTATCTATCCAATTGTAGTTACCTTTTAAACTAAATTCTTTATACAATTTTGATTTCAATGTTCTGATGAATCTCTCGACTATTGAAGCTTTTTTTGTGGAAAAGGTTGAGTAATGATTAATATTATAAGATTTCATAAGTTTCTGGAATTCATTATTATAAAATTCTGTGCCGTTATCAGTTTGTAGATTTTTAGGTCTACGACCCTCATCCAACAACCTTTTGAAAGTGTTATATACAGCATGTTTATTCTTAGTTTTCAGAGGGAATGCCCAAGCATATTTCGAAAATGTGTCAATAACTGTAAGAATGAATCTAGAGTTTTTATTTTCTTTAGATATTGATTGCATATCAATTAGATCAGCCTGCCATAGATCGTCAATATCTTTCATAATTACAGTTCTTCGCAGAAAGTTCACCCTTGCATTTTTATGAATTTCATTTACTACATCAGCCTTACTCATATTTAGAAATTTCCGTACATTTTCTTATATATTAAAAAAAAAACAAAATAACTTATTATATTAACACTTATTATTTTGCAAATATCATTTGATGAATGGTTTAGTAATACTAAATCAAAAGCAGTTTGCTATCAGTATTTATTCTTTAATTATGTTAGCTTCTTTTAATTCCTCAATTATTGATAAAATTTCATTGTCATGATTTGTGTTACCTGCATCTCTTGAAGCTACTAATAATTTTAATCTCTCCACTAATTCATTGGGATCATCCCAATACACCAAGTCAGTATGCATTTTATATTTTTTAAGGTTTGGCAAGTTACCTCCCAGCTTAATTTGTTTTATTTCTGATGAAGTATCAGAAAATAATGGCTTGATTATTTGACGATATTTCATTCCTTTATCACCTTTAATTTGCCCTATGGGATTAAAATCCCTTTTGTGAGCGTTAGTGTGATATAAAATATCTTTATAGACAATTTTATCTTTGTTTGTTATAATCTTTATATCAGGTTGTTTTTGAAGTAAAAGTTCTTTTAGCCCAGGAGTTAATTCATAAGTTTTGTCCCCAATTTTAACCATAACAATACTATCATTATCTAAATTTTCGATTTTAGAAAACGAAACTACCGCGGTGCCCATCATTAAAGTTTTGTTTTCAGTTCTTATTCCAAAAGGCACATTCACGCCATCATAAATGCTATGAATATCTTTAGTTTCCAATGAAGTTTCTATGTAATTTTTTTCTTTATTTTTAGGAGTGCTTGCAGAATTTAATATAGCATCATGAAAGTCATCACACTTATACGAAGAGCTTGAACTATTTTCTGTTGACTCGATTGCCATAGAATTCCCGGATGTTATATTTTCAACATGTTCATTGTTTTCTAGAGTTTTAGATTTCGCAAGGGTATTGAGGGGTTCCGAAACAGGTTTGAATATTTTATCTAGCGATAAGTTGATTTCATGTTCCTGACTTTTCATTTGTTTTATTTTACTTTTTATGGAATCGACAGACTTCATTAATTCTTTTTTAATATTTTTCTCCATCTTATTGTTATAACAAGTGAATTCAAGTAAGGATAGATTCGCACTAAACTGTATTCCTAGGAAGTTCGTTTATAAATGTTTAGTTAACTTCATTCAAAATTAAAGAAGGTATCGAAATTCTGTCTGTACCTTCCATTATTTATGGGGGACTCTTTGTTAATGATTAAAAAATTATGAGGAGTTTTCCACACTGTTTTACAAATATCTTTAAATTGATTCCATAATAAATCAGTGCTAACATGTTCTTCATAAATGTGCTTTAAATTCACATCATCTTGTTTAAATATTATTAAAAAATTAACATTATCACGTAACAATTGTTTTGGAATTTTTGAATAGGTTTGTGATAAGTAGAAGCAATCGATTTGCTTGTGTCTACCCATAGAGAAATAATTGCGAATATTTATTTGATTTTCACACGCAACATCATCAAAAATAAATACAGAGTTTGTTAAAGCTTCACTCGGAGATATAACATCTTTGTCATCACTGAACTCAAAGAATTTTACTTGAGGTACTCTTCTCAACACCTCTCTTAAGAAACGATATTTTGACTGAAAACTAGTTTTTGAGTAAAGATAAAGATTCTGGAATTTTAAACCATTTTCATGTAACAGTAAACTAATCATGGCATTAGTTTTACCACAATTTGAAGGACCACATATTATACATCGAATCGTATTAGGCAATAAAGCACTGTGTCTGATTGGGCGAGAAGATTCACTAAAATCGATATTATTAACCTTCAGAGATATGGGCTGCTTGATCAACTTCATTGTGCCGATTACCACAATGAATAGATAGCCTACATATTTATATCATACATTGAGTGCAAGAAAGTAAAACCTGTTCATAGTTTCGAAGTTACCTATATGGAGATGCTATTTATATCAGACAGTTAGGACTGCTCCTATGGGATATTCATAAAACACATCATCATAGTTTGACAGGTTTAGACTTGTATCGTTAAGATCAATTATTAAAATGACGCAAGTATCAATTATGTTATTTGAGAAATTATTCTTATATTACGCAATGTGTATCTAACTAACATCATAAAGAATCTTCAGTCTGCAGTTGTGGTTTGAGTCAACTGGTCCCTGGTTTACAATTTAGTTTTTTGAGGTAAGTATTTTCCAATAATATTTAACTTAAACTTTTTAATTTCATTAACACAATTTTATTACTATCGTTATTAATTTCAGAATCATGTCGAGATCACCGTGCTACAGTCCGGTTTTGGAAATTATGGATCCTAACTTAAATTCTTTACCAAATAACGAGCTAGAGGGAAGAGATTTACAAGTGAGTAACTTATGAAGATTTCCATTATTATTAAATAGTTTTCTTAATTGCTGCTTTTCACTTATAAGGTTTTCTTTTTTCAGAACGTGATGGATAGCATTGATCCTATAGCTCATCCTTTTAATTATGCTCAAGATAGGGAGAGCTGGTATGCTGAAGTGGCAGCAGCATCACATGAGGAATATCGTAATCAAAGAGCAGAGGGACAAACAATAAAGAAGAGGAAAATTAAATCAAAATCTTTTAAAGCTAAATCCTTTATCATGCGCAAGGAATCGGATCGTGTGCAACGCATAATAAAAATTACCATTCATGATTTGGATGGAGGCAATTTGGATGAAATCTCATCTGACGATGCAAATGTGAATGTGCAATATTTAGTAACTAGTGAATATGATGACATTATGACTGAAACTGAATATTTAGTTGGTAAAATAGTGAAGAAATTAAGTAAATAGATTAGTAAGTTTATACTTAATAAGATAGATTCATGATTAATAGTATTAAGTTGTAGATAAAGAATAAGATTTTTATTTGTTTTTTTAGCTTGTAAATAATACTTTTTTAATGCATGTTTTAATTTATAAATAAAATAATAGTCTTAAGTTTATTTACTGTCTAGCGTACAGCAATAGTTTGTTATCTAGTTTTTGTAATAGTTTATTATATAATAGTTTAGTGATAGGTATGTTTGTAATGTTTGTATATTTATTGCGAAAATTAAAATAAATGATTTAATGATATAGTTAATTGTTTCATTATTCAGTTGAATCGAGATAAATAAGAAATGTCTTCCTGATCGATTTCGGCCATAGAGGCTAGTGCCACTAGACACAAGTCATATTATAGTGCAAAAGCATGTGTACAAATATAGATGCAGTCTCTGTTTCCTTACTCTCACAGCCCGATAGGATGACAATCCCACACGACTGGAGAGAGATCAGACATGGGACCCGCATTTTTACATATGCTTGCCGAAACACGGAAGCTGTGATACTTGCTAAAACGCTCATAACATTTGAAAAGTCGGTGAGCGTCTTACGTTCGAACTCAAGACCTTTTACTTAACAGTCCCACCGTCTCAACACTAGGTTATCACAGCTTCTATATTCGACATAAATAGGTATCTATTTGTAGCAACACCTTATTTGCATATTGAGAACTCAGCAAGTCCTACATCGCGCAAGCAGAGTTTACACACATCGTTACCATATATACAACGATCCAACATACATCGTTAGGCCCAGCGCACACCGCTGGAAGCACAGCGGAGAGCACTCTAAGACAACAATTTAATATAAACCTTAACTACTTTGACATACGGTCAATGTAAGAATAAATCTGGCCACGGTTCGCCGAGCGCACTCAAGCTACCACAAGAGAATGCGCGCGACCGATATCAAGGTAGATAAGGTTTATATTAAATTGTTATCTTAAAGTGCCCTCGCAGTGCCTCCAGCGGTGTGCGCTAGACCTTTTGCTGCTGCATGATGTAGGACTTGCTGAGTTCTCAAAGCGCGAAGTAGGTGTCGCTATTTATTTGTAACAACACAAATGAAACACAAAACAGTTGAATACAAGATATTTATTTTATTTTTAAAATAAAAAAATACAAACTTAATGTTACCTTAATAAAAAATACAAACTTAATGTAATAGCTAATTTTATTACAAATATAATTATCCTGTTAAGGAAAATAGTAATGTGTTGAGTGACAAGATTGGTGACAGTAAGTATGTACTTATGTATCTATTTTTTTTTAATACAAACTTAATGTTAGCTAATTTTATTACAAACATAATTATCCTGTTAAGGAAAATAGTAATAAATCTTTGCTTCACATTAGAATAGAGAACTATAATGACCCCATGGTAAAGTAAAAGCATTTTTTTTATTTATTTGACGTTTATCATCTTTTCCATCAAGCACCACTTTATTGATTCTTTGTGTGTAGAGTTTATGATTTTTAGATCTTATAACAAACATGGGGTATCTAAAATTAATATTACAATTTAATGCATTCTTATATTTGTTTATGGTAATTTTTTTTGAGACAGATTTTTTTACACCTTTGGCTTTCTTAACTATATCGCTCAGCGTATTAATACAATACAGCTTAGCTCTCAAACCAATAAACTCTGATATGACGTCTCCACCCATTTCATCCTTAAAGAAACCAGGTATCTGTTTATTGCAATGTGGTATTCCATAAATATTGTTAATCTTAAAATTACTTGTATCAAAGTATTGAATATTATTTCTCATGTCGTCATAGAAATCTTTGGTGTGTATTAAATATAAGAGACTGTCGGTATCGGTATAACATAGTTGAATGTTATTTTGGTATATTTTTTTCATTACGGAATAATGAAAATTATATAGATGACTCTTTGCTAGTTCCAGTATCGTAAAGCCCATATATATTGGTCGGTCTAAAACTACTTTTGCTGGTTGTAATTGAATAGCAACAAGATTTTCAGAAATTATAGCAAGGTTTTTGAAATTAGGAGCGCCTATGTACTTTTCAGCACCATTAACTTTGTTAGTTTTATTGATGTCATCTTTCCATACGTTAACTAACTTGACATCAACTTGTTTTCTTTTATTTTCAATAGTTTTCCCAAATATTGAATTATTCTGCTTTTTAAAAAAATCCTTTTCAAAATCTGAAGTAGCTTTCTGTCTGAGTCGAGTATTTAAAGTTATATATGGTTCTAAGACCTTTTTTTGTGTAAATGAAAGTATTCTATGAATTTTCAACACTATAATACCATGTTTTATGCACTCTTGCAAATGAATATAATGTATAACATATTTATATTTATCATAAAGATTAGCTATTAATTTACTTGTTTTACTGGAGCATGGCATAGGAGGAATTATTTTTTCTGCTGCAAATGGTAGATCAGAATGTTCGTCGTGTACTGCAAAAGGATAATGAATATCTACTTCAAGTATATAACCTTCATCACTATCAGATGAAATAGAGTTAATATTGAATTTGATAATTTCACTATCCGTAAGGAATCTAAAATTTCCGACTGGTAATCTTTGCATCATAGCATAACCATATAAATTAACACAATCTAAGTAAGCTAGGAAAGTATTAGGTTCTTCTTCATTATAATTTGGCAGGTATTTGTTATTAGCTTTTGCATATCTTAACGAGCACTGGGCCAACCCTCCTCTGATGCCATTTTCTAGCATTTCATACATTTCTATATCAGATAATAAGTCCAATTCCACTTTAGTAACTAATAACATAGCATCCCAACTTAATGATGGTGATGAAACATAATGACAGGGATCTAGCCCATAGTGCTTTAAACTCATAGATCTAAATTTTTCATAAATATCACATAATAATAGCACGTCACATTTTAGGTATAAATCAGTGTATTCTCCTATATTATTTATGCGAAATTTATTCCATACAGTTAATGCATGATTATAATCTTCTTCTGATACAGTTTCGGATGTGAGTCTACTATAGAATTTATTTCGATCGGGTAATCGTGTTTCTTCATATTTTTCCCAAGAGTTTATATATTCGTAGCAATAAATACCCTTTTTTAGACACAATCTCAGTAAATCTTCATCAATGAAAAATGATTTTAAATGCCGAAAATCTACAACATTTAGAGTTTTCGCTAAATTATCCAAACTAGAACTTAAAAAATTAAAAGAGTCAATAAATTTTAGTTGAACTGTGTTTTTAGAATCAAGTGGCACAAACTTGCTGAAAGAAATATATTTTTCTTTGTTTTTTGGAATTAAATTTATGTAACCACATACTGAAGAAATTTCATTGATAAATAAATGACTATCATATCCAGAAAGGTTATGAAATATAACTGGAATAAAATTACATGTTTTAGAATTTAGATTACATTTATTATGAGCCGGTCCTCGATATTTACCAGTGAAATGATCATGATCACGAACAACATGATCATCAGATGTAAATTTTATTTTACAGATATGACATTTTACGGCAGTTTTAAAGGAATGGTATTCTTCACTCGTCAATGATAACATTTTTCTATGCATTGACAAAATCTGATACAATCTTTGCGAGTCGCTGATAATTGACTCAACGAATTTTTTTGAACAATTTGGACCACGATATGATATTAAATTATTTAATTCAGGGTTAGACTCACAGCATATGTAATAAGCAAAACAAGTGGCTTCATGAACTTGAATGTTTTCAGTGTATTGGCTTTTACTTTTATCTGAATATTCACGTAATAAGCTTTCAAAATCTCCGTAAATGACGATTGGAACTCTTTGAGTTTTCTGATAATTTAAAAATTTAAGTTTACTATTTTCTTCAGGAAGAACGGTTTGCAATCTACCACAATTATGATTATTTAGTTTATCCGATGTTTCAAAATATAAAAAACATTCTTCACATAGATGAATCTTAGATTTATGTTTTGTAAGTTGACTGCGAACAATTTTTTCAAGGTTTTTAATTAAGCAGAAATGATTCTTACCATTCTTGTTAATAAATAATAAGTTTACATGATTTAACTTTCGCTGTTTAGTTTTGTATAATGGACCCGTTATAGTTTTGTTTTTTTCCAAACCATAAACATTCACGCTTATATTAAAATTATGTTTTTCAAACCATTTTATATCTTCAAATGTTGGGGGAAAAGACATTCCGTTAGTATTTAATATCTTAGAATAATGCGGATAAGATGAAACTCTATTAGGATTATTTTTAGCTGGATACATATGAGCAATGACACACCAAAGAAAACAATGATTATCCATATTCTGAATATTGAGACATGCTTTGATTTTGTTAATTCTCGAAGGTAAAGCTATGTAACTTCCTGCTCTCAAAGGATTATATTTTGCAATATTCATTTCTAAATGACTTATTTTCTCTATAGTCCAACCAGATTCTGATAATTCAAACTCTAAGCACTTACATATTAATCGTTGTGTGCAATCTTTGTATAAAGATATGATATCTGTACTTTGATTCACTATGGAATATTTAGTATTAAAAGACTTTAGAGATAGTTCTTCATTTTTAGGAAGTAAATATAGCACAAAAAGTTCAAAGTTTATCTTTAGTGATTTATGTTTTTGTAATAATGGTTGTAATAAATTAAAAATGGTGTTGAATACATTAGATAAAAATAATTCAGGTGTTATTATTTCAGTGGTTTGAGGATTTATTTTATAGCTGGCTATTCTGTCCTTGAAAGCACTGGCTATCAGCTGAACATTTTCGTATTCAGTGCGAAGTAGACAATTTGTTTTATGTTTGTTACTTTTCTTATGTGATGAATAATTTGACTTTGAGACATGTAACTGACAACTATGACAGAATTTCATTTTTATAAAGAATAGAGCAAGATATCAATATTATCAACCTCAATAAGTAGAATTTTATACTACTTTGAGCTTTTATTTTTTTAATTCATAATAATAAATAATGTATAGATATTTGAATTTTAGAGTTTCATGAATTCTGAGCAATACTGGATTATGTAAATTATTATGTTGAATATTTAATATTTCTAGATTTCAGAGTTTCATAAATTCTTCTTATTTCTTAGCAATATTGGAATATCAGAGTTTTTTGGTTTAAGATCTGTAAGAAAGGTAATCTTAAGTAAATTAATATTTAATATTTCTAGATATTTGAATAGCAGAGTTTCATAATTTTTTAGCAATATTGGAATATCAGAGTTTTTGGTTTAAATCTGTAAGAAAGGTGATCAGTGTAAAAGTAAATTATTATGATAAATATTTAATATTCTAGATTTCTCGATATTTGAATTTCAGAGTTTCATAAATTCTGAGCAATATTGGAATATCAGAGTTTTTATAAATTTTTGGTTTAGAGCTGTAAGAAAGGTAATCAGTGTAAAAGTAAATTATTATGATAAATATTTAATATTCTAGATTTCTCGATATTTGAATTTCAGAGTTTCATAAATTCTGAGCAATATTGGAATTTCAGAGTTTTTTATAAATTTTTGGTTTAGATCTGTAAGAAAGGTAATCAATGTAAAAGTAAATTATTATGATGAATATTTAATATTTCTAGATTTCAGAGTTTCATAAATTCTTGGCAATATTGGAATATCAGAGTTTTTTGGTTTTCTCGATATTTGGATTTCAGAGTTTCATAAATTTTGAACAATATTGGAATATCAGAGTTTTTATAAATTTTTGGTTTAGATCTGTAAGAAAGGTAATCAGTGTAAAAGTAAATTATTATGATGAATATTTAACATTCTAGATTTCTCGATATTTGGATTTCAGAGTTTCATAAATTTTGAGCAATATTGGAATATCAGAGTTTTTATAAATTTATAATATTTCTAGATTTCAGAGTTTCATAAATTCTTGGCAATATTGGAATATCAGAGTTTTTTGGATTTCTCGATATTTGGATTTCAGAGTTTCATAAATTTTGAGCAATATTGGAATATCAGAGTTTTTATAAATTTTTGGTTTAGATCTGTAAGAAAGGTAATCAGTGTAAAAGTAAATTATTATGATGAATATTTAACATTCTAGTTTTCAAAATCTTTAGATGGTTTTAGTTTAGGTTTAGATAGTTTAGATGATATTGAAATATATCAAAGATTCAGAGTTTAATAAATGTTTGACATAGACCTATGAAGTAACACAATGCATTATATTGTAATATCATACCGAAAAAAGGGTCAATACTAAATTCCAATCTGAAGCAGATATTAAGTGCTACAAACACATACCTATAATAAAAAATAAGATAATCGTTCCTACAAAATATAGAATAACATGTTATAGTTATTTAAAAAAGGTTGATGATTACAATATATCAAGACTTAATATTGAATACATGGATTAACTAATCAAAGCAAGAGTAAACAAAAATAATAATATAATATAGTGCAATTTAGAAAACATTTTACGGATATAATATAGGCTTTATATTTGCATACTCTTGCTTAGCAGCTTTAACTAATTCAGTAAGAGCTTTCCATACCGGACCGCTGTCGTCATGTGATGATCGAAGTGTGAAAAGCGCTCGCTTCCAACGATTAGCTGCAAGCGTCTCTGCTTCTTTACTGCTGTAGACCCTCAGCTCAATATAAAACTGGCCGCTGCGAGTTGGATCACGCTGCAGGGTGTACCCGGAACCCACACGCTGTGCCAGATAACTTCTTAGAGCAGCAGCTCTAACAGGCCCTGCTCCATCGTTCTGAAAATATAATAAAATTAATTAAACAACATAGCAAAAAAAATTCGCTAAGTGTTTACTGCTTTACAAAACGGTACAAATGAGGTAGATGTAAACAAATAGCAGGTACTACATGTTCGAGTAAGATACATATTCCATTTAAACACGTTTTAACATGATGAATGAAACATCAGGAAAAAAAAATTAAACGATTGTTACCAGAACCACAGAATATATAATAGTACCTAGAACACACTGTTCAACAAGAATCTTGAATGTGAAACTGTAAAAAAAGTATTAATTAGATGATTATTAATATGCTTACCTCAGAATCTGAAAATATTGAGGATTGTTTTCGAACAGTAGCTAATACTGCCTCGGGTTCAGAGTCTTCGGATAAATCACGAGCAGGCGCAGTTTTCTTGCTATTTTTTAGTTTGTTGCTGCTGGTTTTCTTTTTCCTGGATTTTTGAGGCTTTTCACCACTCGTGCTTGCTTGTAAAGTAAGCTCGTTGTCAGAGTCAAAAGGATTTTGAGATGCCCTAAAATGATATAATGATTCTTTAGAATAAAGTATGTATTCGTTCATTGCACATAGTACGTTTTGCCTATTGAAAACTCTGTAAAATTCAAGACTAGATATTATGACTTAAAAAAATTAAATAGGTACATACATACTTATTGACACCAATCTTGTCACTCAACACAAAACGTAATTCACGTTACACTGACAATGCACACCGCAAAATCACAAAATTTCTGGATACGCTCCTCAGTGATCGCTTTTTATACTACTATAAATTAAGGTAGCGATCATATTAAATATTGCAAAGCTAGATTTTAATATATTGTCAATGATAGATTGGTATTTCAATCATATGTACTAGATAAATAAAGTCGATAATTAATTGATCATGTATACTCACTATGCTCACCGCCTTTGATTCCTTAATTTGGCAGTGGGCGCCACGATGTCGCAGATACCTGAGATGAAATTCTAAAAAGGAAATCGTATGTACTTTACTGTTCTAGTGCTGATCTTTATGAGTGTCACATTTAAATAGTTATTACAATTTCTCAAAGCGGTAACCAATATAATTTGAACTTTATATTTTTTATGTTTTAAAACCTATAAAAACCTCAATACTAAGGAATATAAATACTAACATAGTAATGTACTACTAACAAAAATCTTTTAAATTCAGAAGTAAACAAATTATTATTATTAAAATTTGTGTAAGGAATTCATCTAAATTCATTGCAAATTATTGAATGTGAATGAAGTCAAAACATTTTAAAGTAGGTATTGTTTAAAAGACGTTTATTATACAATATTACTTTATGTATTATTAGTGAATTACACAAAAAATGTACCTACAGATAGCAGAGCAGTTAAAATCATCGTATATTTTTATTAATAGATATTATTTTACAAAAGTTTGCGCAATGAGCTGTTAAGTTATATATATATTTTATTATCTACTTATTTAGAATTTCATAGTAAGCAAATTGTAATTTTGCTGCCTACCTAATTGTTTTAAATAGAAAATACATACTAAATGTAATGTTAACAAAAAAAAATGTAATCATTTATTTATTAGTAGAAGTTAGATGAGAACATAATGGTGAGGTGAACAAAAAAATTTTGTTTACCTCTTTAAAACGAATTTTAGACCAACGTAACCTCATCATAACAAACCTCAGTTCAACGAATTACTTAATATAGCGAATATTTACTTATTCCCTTCCGATTTGAAATCGAGGTTGCATTGTATTTAACATGTAAAAGATGTGTGTAAAATAGACAAACCAAGGTCACTCATACATCATAACATGATGTCAACGGATCTATGAGATATACAAACACAATTTCAGCTCGTTTCTCAACGATCCTGTGGCACAACGGTAGCGCATGTGATTCCAGAACAAAGGTTTCATGTTCAAATCACGTTTGGGTCAGAGATGTTTTTTTTTTTTTTCTATCTTGTATAATAATGTTTTTTTTTTTAAAGCTATAAGATTAAGATTGTCTACAGTAACATGGGCTGAGAGCTCCTCATAAGAGGTTTTGCGCTTTTGGCGTTACATGTTGTATAAATAATACCTAAATAAAATAGCTGATGATATGAATGCTGTATGCCATATAGTTTTTATTTTACAACATAAAAATATGAGTTATAAACTGATAGCACAGTTGAGTTGGCTGTTTAATATTCTTATTGTATCATTCTTGCTGTATCAGTTCGATGCGTTATGAAAGACAATACCTATGTTATAAATCATATCGTCGGAAGTCTCATTAGTCATTGCTCGATAAAAACAATTGGGGATTCTGGGATCATGCAGTTCGAGCGAAGCGAGAACAAATGATTCCAGAATCCCCAATTATACCCTACTCCCCTTACTTCTAAGTAAAGCTGGATATGTAATTAGGTGTGTGTCAAAATGTTTATGAGTTGGTTTCTAGGTAAATTCTTGGACAATTCTATTAAAGTAAGACGTTGGGCAGAAGAGGTTACAATCTTAAGTTAAGACCGGTTTAGTTTTGTTTCAGAAGATTCACGATAAAAACAGAAATCGTGAGAATACCGACGATTTCGTTAAATGTCATTAGAACAAACCACTAGTACTTTTATGGCTACATTCGTTGCTTGTATCTCGGATGTCAAAGGTACAGCGTAGTAGACAAACATTTGGAATGTACTGACATTCCAAATGTTTGTCTACTTAAGGGGCTAAGTCAGTACTTATACGGTTTTTATATTTTACTTTCTGTCGTACATGACTGGACTACAGATCTTACAACTTGGAATACAGTTATTAACTATATGATCTAAATTCTCACAAAGTTGAAAACACGATTCAATTAAATTTTCTCGATACAAAAAAAATGCAAAGTTCAGTCTATGTTTTTTATTTTTTGGACTTTGCGGCGTAACTACTATGAGTTATTGAAAGGATGTTGTTTTAAATTGTAGAAAATACTAGTATCTAAATTCTGTAAAGACAGTTTTTCAATTAATAACAATTTTAATTCATAAAAAGGCGTCAATATGTTTGGGCACATACGCCATTTTATTCTGAGCACACATTCACTATCGTCCTCTCATCTTTTGCCTTTTAAAAGTAGTGTCATCACTTTCGTTCCTTGACACATCAGTCAGCCAGCGTGGCTCTTACAGGCTAGACCTGTGACACTTTTTTTCAGATCGCGGCTGTCAGATTTTCGTAATAATAAAATTGGAAATGTATAAAAAGATCGAGAAAATAAAAACGAATGATACGTAGGCTTATAGATTATTCAAAACTATGTTTCGATGTGTTCAATGGGACGTGATTAAACGGACATGACTGTAAATAAGTCACGTAAACTTTCATTTTTCAATAACACTTTATTTTCATTAATAAATGAAGTATTAAAATAAACTAAACATACTGAATATCATCGCAGGAAATTCCTGACGACCCCTACAGAGCAAACAAGGGAAATGTTTAGAATACGTATGATACTATACATTACGAATTCTTCCTATCAATATAATAAATTACTCACAGTGATAATTATATCAATGCTATCGTGATATCGTACTATTGTTGCCGGATGGTTCCTCTGTGTCCATCCTCCTTCCATCTAATCTTTATGCATCCAAATACCATTTCACATGAACTAATGATAAATGCACTGATTTGCAGTCAACAATTTGAGACAATATGTAACTGAAAACAACTTCTAATCGTATCAAACTGCGATATAGGATAAGAAACACTTCACTCTTATTATTATTTATTTAGTTTCGTCACAGATTTATAACAATTTCGAAGAAACAGGATTAAAATAAATTAAATGAAAACTGGTATTGTCAAAATTTTGAATACTTCAAAATTACATGTCAACTACATATAAGGCATAGCACCCACCACCCTGTTAAATATCGCCTATAGTATAATGCTGCGACTGCGATGAAAAATTTGTGGTCATTGCTGTCTCACCGCGTGTTCGGTACAAGTTGCTCTCGCACTAGTAATTGCTTTGGAGCCAAAAAAAAATGTGATAGCACTGGGCTCATTCTTTTGGAGCCGATAGATATCTCTCAAAGGTTTCATTTATCAGAAAAGTGATATTAAGACCTTGTCCCAAAAAAAATTGATAGGATATTATAGAATGAAGATTCAATTATAAAGAAGTTACAGACAATAAAATTGTTGTACTACAATAATCTGTGTACCTGTACCTCATAATATACGAGTAAAAACTATTACGTCCCTTTTACGCGGCGCTAGTGTCTGTCATTATATTACAAAATGCATCACACGCAACTAGCTTTCTGAACGGACGTTAATAAAAGAAGCGTGTGTTTGGGGCTTTTTTTAGTGTGGTAAAATAATCAAATGAGTCCTCCTACCCAGGGCAGGGCGGGTATATACTAAAATCTACGATGTCTTTCAATAGACCTTTACGTTCTGGGGTCACGGTATTCGTTAGTCCCGGGACCCTGGTAGGCCCTCTAAGGGGGAGCGACGTCATTATGCTCACATGCCTTTGCCCGTGCGCGCATGTGTTTGGGGCTTTAGATAATTGGGAATTGTCACTTTCGCAAAGTGTGCCAATTTTATTAATTTTCTACCAAATAGTAGTTTTTTTCGTTATCTCGGGACGTCAAAATCTGTGTCCAAGTGTTATAAAATAAATTTAAGACTGTGAATGATGAAAATATTTACAAAATATTTATCCACATCAATAAGTATTTCTATCATTTTGTTTTAGTAAATGTTTCAATATCTTTATATCAAAATATTTCTACTAGAGTAATACATGTATTTTGCGTAAAGGGAACACTAATTTATGAAATGTCGAAGTTGACGAAATGAAATACATAAAACTTTGGATTGCGTTAATTTCGCGATACTGGCGCCTACTGGTGGCGGTGCGTGGCAACTTTTCCGACTCATCAAACGATGCTTTCGCTTTGCCATACGCCGTTAACTTAAATGCGACTGCACATTTCATACCGCCACATCAGATTATTAGGTGTAGGAAACCTGATGTGAAATCATTTTAGAGAATAAGTTCTGTATTCTGTATTTACTGTAAAAAGATCACTGAAACATTGGTAACAGGTAACGCTCTGATAAAAACGTAAAAAAATGATTTAGAGTCTGTTTCAGTGAAATATTAACGTCTTTCTGTAAAAAAAATTTTTCAAGATTTACGTTTGTATCGAATTAATAACCGACATAAGCAGAGAACTATATTTTTTAAACAATTTCATTGACAAACTGACATTTAAATCACTTGAAAATGTTTTAATCATGCACGAAAAACTGCGAAATATTAGATGGGCCATCTCGTGTCTAGTTTTATAACAGTCATACAATAAATCATACAAAAATACATCGTCTAATAGACTAGAGACAAAATTAAAAAGAAAATTAATAACATTTCGCGACCACAAGTCGGCAGCTGTTAATCAAGACGCGATCAAAGGATGCGTATTTTGGGAAAATTCCCAACGCGTGTATTTATCATTTCTACTATTTGTCAATTAGAGAGCTATTGTGGGAACAACGTTCTTTGATTTATACACCCTGTATCGGTCTAATGCGACAGTACGCAAGAAAAGTTGCTCTACCTTGTTTTATTGCACTGTTTTCAGTTCTGGGAAACAGCTCCCATCTGTCTCAATAAAATCTCATTGTTGACGTGGATTTACATAGAAAAGTTCACGAGAAGGTTTTTTAAACCTATTTTATGGTACTTTTAATTTGAAATATTATGGCGTTAGGTGACAAGACTGATGACGTTTATCGTCGTTCATTAAGTAATTAAAGTGATTTAAATACAATTCGTGTCATCGGGAACGATAACACTCACATTTATATTGCAGTGTAGGTAATCGTTAAAGGTGTCTGATAAATATTTATTGTAAAAAAATGTTGAAACGAACACGATGTTTTCTCGTTGTAAATACTGCAGCTATATTTTTTTCTTATTATACAATGTTTGTTTGGATTAAAATTCATACCTCTATTTGTGTTGCAGGAAATCATTTTGAAGTAGAGCACATTCCGAGTCGGGAGCGGTATGAAGATTCTACGTCTCAAGAAGAGAATTTTTCACAACCCGTTTCTTTGAATCATTGTGGATGTCAGTTTAATTTCTGCTACGAAACCTTTTCTTTTTAAGGTCAAGCTATGCTTTTGAAGTTATTTTTGACTATCGAAGTCAGAATCTGCAAATAATTATGAATGCTTATTAATTAATACTAAGATTGTATAATAAGAACATTAAAGATTGCTGATAAATATGAACTGTGTTGATTCACGATTGCTCGTTTTGTTCACGCCTCTGATGGCTTTGCAAACCAGACGATACCAAGTCGAGATAATGATACCGTTTGAGAGTTGAGAGTACTAATTGCAGTGTATTATAATATTGGTATCAATAGTTTTTGTTAGCATCACGAGTTTTAATATGGTCTTATGTATTTAATTAGACGTCAACAAATGTCTGATTAGCATCCTTGGTCGTCTTTCTTCTGTTAAAAGAGATTATAAAAAAATGTATTATGATCCTGTCAGCTTTATAAAAATAATTATTGTATCGAGTCAAGGAATTCTGTACATAATTTTATAATTTATATTAGACTAGTAATTCATAGTTCTTCAGTCCATGTTCAATACCTAAGTGATAAATGTTTTACGATATCAGAATAATAGTTTTTTCTTTCCACAGCAGAATGATGACATGCCAACAATGTTTACTACAAATACCATTATTGGCAATAAATAATTTATTATTATTACTAAAGTATCTGTAGCTCATAAATATTTTAACAGCCAACAGGCAAGAACAGTCTTAATGGACCACACTGCCCGACCTGGGGTTCAAACCCAGGATCTCCTCGTGCACTTTCGACCACTAAACGATCAAGTCAGCATTATTATTTATCAAAAATCTTTATAAATACAGTTACTTCAATTTGTAACATGTCATAATATGCATATTAGTTGCAGCACCACTTTCTAAGGAGAAGTGTGGTCGCATCATTTATAAAACATGGCCGTCTATTAATCTACCGGTAGTTCCCTCTGATGTTCTTGTTATTGTGTTGTGAAATTAATCCTTTAATTAGATGGACACCTTGTTTTGCAATCGAAATTGTTAAGGCAATTGGATTAGATGTTGTTGCTTTTTACTTGTAGACAGCTTTATGTGGCAGTTGCTTAAGTGTTTTGTTAACATAAGCTCTTGAAACTACTAATTAAAACTAAAAAAACCGGCCAAGTGCGTGTCGGGCCACGCACAGTGGAGGGTTCCGTAGTTGCCCATCAAAATACTTATGCGAATTAACTAAACTGATTCGCTGAATTTAATTTTAAAAAGAAGAATTTTCAAAATCGGTCCAGGAGTCTTTGAGAAATCGGGGAAAAATGGAAAATACATAAAAAAAAAGATTACGACGAATTTAGAACCTCCCCCTTTTTTTGAAGTAAGTTAAAAATAGTTGACGATAAAAACCTACCTATCCCCAAAAAACACACCGTAAAAACATACCTATTAGAGCTGTAAAAATAAAGTTGACAAACTTACATTTGCAGTTGAAGAGCATGTTCTCCGATACATTTTGTTTAGGAAAATATGTTATCCAAGTACATTTTATAAGTTGGTCGACTATTACTCGTAAAGTTGTAAAGCCTACTTAGTCATGATAATTTTCTTTTAAACTTCGTTATTTATGCTACTATTGTGAATTTTTTCACACCCCCAAACATAACCGTTTAGCTGGTAGAGGGGGGGGACACTCGAGTCGAGCAAAATTTAGCACTTTAAAGCTTAATATTTCACAAACGAATTTTTTTATGAAAAAATTGTTAATGGAAACTATCGATATTTTTTAAAGACCTATTTAATGATACCCCACACTAAGGGGTACGCGAGAAAAAAAAAAAACATCCCCACTTTACGTGTACAGGAGGTACCCTAAAAAAAAATGATTTACGAGATTTTATTTTACCACTTTTTCGGCACAACAAATCCGTATATTTACACCAAATTACAGCTCTCTAGGACTGTGCGTCTCTGAGCTAAACTGCGGACAGACGGACGGACGGACGGACGGACGGACGGACGGACATGGCGAAACTATAAGGGTTCCTTGTTGACTACGGAACCCTAAAAAAGATCTATCTGAAAATAATCACAATAAAAGTTTTTTTCTCATTATTAGTAGATTATAAAAAAGATCAAATTTACCCATACAATTTTGTTTATACTCAGGTAAATACAGAAACGTGAAAAATACCTGACATTTCATTACATTCTACCTAAAAATCATCAACCCGCTCCATTATTAACCCTTAAACACGTCATATTCCCGGACGTGACATTACGACTCCTCTCTGTATTGAAAAACGGGCGCATTTTTCCGGGAAAACTCCACCCAACTCCCCTCTGGCGTAAATCCGGGCCACTAAGCGTACCCTGAGTGAATAGCTATGTTCCTGCTAATTATGCCAACCAACTTCTAAATTTAATCAGACAACTTGTGTAATTTTCGCGGTGGGTCCATAATTTTTCATGACGCCGCCGGGATGGAAGCTGCTGTGATTACCGCGTTAGTATGTCACTGTTTGCGGTGACATGTGGAGGGTTGAACAGCAGGAAAAGTGAAAAGCAACTTAATTACACCTTATTATGTTTGAAACTTTAATGGAGTCAAATTCTAAAATAGAACTTGGTTCTCCCGAAAGTAAACAGTGACGTTGACAGGCCCTTCGCGAATAACAATGAACGAATTTGCATTTTGCGACTTTCGTTCTAAAGAAGACTGAGTTAAGTTTCGAGGCTACAATTTTAGAGGTCAAACTGAGAATGAACATAAAATAAAAATTACAAACCTTTAAGGTTTGGCTTTAAGGTTTTATTAAGTAATAATGCCTCACTTGTTAATGTTCATAAGTATATCGTTTTTAGGGTAGTTCAATTAAAAACGCCTTGCTTACTTGCACACGGAGCATTTATGCAATTATCTGGCTGTTTAATCTGTGCTCTGTTAGTAGATTGCTATCTGTGGCTACTGTTTCGCACTAGTAGTATCATGTCATTTAATTTATGTCACGTCGTGCCGTGGCCGCGCATAAAAGCTGTGTTTCGTGTCAGCATCAGTGCAATGCAGTTTTTGCGTGGAGTTGATAAATGGCTAGGTACAGTACAGTAGTTTAGGACATATTTTTAGTATTTTTCACTAAAACTTACCTAGGAATTAAGAGAAGATATTAATCAGTCTGTACCTTGAATACTTTTTATTATATTTTTTATATAAATAGGTTTGCTCTTGACTCAATTCTAGGTAAGTGGTGACAGAGACAAAGTCTACGAAGGAGTGAGCTTACCCAGAAGAAGCCTGCCCTCTCTAACTTTGCAGTGATTCAGTACTAAATGAAGGGTAGAAAGAAAGAAGGGATTTATTGACACACACAGGACAAAACCAACCAAATAATTATACAGAAGAAAAAGAAATACAAAAGTAATACAAAATAACATAAAAATAACATAGGGTACATCTAACACAGGTGGAATTTAATTTTAGTTACCCATAGACAGACTCAAACTTTTCCATAGAGTTTGTATCTATTAACTACAGATCGTTGCCTTTTACGATTCGTTTAGAATCGAAACAGATTAATCTAAATTATTTAACTACATCATTAAATTTTCTGTCTTCAAACAACGTAAAGGAAACAATTCATCTCTCAAACATTATGTAAATAGTATTTATTTAAATATTCACACAACGGAAGTTTTGACTTGCGGTATATTAAAATAAAATAAGTAAATATCCAAACGCCATCCAACCTAGCTATGTTGTTTTATTTGGTTCTCTATTGTGTTACCTAACTTTTTTATACATAATCTTATGTGACATAATTTTTTTTGTCCTAATCATCATTTGTCCGAATGATAACTTGCCCGAACATAATAACACATAATTTCAAATGCCATAACATTGAAACTCCTAACTACTGTATGTCCTAAATTCGTTTGTCATAAATATAACAATCAATAATATACAAAATACATAAAACCGATTGCCATAAAATACATAAGTCCTAAAGTTTGTTTTGTTACTGATTACCACCCAATAAGGAAAATAGACGGAGCCCCGCTTCGCGGGGCTCCTATTTCTGCGTGCAAGGTTTAAAGTAACCTAACACGAACACGAACACGAACCTAACCTGTCCGTGTCGGGGTGCCCACAAGTCCCGAGCTCGCTTCGCTCGCTCTTGGATCCCAAGATCTTCGGTTTCTAAACAATTTAATGAAATATCAGTTTTACTATACCTAATTGAACATTCGAAATAATACACATTATGTAATATAATGATTAGGACATATGACTTTATTTCATACAAAATTAGGAGATTCAATTATTATGATACTCGATTTTATGCCAGAACAGCTTTAGAAGTGAAGATAATTATGTAAAACAATATTTAGAACTTTTGATCATTATGGTTACTGAATTTTATAGCAAACGTGTTATGGATAATGATTTTCGGACAAACAATTTTAGGTGACGAAAAGGGATACCGTTTTATTTATTTATTTATATGTCAGTCAGTACCTACATTATAAATTGTATGAAAAGATATGAATCTTATGTATTGCTATATACCTACTCGTAAATGTCAAATTAATGTAATTCATAAATAAATGCGACGAAGTTTTATTGAAAACTACACGTTAACAAGTGGTATCCCTTTTCGTCACCTAAAATTGTTTGTCCGAAAATCATTATCCATAACACGTTTGGTATAAAATTCAGTAACCATAATGATCAAAAGTTCTAAATATTGTTTTACATAATTATCTTCACTTCTAAAGCTGTTCTGGCATAATATCTAGTATCATAATAATTGAATCTCCTAATTTTGTATGAAATAAAATCATATGTCCTAATCATTGTATTACATAATGTGAATTATTCCGAATGTTCAATTAGGTATAGTAAAACTGATATTTCATTAAATTGCTTAGAAACCGAAGATCTTGGGATCCAAGAGCGAGCGAAGCGAGCTCGGGACTTGTGGGCACCCCGACACGGACAGTTTAGGTTCGAAGGGGATGGCGGGGTCTGAAAGACCCCGCCATCCCCTTCGTGTTAGGTTACTTTAAACCTTGCACGTAGAAATAGGAGCCCCGCGAAGCGGGGCTCCGTCGATATTCCTTATTGGGTGGTAATCAGTAACAAGACAAACTTTAGGACTTATGTATTTTATGGCAATCGGTTTTATGTATTTTGTATATTATAGATTGTTATATTTATGACAGACAAATTTAGGACATACAGTATTTAGGAATATCAATGTTATGGCATTTGAAATTATGTGGTATTAAGTTCGGGCAAGTTATCATTCGGACAAATGATGATTAGGACAAAAAAAGTTATGTCACATTAGATTATGTATAAAAAAGTTAGGTCACACAATAGAGAACCTTAACAAGTCGGTGAGGTGATAAATCGATGTATATTTTAGAGTTTTTTTTTTTTTTTTTTTTTTAGCGTGGTAAAATCATCAAATGAGTCCTCCAACCCCGGGCAGGGCGGGAGGGACTGTCAGACTTCTACTGACTAAAATCCACGGTGTCCTTCATAGCCTGTTAAGTTCCGGGGTTACGGTAAGGGAATAATCCCGCTACCCCGGCAGGCTTTGGCCCTCTGAGAGGGGGGCCCCATCATTATGCTGACGCTCTTTGAGGCGCGCGTGGGACACAACGCGCCGTCGACCCGGGCATGGTCCTTGGTCGGGCAGCGAGTTGCCCTTTACTCGCTGCCCGCATGCCCGCGCCTACGGTGGCCGGAGATCATCAAGCGACGTCCGTCGCCGTGGGCGCCTACCACTGCGGCTGGGGCGGAGGGAGGACGCTGTCCTCTCTCGCTCGCGGCCTGCCTCCTCCTTTACGAGCATTACTGCCTCGCAGAAGGAGCTGACCGCTTCCCACTCCGTCTCGCCCCGCAGCATGGCCGCAACCAATGCCGGGCGCGAGAGGTCTCCGTCTATCGCAGCCGTGAGGACACGTCGGTGCTCCGCCCAAGCTGGGCAGTCTTGCACCGTATGCTCCACCGTGTCCTCCGGGCGATCTTCGCAGTGGTGACACCCAGGCGTCTCCTCCTTTCGCATCAGACACAGGTACCTCCCGAAACTTCCGTGTCCGGTGAGGACCTGCGTCAAGCGGTAGGTCAGGACGCCATGACTTCTCTCCAGCCACTCCTCAAAGAGGGGTCTTACCGCCGCAATTGCGGCGTGCCCGGTATATTTTAGAGTTAAAGGAATTTTTAGGATGTTAGAAAAATATCACATCTTGTGGGAATTTTATGAAAGTTATTTTAGAGCCTGTAAATTTTAAAGGGCCCTTGGAAACTAAGTACTCAAGATGAAACCAAGCTGTTTTAATCTGTAAAATTACTGGAATAGATTTTCAACTTTGTCATAATTCAAGAAGGTTCATGTTTGGTTAAAAATCGATTGGGGTAGGTTGGTGTGCTGGGACAGTAGGGGTTCTGTACCTACGAAGTAATAGTAAGTATTTCATTGCTTGCTTATTGTTCAAGTAGGTGTAATTATGTACGGTAACCTAACTATTTACCACCTACCCCAGATTCAATTAACTACTACCTATATAATTATCTACAGACCGATGCAAATAGTCCCCACATCACCGATTACGGGGCACAGTAAGCTGGAATCTGTTAATCAAAGTGTACGCTATCAATTACCAGCATCGCAATCAAAATGGCTGGCATTCCGCAGGGTTCGGGGGCAGCGTCAAACGCCTGGATGTCGAGGTGTCGATTATGTCGATAAAATTAGTAGGTAGGTATCGATATCGATGAATGAGTGCAGAGATTGGCAACGGTTTGGAATTATTAAGTAAGTGTACTTAGATTAAACTTTCGACATTCGCTGTTGAAGTCTCCTTGGGAAGGGTAGTTTTTGAGATACTTTTTGGAAGCATGTTTAAGTAAGTATGTAGTAATGTCCGTGTGGCAGCAGTTATTTAAAAACGAATGAGGTTCGATAAATTAAGATGCAGTCATGCAGATAATCGAATTTAGGTTATGTTTTTTTTGTTTGTTTTGTTTAATAGACTTAAGTCGCCTATGACGAATTAAGACCTTCAAGTATCAGGAACTGGAAATTAATGGTTCAAGCATTGACTAAGTATGTTTGTCGAGTAGAATTTATTGAATTTCTTAAGTGTTTTTGTGAATGACTATAAATAACTTGACTCATAAATATAAGTCAAAATTCATTGAATGTCTACCTGTAATATTCACTTAATTACTGCTAAATATTTATTAAGTCGATATACCTACATAGATATTTCAATGGAATTTTTTAATTGAATTACTAATTACATTTATTTACACATAGGTTATTTTATTTGCACTTTAATTATTTAGGCAAAAAACATTTACCATAACACAAGCCATCGTTAATATGGAACAGAGTTGAATCGAATCCCGCAATGTTTCATTGTAGTTCCGAATTCGGCCGCTTGCGGCGCTGCGGTCGCCGAGTTATACCCGTTTAATTAACATTGCTATCATACCGGCTAATTGTTATATCGCGCAAAGCTGATTTATGGCGAGATACAAACGCCGACACCTTTGTAATTGCCACACGTGATTCAAACATTGCATGCATACGTACGAACAATAGGAGCGGGGGTGAGATGTTATGACAATAAGTAGGCGGTACTGATTTTCAATTATCGCAATCACTGTAATTATAGCTTGCAGCTTGTTACATTATTATACAAAGCAGTTTTCTATACCGTTTTTGCCAGGCAAATAATGAAAAGTTACTTTATTGATTGGATAAACTTATAACAACACCATCTATTCTGTCTGTGTATCGAATTACGGCTTTTAAAATCAACGCCATCTATACTTTTTATAATGAACTACCATCGATGGCAGTGAACTACTTCCAAGTTCAAAATGTACAGTCATCCAGAGATTCTTGTTGCAAAGTTTATGAAGATAATAATCTATCAAGAACTAAAACTAAAGTTAGAATTGAGCAACAGCAATGGTTTAAATGGGAAAGCAACTGTCTATAAACTCTATTAAAATTCCTATCACGGTCGTTTTCCCGCTACATTGAATAATTCGAGACGCATTCTGAATAATCAGCGTTTCCCTTTCTCTAAGTTTACCTATTGAAGGAAACTGTGTTAAAAGGTTATACATACTATACTTGTGCATTCATTGAGTAAATAAATACTGAAAAAAAAAACTTGTAGTTTTTTTTTTTTGTTCTGATAATTATGTACTCGCTAGTATTTTTCTAGTTTTTTTTTCGAATGGAATAAAACATGGTTTTCATTCATCAGTGGACAGAAAAATATTTTTCACATAAACATTAAATATATTTATTTCTCAGTCTTCCCTGAAATTGACGTCCGAAAAAAAAATATTTTACACAAATTCCAAAAACATTTATCATAACCATGTCATCGGAACAGTAAATCGCGGCTTTACATTAAATGTAACAGAAATGTAAACGGAAACGTGGCATGGCGGGCGGGTTAATTTACGCGCAGCGGCTGCCCTGGGCGGGCGGTATCTGAGAGTTTCCGCCCTGGCGCCGGTAGCGATGAAAATCATTCATCAAGCTTCGGTCGCAGCACGCTCCTCTCAATAACGTTCCTTTGTGAGATCTATGGGGTAATACCGCTTTGGAATTGAGTTTTCATTTCTTGTTAGTTTGAAGAATGCATGCCCCCGAGTAAATAGCGACATTTTGTTCACATTATCTACAGTATGAAATCTAAAAAGTACGATTATTGGTTAAGTAGTTATGGTACTGGCTATAACTACGAGTTATTTAATATAATAAGATCCTATGTGTCATCAATTTATTATTAAGTACAAAGTGCTACTGTGCCACGCCTTCAATTTAATATCAATAGTTTAATAATTATCAAGCTTATTTTTATACTAAACACACGTCATAATGTTGGCAATAATCTTATGTAGTCATAAATCTTTTCGTACATAAATTAAGTCTATATTTTGCTAAATACCTTCACGCACTATTAATTTAGACGCTGTCAACATTGACAAGGGTTAAGCTTTACGATTATAGAATTTAAATTCTCCCATGCCAACCTGAATGTCCCGATATTATAGAAATATTTGCTGACTTTTATGGTTTCTCCCATTGGAATCTACGATTAATTTTAACTTTGTCTTGGTTTTAGAGAAAAAATAACGAAAAAAATAATTCAAAACTTTAGAAAATAAAAATATACCTACCTTTAAAACATTTTTGTTTCATTATTACTTCAACTGTACTTCACCAAAATAAATACAATAAAAATTTTGACAACAACACCATCTGTGAAAGTTAGCCCGAACTAAATAAAGAGATAGTTAACTAAACTTTTAAAAACTCGCACACTGGCGACCTCTACCGGGGAGTAGTCATATTACGTGGAGTCCTTGACTTTAACTTTTGAACGAATTCGACTCGATGACAGATGGCATTATTGAGTAGATTGATGTAAATAATTTTTATTTGAGTTATTTATTTTTATAATGAACTCTCTATTTAACTCGTTGACACAGCATTATTGTACAGTCACAAACTGTTCCAAAAATTGGTATTTTAACGTATTGGTTTTTAAGTAGGTAGGTAACAAATTAATTCTAATAAGAAATGTCTTCCAACAGGAGAAACATAATGATTAAAGTAAGTAATCCAATACAACATTTGTCTAAACAGACTGATAATAATACTATTATCCAATAAGACAATTTGCTTTATTTATAAGAAGATAACATCTGCGACCACTGTCATGACCTTCTCATAATGTTAATTTGTAAGTAACAACTGTTTGAGCATTTGTGCACAGTATCTGTAAATAATAAAATAAAAGCGAATTAATTAAAAAAAATAATTCTGGTGCATCTTTATAGATTAATCTGGCAGAACCAGTTAAGTATGATTAGGTAGCTACTTATATAAGAACCTAAGTTTCTAATTTATTAAGTAGTATCAATTAGAAGGTCAATGACACACTTAAACAAAAATAATTTGTTATTGGACTGATTAAAACTTTTTTTTATTTTCCAGATTTTCGCCTGCGTTTAATCAAAAAAAGTTTGTTAACCACAAAGAAATACCTAAAGTTTGTATACCATGTCCCTAATTTAAAAAATAAAAACAAAGATTCCGTTCCATCTAAATTCAAATTTTGAATTCCGAGACTCGATTCGAAAAAGGACAGCAGCGATAGGGATGGGATGAGCAACGCCGCGTCTGTCGAGATTTTTTGTGCGATTTTTTCGACGTTATTATTATGAGAAAAAATGCGGAGTCAGTAAAGCGGAACGTAGGGTGGGGGCATGACGAGGGTTCCCCGGTTTGATTGAAGCGAGGAGGTGGGGGGCGGGGCGGTGACGTCATGCTCTCATAATAGGCCGTGGCGTGCAGTGATGGCCGCCGTTTATCAAGAACGAGTGTTAGTTCCCTGCACTTGGACTATTTCATTCTGACTGTTACTACGTCGCGATAATTAAGAGTATGATGGATCTAGTGGTGAATATTTGGTTTATATTGAAATGAAATCACATTGGAGTGGTTAATGGAAATTAAAAAGTAACTTTATTAATAAGTATTGGCCTGCATCGCGAACATGTTTATTGTTTATGTGAGAAGTTATTAGTCTTCTTTCAACTGCATTGTACTGCCCAGAAATTCGCTATAAATAATTAGACAGAAAGCAGAATGCACAGTTACGTATAAATAATACAGTTTAAAACTGTCGTTTCCTTAAATAGCACAAATAACAAACATTATTTGTTGCAGGTGGGAGTCGGTTTTATATCAAAACATGACCTGAAAATCTTGAGTAGCTTGATGGAGTGTGATTTCGACCGTGTATTGGTTGAATTACTGGCATAATTAAGTAAAGTAAAAAATGGTTGGCGTTTCAAAAATCAGGCATTAGCGTGCGTGAGGATGGGCGGAGCGGTGTTCGCGTGACGGTGCGCAGTTAGCGCGGGAACACCTCGCGCGTGGCACATCACTAGCAACGCCTATTGCCCGTCGGTTGTTGGCGGTTGGTCGTGGTTGCGTTTCAAAACGTAACCAACGTAAAGTTTGTAACGTCTGTTTTGTTGATTGAGAGAAGTAGGTAGGGAACCTCAGAAGTAGAACCTCAATGCAAATTTGGGAAGTCCAAAGCGGATGATACCAACATAATAACATAAAGCTATAAAAAAATTGCTAGTGATACCAAACAGCAGTAAGTATATAAGAACAGAAGCTATTAATAAAATGTCAACGAATATTATTATAAGTTACTAATATGAATGAGTCAAGGAATAATGGAATAACAAGGTCTGTAAAGTAAAAAAGAAAACATTAAAAATAAATCAAACAGCAACCCACGAAGCTGCCACAAAATTAAATGATATCTGAATTTAAACACAAACAAAGGCAATATTTAGGTAGCAATCAGACAATAATCATGGGTAACATTTGTTTTATTTTGCAACCAATTTCATGCAAGAAACCGTCAATCAAAAATCGAAATTAAAAACAAATGAATCACCTTTTATTTTCTTATAACCTTGCATGAATAAAAATATGTTCTCCATTGACCAAATGGAGGTTGAAATAGTGATGGGACATCCTCAAATCACTGACAGATAATCTACCAAATTACCGTAGAAAATTAGTAGGTATGGAAACACGTACCTAGATGCTATTCGAATTCACCTAATCGATTGTGAACAAATGTAGTTCCACATTGAATTGTGTAAATAGAATTACAAAAGTAGGTATGAGAAATATTATGTGTGTGTATATTTGTTCAGATGTCTGATGACTTTGGCGGCAAGAAAGAAGAAATATACCTTCTATTGAAGTTACTTACTCAATCACGAAAGGCCTTATAATAAGGATTAATATTATCAAAAGATATTTTAACCAACAGAACTATTTTTTCATAAAGAAAGGTCAGTTCGCGACAGTGTCTTACAACACTTAATTTATTCAAAGTAGCCCATTTATTTAAACTAACTAACACATCGTATTTTTATCTAGTTAAATTACTTTAACATTTAAACGTTTGAATTTATGATATTGGTCGCACCTTTTCTTTAACCAACACGACATACTTATTGTGCAAACGGACATTGCAAAATATTATTTACACATAGCAATGAAATACTGAGACAATAAAAACCAATATAACAATGAAACGCGTCACCAAAAAAACCGTAAACTTCTATGTTTTAATTAACGTACAAACCCAATTCTTAATTTAATGTTCGGTTATAAATCGTCACATCACTGGTTGAATAAAATTCCAAGGATCCACGCCGAATGCCGCAATCGGAGATCGGGCCGATTAAAAAAAAAAAACAAAATAAAGGCCGAAATTATAGAGACGAGAGCAATGATCGTAGCCGCCGGGGATCGTGCCTAGCTTGAGTAACTTTGATGTATGTGTTGATATGTACTCTGTTCTATGCTATGTCAGAACCTTCGGAATATTATGAGTAGGTACTAGATTTATCTACCCACTCAGTAAGGTAAATAATGTACTTACCTCTCTACATTTTTTGACTTGATGTTTTTGTACACCGTAAGTTTAGTTTTTGTTCTTATTAACCGACTTCTTTAATTAGTTATGATTATGTTCCCAGTCATTGCTTAAACATAGGTTAATATAATATATTTAATATGAATAGGTATTTGCATTCTAGAATCATTATTATTATACTCTTTTTTGGTTTTTTTTTTTATTTGAAATCTAATTTTAATTTTAAAAAGTGTGATTTTTACTTTTTAAATATTTCTGTTGAGGCCAGTATAATAAATACTATCGTGGCTTGTAAAAACCATTAAAATTGAATACCTCACTTTGCCTACAACATAAGAAATGAAAAAACAATGAGTCTCATATTTTAATAATTACTGATTCTACGACATAGCAATAACAGTTGCAAACTTTTGCAACTGTAACTTTTGTAAGCTACTTAGCTTACTTATGAAAAAAAAACAATTAGTAATTAAATGCCTCATATTTAGGCAGGTATTTTAGTAGTTAAGTCTAATGTCTAATTTCTCGGAGAGTTGAACTCGATCCAAAACCCGAGTGGTTTCACTAACCACCGGTAAGTGATAAAACGTTCTAGCAACGAATTTCACATGCTTATTAATTATAAATTAGGCTCATACATAAACTGGGCTAATCTAGATACATAACTGTGTGTTCCTATTGAGTAACCTGTAGCTAATGTAACAAGTAGTAGCTAGATTTTATTTTAAAATTTAATTAAATTTATTCAAATAAAGAACTTTAAATTTAAAAGTATACTTATAAGAGTTTAAATTATTTCACTGCGTATTAAATAATAAGAAAAAAGAATAATATTAATACTTATTCTTTCTTCACAAAGTTAATAAATATGTAATGGTACCGGGATTTGAGTAATTTATACTTACAAGATAATCTAGATGATTATTACAAAATTTCAAAAATAGAACCATCAATTAACTATATGCTTGTAAACAAGAGTAATCTACAAGATTAAGCAGGTCAGTGAGAAATCTTTTATTAAGCTGAACATCAATAAATCTTAAAGGAAGCAAAAGCTCCCATAGGTGGCAGACAGGTCCCCTCAGTAACACATGTTTAAAATTTATTAGGTGTCGGCGCGATTACCTCACAATGTTTTCTTTTGCCATTTGAAGATCGAGATAGATTGAAAATGCACATGTTTTTAAAATACAACCTCGTTCGAATTGATGCATTCCTATTTTAAAATAAATAACGGACTTTTAACTACCATACCTTAAAAGGAATATTCTAGTTATTTGAGAGACCTAAGAAAGAATTGGACAGAGGTACTTCCTAAGATATTGACAGAATAAAGAAGATTTGAAAGATATAGAAATTGACTTTGCCCAGCCGTGGGGTAAAACAAGCAGCACTGCACTCAAGTTTACACTCAAATAAAAATAATAGCCAAAAATTTATACCTAGATGCGACAAGCACCGATATAAAAATTAAGATAAAAAAGAGTTCCATCAATAAATTTAAGATGACCCACTATTAATGTTTATTTTGAGATCATTAATTTCTTTTTTATCTTACGGTACTCTAAAACAGATGATTACGCATTTGGATCGGACGTAGCCATAAAACGTGTCCGTAAATCAATTAATAGCTGTGTCAAATGCTAATTAAACTTGTTTCTCATTACCAAATCAACATCAAGATATCTACAGTGTTATATTTAATTTAGACTTCCCTATAAAACACTTGAGAAAGTTTCAAAGAATAATAATAGACAGACGGTAAGTAAATAATTCGCAAACTTTGTGAAGGAATAAAAAATGGCGAATACCCAGATGTACGATGAAAAAAATGTTTATATTATCTCATCGTTCATGTTAAAGAAATTCCATAAACATTATCTATAACAACGTCCGCAAATTCATCAATCGTCAATCAATCAATCAATTTTGTATCTAGAATACAAAAATACGAACTGATTGATATCAGTGGGAGTGATTTTTTATTCAAATGAACCACTGTCTGTCTCGTTCGAATGTCGGAATCGGAATCAAACAATCATCGTACGGTTGTACCGCTTTCGGAATCATTTCGATTTCAAGGCTGGATCATTCAAAAGTGACCACATTTAAATAGCGACCACTTTTGTGGTTGTAAAGTGGGCAATTGGCGCAGAATTTTAGATGAGTTTTATGAACAAGTTCTTTGTTTATTGCTTGTTATTTCCAGTTTTAAGATAAGTAGCGTAGTCTTTATGGCGTTGAATTTTATAAAATGTTAGTTTACCTATCGACTTTAATTAACGTCCATACTAATATTGTTAAAGTAAAAGTAACTTTGTATGTGTCTCTATAAATCTTTTCATGCCCAATCACTGAATTAATCTGGAAACAATTATGCTTAAGTATATACGGATTGTGTGTCCTATTCCTAACTCAGGTAATAATAAAGGATAAAAATATACTGGTAGTAAGTGCCTAGTACAAGTTTAAAGCCACACGTAAAATAAAACTAGTAGGCACTACTGCCATAATTATTATAAGTATTATAATAATTTAAAAAAACATAAAATGTTTGTTTTGTAATATTATTACAAAATAATATAGGAAGTATCTTAAATTGTGTAATGCATGTAAAGAATTTCATTCATACAAAAGCTGGTCATAGATATTATCTACCAACGAATCAAAATTAAAACAATTGTCACCTACACGCATAAACAATTACCACACTAAAACAAAATATTTTAAGAACAATTGTTTTTCATAGATACGCGATAGTTTTCAACAAACTGTTCCCTGGGACTGTTTAACAATAGGTACTCCTCGTATTATTTTATATTAATTCAATTTTAAATGGAATTTAGAATCCATGAAAACAATTGTCACAAAATATTTTGTTTGAATTTGAATCTTGAATAATTATTTATTGTTGTCCATAGATACGCGATAATTTTGCTCAGTGTTGACTGGGATTGTTAATTACAATACTTCTCGTATGATTATTATTCGAATAGCAATAAATTAGTCCTAATGTTAGGAACTGAAAACGTGGATAACATCTATGTATGTAGGTACTATATGTATAGGAGGTTTCCTATAAACATAATTGTTGGGTTCAATGGATTGTGTTTCAAGTTGAGCAGTTTTGGTAGTGTGAAAATTTAATTTTTAACTTTGATGTAAAGTAAACTTTAAAAATAAGTAAATGAATTGATGTAAAGTAAGTAAATTATAGACCATTAATTAAATACTTATAATAGTACTAAATACACATGAAACAAGCAGCAGAATTAAGAATGTTTTCCTACAACTATCTACATTTCAAAAGCTTAATATCACTTAGCTTACCTAACTTTGGTGAGGTTAGCTTGAAGTCTGAATCTAGCTGAATATTAACAAGCAGCCAATTATTTTTCAGAGAGTGTCTGCCTGTTTGACCTCCACAAATAATTTTCGATTAATGTTTACATTTTAGCAATGTATCCTTATGTTTATCCTTTTTGTTTTCGAGGTAAAACCACTACCCGACCATCGTGAAATTTTGAAAACACATTGTGCGGTGCACAGACTGTGTTCTTTCTTCCCAAAAAAATGTATATACTGCTCCTGAACAATAACTTTCTAATGATAGATGATGATTTTCTAGATGGCGCCACCTGTCTTTCCAAGCATGGTTGAATTATATTAAACAACCTGAATTAATGATCAAATTCTATCTAAATTCTGAAACGGATAAAATCTAGTGGCTAAGGCTACTTAGCTAGAACTTTTCATTATGACCAAGTAAAAATGTATAAGGTAAGGTAGGCTAAAATTCATACTGTAAGTTATGAATTTTTACATAATTACTCGTATAATGAAAAGTTCACAAAATATTGTTTACAACAGACTTAACCTCTACAACATATGTCTGTTTCTTTAGACCTTATGCATGATCGAAGGTCTGAGTCTACTGTATTTAGCATAGGAACTACTTCAGTTGGCTTCAAGTCTAACCGGAAACAGTTGATTTACATAGAGCCTTTTTGACCTCCACAACTAATGTTCGTTTGCTGTTTACATTCCGACATAGCAATGATATTTAGGCATACTTAATTAACAGACAAGTTCACACGTATTTACAATTCATAGTTTAAAACATAAGTTTTTATTTATAAAGATAGAAGCATAATTATTATAGACGTACCTCACACAAAAAGCAACATTGTTTAAATTCTTTTTTAGTACCTTGATAATAGGGTCGTTTTTATATTGCTATTATTTGCTAAAACAACCAAAATACATTTACCTATACCTGCCCCCACATATCGGTAAATAAGCAAGGAATATTTTGTATTTCTTTGAATAGAAGGTCTAGTTTACGTTGTTATAGCAACTAAAATAATTATAATTATTTGCGTACTTTTAGCTAAAGTTATAGATAAATAAACAAGTAAAACAAAATTCCAGATTGTATTTTCCTTGATTTTAAATTCCGATTTACATTGCTAAAGCAGCTAAAATACATTTACGTATACAAAAAGATAAATAAACAAACAACATTTTCAAGTTCCAAATCGTATTTCCTTCAAATTAAGGTCTAGATTTCATTATTATAGGCAACTGAAATACTTCTGAATACCTTTTGTTATAAATACCTACTTGTATATAACTATATAAACAGGTCTACAATAGTGTCCGGTCACCCTCAAAACGGTCTTGTCTAACCCAACTCAAACGTTTGAGACGCAGACGCTGTATCTAATTAGGCAATGCTTACATAAGTATAATTAGTTTTGTTAGACATCTCTCTAGCTTAGTGGAACTGCACTTTGATGAAATTCGATATACATTGGTAGATACCGGTAGTATAACATACTCCAAATCTTTTATATATAAAAGGTACCTAATATATTGTATGAGTAAAATACTTCAACTCTATACAAAATAATCAACAGCCTATTTTAAAAGATTTGTATATAAATATATGCTTCCAAATTCAAAATTTCGTTGAATGTACCTACATAAATATTATTCATATATTTTTTGCAAGAATTTGGATAGTTATACTTTATCTTCTTTAATTATTTTTTTGTTTATCATTAAAGAAAGTTCTGAATTCTATGTGAGTAAGCTCTTGATACTCATCAATCATCCTAAATGACAAAGAAAATGCTTTTTACAAATATAAACAAAAAAAATAATCTTTTACATCACTTGAGACGACACGTAACGAAAATTTTCAGCTCCGAGACAACTTTCAAGAATAAAATGTGAAAAGAAACTTTAAACTGGGCGCTGTTTTCAAATAAAAACCCAAACTGAAATGTCTTATGTTTCTGATTTCACAAAATATCAAAGAAGTAAAATTTCATAAGAAACTCGAAGTTTTTATTTTACATTTATTCAAAATGTAAGGATTTTTCATGTGGGGAGTGAGTACTGTGACAATAAATTAATCAGGACTTTACTAAATATAAATTTTAAAATAACTTATACTTCAATTTGTAACACTTTTTCAACAAAAACAGCTTAGCTGCCTCGAAATAACATGATTCTAAATATTCTGAACTAAATAAAAATAAAAAAGTGAAATTCACTTGGACTGAGTTCTGTCATAAATACCAACTACTTACACTTTAAATTCATTCCTTTTAATATTAAAATTATATGAAACAATAAAGATAACATTATATTATTATTTCTGTAAACATGAGTGAAAAAACTGTAAGTAGTCATAATCATTTCGATACCAGAAAAGATTTAATATGTCAAGAAATTATTTTATTGCTCTTGCACAATGTTACGTATTACTTAGTACCTAACTAATAAATATACAGTCCATTTAAATTTAATTCTAAACATATACGACGATAAAATAACATTATCGCACTATTAACGCAAGTAACAAGCTTGTTTTTGATTAATTAATCGAATTGGCTTTTTGAATAAAATATGTTAATTATATGATATTAAATTGCCCAAAACATACAACTCATTACTACCGGAATTTTGTTATTGAAACAATTACTTATCAGGATAAACAAAGCTGGAGATAAAAGTGATTGCTTCTTTTAGGAAAAAAATAAAAATGTACATAATTTTAATGTAAATATTATTAGATTAATATGGATTACTATGGAAACCCTTGAAGTAACTTTTAATTTTTATTAATCGAATTTTCTTTTATGTAAGTAAAACTGACCACAAAATTGAATATAAGTACTTTTAGGTATATATCGAATGATTAATGGATCGATCTTGTAAGCTATCAAAAACGTTCACCGGACAAAAAGTTGGTAATCTAACGAGCTCGATCGGCGCGGGCGCATCCAAGATTAATATTCAAATCGTTCGGCCGATAATTTTACAAATTCGCTTCAACGATCGGGTGTGGGCCTATAATACACATTAATATCGCCGACTTCACATGTCAAACCGCCAATTCCCTTGTTATTATCTTTATTTTGTACTAATTTGTAAGCAGAAAGTCGATTTTGAGGAAATTTTTCAACGTCAGTTTTATGCCGTCTCGTTTGTTTGCGTCGGCTTTAATTAGATGTGTCTTCTTGTAATTATGGTAGTGTTAGAAAATTATGGATTACATCTATTAATTTTAAAGTTTAATGCAATTCAAGTTAATTTGGTCATTGATAGGGTCACACTGAAAAAAGCTTCTCGTACTTTTTCTATATGCAATCAGTCTGTTAATTATGAGCATCACATTTGTCTCTGCTACAACTTTAATAGAATTAGCTGTGTACAGTGTGAACTAGTTCCAATAACCGATTCAAAACCTGTTCCCCGATGATAATGTTAATCTCCATTTCTAATTTAATTTACTAGGAGTCGTAAGTAATTGTCTAAACTAAAGGTCGTCTATAAAACCTATGTCAAAATATTACTCATGTGACCACACATCCGACAGGACATTTATATATTTTTGACATTTACATGACCGTCGAAAGTTAATTAAAATATTTAATGAGAAGCCCGCTCTGTTAGTGGGAGCCGATGACATAAACGAATGATATTAAATTAACGACACACAAAGGTGGGCGTAATCATTTTTGTTCCGATGTTTTGGTGATGGCGAATTTTTTTATAAACTGACATCTACTTAAGGAGATTTATAAGACGATTTAGGTGTATATTATTGGCTTTGACTACTGTGATAATATCCATCAATATTACGAGTAGGTATCTACAACTACCTAATGGGTTTTTGTTCGTACACGATAGCATCGTGTAATCGACTTTCAAATCGTTACCTCGCAAAAGGGCACAACAATTTATACCAAAAAAAATATATATACAGCTCGATCTCTAAAAGTCCACTCATAGAAAGTCGTGAGTGCACAGTCACGGCGCATTATCGCACCGACCAAATCTACGGGTCTACTGAACATTACAATCTTACATGCTGCTCGCTTTATTAAGGCAGTTGAAAAAAGCAGTTCATCAGATGGTCAGAAGATAGCGGTGAAAGGGACCGTTAGAATAATAGCCACTAGGAAATCTCCACCTAGTTTCATTGCTACAACCAAGTATCTGGATCAATTTATGTTACCAGTTTTGACGGCTCAATTTTTTGTCATTGACCTTTCAGTTGATTTATAACATTGCACCGTTTACGCATTTAATTGGCCAAATGATTAAGTATTTAAATACATTTGTTAAAAATGAAGCAATTGATTTGCGTAACGAATGTTTAGAGTCTTGAAGCTAAATATTGATTTAGTGAGGCCTGTTTTATTAGTAACGTTGTTAATTAGAGGTAGGTTCATAACAGACGTTCATTGAATAGATTAAAACATGTGGAAAACATTTATTTCTATTCGTTTAATGAGACAATTAAAACATACAATAGACTCGAATTCGGGCATGATGTCACTATACACGATTAAAGATGGTACCTACAACTGAATTTATTTATAACTTCATTCGCAAAATAATCCGCATTAGTCTAGGTATGTACGAGTATTGTTACTAAATACTTAAAAATCATGTAGTGAAAAAACAAAATTGGTTCTAATTCATAAAGTCATTAATCAAGATGGTCTTAAAATTAAATAATATTGACCCGATGATCTTATAAATCACATAAAAAATCATTTAAAACTAATAACATGTGCTAATCATATCAATCCAAACATTTTTATTAGGTGCAATATGGTCAGGATATAAATTAAAATTAACGACCAAGCGTTTAACATGAAAACTGACGTTTATGGCGGAATATCACTAAATTATAAAATGTCAATTGATACTAATAATTTAATTATAGTCTCGATTATTATTTATTTAAAAAACAATCAAACTAGTTGATGATTGTAATATTATAACTATAATACGTAAACTGAATATGTAGAAATGCAAAATATACATACCTAGATAAAGAAAATAACACTGATTAATGGCCGGTCTTAGGGCGGTGCCAAACTTCATCCCCATTTTCGTCTACATCTCTATTTCGCCGTTCGTCGACTCATTTAAACGGATAACACTACGATTTTGATTAATGATCACCAAACCTTTTTGGTACCTGCTTGTCGGCGACTCCTACAAAAAGGTGACCAGGTTTTACCATTATTATTATATAAAAGAAAACAATACAATTTATGCTTATTTACGTTAATGTCTCTATTAATCTTAGTGACATGTGCACCTTATCCTCTTTTTTTATAAAATTTGCTTTGGATTTACCGCCACAGCTGTTTTGTTTCATTTGCATTTTTATATTTCCGTTTGATACACATATTTCTTATTTTATAAATATTCATTTTTCTCGTCTTTATTTTAATTTTTGTAAATAAATTTTGCCATGTGGTAGGTATGCTTAAAATTTGTAAATACCTAGTTTCAGTTTATGAATGCAAAATAAAATGAATTCAAATGTGATTTTATACGTGCCACTATAATTTATAAATGTATTTTCTTTTATTATATTTCTGTTTCTTCGAATATTAATTTTTATTGTTTTCGCTTTGTTTGATTCAAAATAGGAGATGCGCTAATAAAACAAGTCAATTTGAAAAGCAGAAGAATATCTTGTTTATGTTAATTCTTATTAGTTTATTATTGCTTGCTACCTAAACCCACGTAGAACAGAAAAGACCGGTTTGAAACAAAGCATTTAAATCAAATTGCATTCAGTTATTTGCAAATACAATTAATATAAGAGATAGGTACTAAACAGTTATCAAAACTCACCAATAATATTTGCGCGGCAAAAACGTTTCCAGAGGGAGTTCCCAAACAATCCACATATTAATCACTCAATCCCGTTGCTAACTCCTAGTCAAAAGCACTGATTATAAAAATATTATTTATTACACACTACAAATGTACCAAAATAAATGCGAAAGAATGGAAAATAAAATATCACCTCTTTTTTATCATATTTGTTTAGTTTTATTGTCTTCTAGGCACTTTATGTAAAGTTTATTTTATTTACATCTTCCAGTCGTGGAATGTATTTTCGTTCCGTCTAGTCTGTATTGCAAAACGTCCGATGATTTTTTATTCATTCCGTTACCCCTCGAACAGATTTCCAACGAGCCGTATCTAATTGTGACCATCATAAACGCTCCTTGAGACCGGGCATGTCACAAATCAATCGTCAAATTGGGCTGACTCCAATACCGGGGAGAAACACTGGAGTTCAAGTTCGCGCAAAATTTAAGTTCACACTATCACATGTAAAAGCGGCGTCACAACACTAATGTCCTTATCGTACATAAATAAAACTGTCAAGTATTTCACGAAAATTACATCGGTCGGCGTATAATGAACGTCTGAACCCGCATTGAGCTAGCTGTCAAATCTACGAGCCGTCATAGTCCGCTGCCATGAGTGGGCCCGCACACAGGCGCGCGTACTCGTGTGTCGATGGTCACCAACACACTGACAAGCTCCAGCCGAGCGCGAACGTACGGGCACGCGCACATACGCAGCTCGTGATTCATACATGAGTCGCGTCTGTGTTGTACCGGGTGGGAGTGCGAACATGCAGCGTGCTTTTAACGCGGCCAGACGAAATGATGCCTAACTGCAGAACGGAGTTGGGACTGTATCAGTTTTATAAAATGGCTGGTTATGCGCGTCTATGTGGCCGATCACATGTGAGATTAGCCGAATGCGTGCGAATGCATGTAGCGTTGCGGCTCGTATGGGCGGGAAACGCTATGAAGAGATGCGCCGCTGTCGCTATGATTGGAATCGAGCAAATCATTTCTGTTTGACTCTTTAAATTGTGTTCAATGTTGGTTTGTTACTATTCTTTTTAAGATAGGTATATGCTTTTTGTCGAAATAAATGAAAAAGCTATATTTTTCATTAATTTGGACTAAAAGTTAGGGTATACAAATAAAATGTCCAAAATTAAAGTATCGCGCAGTCACCCTAATTTGCACATCAGCAAACAGTTACTATTATGTTATGTTATTATGTTAACAGTTCTTTACAAGTTTCGTATGCAAACCTTTACTGTTGGATTTAATGTTTAATAACGTTTCCTTATTCGTTTTATAACAAGCGATGTAGAAACGATTTTGTTTGAGCTGCTATAGAAATTTTTGTTCCACCAAAACTTTATTCAGATAAATTCCTTTTCAAAATATAACAGGTCCTAAAACGCGTTTAAATTTAAATCATAAGAATATATACATACCAACATCAATACATTTCATTTATTGTAAAGTCACCTCAGACCAAGCGAGACAGAAAACTTCCCTTTGATTTTCAGCTGTCGCACCACTACACGTTCACGTCTTCGCGCAAAATTGAATTACGACTTTATGTTAATTGCCATTGAACTGATAATCGCATGGCGAACACGTGACAAAACAAACGATCACTTCACACACACGCGCACATAATTCGCAATTTGAATTTCGTACATATTTTCCTTAGGTTCCATGCGGCCAGGAATTCTTTCTTACCTGCAACAAAAAGAAAACGGTCAGTTAAAAATGGAACGTTATTCGTTTATCTTGTTCTGTTTTTGAATAATAATTTGACTTAATGAACGTGGTTTAAACTGTTATTGAGCTTCTTATAAAGTTTAATTCTTTTGCAAGAACTCTATCAATTACCTTGGTATTTCAAACGCATTGAGTCCAGCAGTTTAAGTAAAATAGTGACGTCATGTGTGAGTCAAAATAACAACGTAATACCTATAAAACTTTAACAGAGTATTCAAAATCAGAAACAAATGAAATCTTGCTTCGACTTGATTCTAATTTCTATCATCTATCAATAAATCATAAAATCAATGCAAAAATAAACGCCAAAATTATGTGTGCAAAATGATTAGTGTGGTCAATGCAAATATAACTACATATTATTATAATCTAATAACCAATTTGTTATATCGGCCAAAACTACCAATTATGTAGAAATCAACAGTTTATAACGCCATTAAATAAAACAGATTACATTTACATTTTTTTAAAGCTCATAATTTTTATATTACACACTTAAAAATGCAAATAAAATTTTCACTTCAAAACCAACATAGATTTCCGCACTATAATTAAATAGGTTAAATTGTAATCATATTTTACGATGGAGATAATTGTTAATTAATTAATTAATTGTAATTTATTATTAATCCATTAAGCGTACAATAGGACTGTTTATTCAAATATAGAATAATAACGTTATTCATAGTGCATTCTTATCTCGAATCAAGGATAAAATATTTTCAAAAAGTCGTTGGCTTTTGTTATCTTTGACCTATGTCAATGTTTTATCATTGCGGCTGCGATATGACTACAGGGTCAGGAGTGTAGTAGGCAGATAAGTAGGTCAGTGCAACGTCGCTAATAAGTACAAAGATTTAGTATTGTGGTCAAGTTCAGTTTTATCTGTCTTTATTATGTATTAAAAAAAATGCAAATAAAACAGTTGTATAATTGCAACATTATTAGATAATGTTTTTTTTTTGTGTTTTTTAATGTTATTTCCATGACCCGTTTGGCCCGGTGATAAACGTTTGGCATTGTCTGTTTACGTACAAATAAATTACATGCAAAAAATTTGTGATAATTAGTTTCTTAATTTTTATTATATTAGACCGATACCTAGGGTTACCCACATTATATTCCTTATTGATAAATATTTTTTAATTAAACATTTTATAGGTACCCATGACATTTTATGTTTAAACTTTTTATTTTTAATGGGCATTTAATTAATCCCTGATAAAAGTTCTTGTAAACCTTGTCTGACGATTAGCACTCAAAAAGTCAAGCATTTGTACAAACAAACACAACACGCTATTTATTTTACTCACTTTTTTATATAAAATAGCAAAAAAATAATTAATTACTTTGAATCTAAATTACGAACCTTTAACACTAACCGAGATATTATTTGCAATAAATTATTGAAAAAAAAAAATACATGCACTCATATTTTATTGCTGTAAAGTTAATTAAAACGATAAAACTATAGAACACATTAGTTTTGCGCAATTCGTAAACAAAACTTGAAAAGAATATAGGTAATAATAATAAAAAATAATTGTTTTATTGCATTTCCTCTGCGTATGAGTGAGTTTAAAAATAAATGCTTAGATAAAGTCTGTAAACACTGAGGTGAACGGTTTCCTCGGAATTTATGCGAGACGAAATTGTTTACCTAATGAAATTACGTAGAACGTATTTTACGCAGCTTTTTTCAATAGACGTCTCTGACGTTTAAGATAACGCGGCCTTCCTGTGAAAACTTTGCATATTTTCCGAGTAGGGACAAGGCTTTTATTGGGAACTTGGAAAATCCCTTTTTGTAATGTGTTTGTATTGAACATTAAATTAATTCTAGTCATAATAAGCGTGTCCCTAACAATTATGATCATTGCAACTTACCTACTGTTAATAAAGAACTAGAACTGGTCAAATTGTACAACTTCATTTGCTTTCACCACACCTCTATTGTAACACAAATCGTGGAAACTGACATGAAGTGCCAACAAAACACAAGCACTCCACTTTAATGAAGACGTTAAAATTTCCATGAGTCCAACATGATGTATCTACCGTGAAATTTTAGAAAAATAACACCCGACAACTTTAGGAACGCCCTCAGAGAATTATTACATTAATATATTTACCAAACACGCTCCTATTATTACGTTTTCATGTACTCGTTTGCGCATAAATTAAAAAAGTTGTCACTTTTTCTTTTGTCCCAACCCTTATTTGGTATTCATATTTGATACTTTGAAAATACAAAGGGTCCACGCATTTTGAAACGAAAACACACGAGAAAAACCTGTTTTACCAACAGACTATGCTAAAGATACAAATTGTGAAAGAGGCAATCGTTCATACGATGTTTCTTTATCTACAGAAACGTCACCGGACCACTGTGGACTCTCACGCTGAAGCAATAAGCGTCCTATTCTAATGAAGTCTCAGCGATCACTTCAATTATGGTCATATTGAATGAAATATGAGTTAAGTGAGGGATATCAAAGGGCGACGCGAGGCTGTTTATGAAATGTGAACTTTGAAATATGTACTGCAATAATGCACCCTTTTTTAATTTGTACTAAACTATGAACCGTAGCGAAATGGGGTCTCAAAAATATGTTGGGCCTGTTTTTTGTGCATCGATCGATATTTTGCTCACAACTATGTATTATTGGATAATTTGTGACTATTTCGTTCGGAATTTTCGTGTTTCTTATTGCTTCCGCAACGAATTTCGTGCGACCCAAAAGTCGAAATGATTGAACCTATCGGGCATTCGCCGGCAGCGGCCGACTCCAATTTAGTTTTTCGGATTAGATACGGCGAACATAATAACATAATTGCTCTAATAACAGACCGTAAGGCGGTGCTCGCCGTGCCTTACAATTCACTTTCCAAATTGGTTTATTTTTTTACCTCTGCTCTGTCTAAAACTATTATGATTTATTATCAAATTTTCGTGCAGGCAAATTACGGGCTCGTTTTTCGTGAATGACTCTGTCTCTTTCTGCTACTACAGTTCTTGGAGTACCAGACAGGGACACCATCAGACCTATTGTGTTTCCTTGAAAGCCTTGCGGCGTTACATGGCTGAGAACTGTGGATGGAATGATTTACGATGTCTTTTCTAATTTACCCTGTACAACAAATAGTTGGATTAACATGTTCAGCACGGATATTTTTCAACGTCACCGAGCTTATTAAAACTAAAATATTAATTAAAAATTCTTACTATTCCGGAAGCTGGCCCCAAATAAAAAAAGCTTCGTCTTCATTAACCGTTCGTGGTTATGTCGTTCCTAAACTATTATGTATTAGGATTAGACAATTTATTTGTATGGAACATGTGCAACTAAACACGAAATATGAACGATGAATTATTTCGAAATGAAATTCAACATTTTGTGCAAATGTTTAGTAGAAACTAAGCTAACAGGAGTACCTACAGCCGTCTGAAATGGTGCAACCGACAAATGTTCATGACATAGCGGTTGCATTAAACATGAGACCTGCCACCGAGCTGTATTTACATATAAAAAACTTACTTTCCACATTTCTACAGTGAATGCTATAAATATAAAACATTCAATAACCGGTTTCGAGACCGTTAACTCATTAGAAACAATTATGAGTACCAGTGTCACATGAAATTGATCACTACTTTTATTGTTACAAAACTTTTTAGAATGAACTTACTACAAATAAACGGCTTCGAAATTTTTAGGGTTGCTACCAGAATAATATACTTACAAAAAAAAAACTTTTTTTTTTTTTTTTTTTAGCGTGGTAAAATCATCAAATGAGTCCTCCAACCCCGGGCAGGGCGGGAGGGACTGTCAGACTTCTACTGACTAAAATCCACGGTGTCCTTCAATAGCCCTTTCTGTTCCAGGGTCACGGTAAGGAAATAATCCCGCGACCCCGGCAGGCTTTGGCCCTCTGAGAGGGGGGCCCCGTCATTATGCTGACGCTCTTTGAGGCGCGCGTGGGACACAACGCGCCGTCGACCCGGGCATGGTCCTTGGTCGGGCAGCGAGTTGCCCTTTACTCGCTGCCCGCATGCCCGCGCCTACGGTGGCCGGAGATCAAAAAAACTTGGTATATTTAAAAATACTCAATTTTGCTTAAACATACAAAGATAATTTTGGGTCTTTAATAAAAAGTGAGCTGTATTAAAATATGAATAGCTAATGCCTCGGGAGGATCCTATCAAATTACGTAAAGAAGCAAAAGTTTAATGCTCATTTAATAAGAATAAAATATTGGTATAGCCAACTACATTTATTTTTGTATTTACACGACGAGTATTTACGCCTTTCACGCCTTTCAGGGCTGCCACGGCAACGTGAAAAGTTAACATTCAGCATTCACAATAATTGCACATATTATTAGGTATTCATTTCATTTTCTAATTCAGATGTTCGACATTAACGATATCAGCATGGATTCGTATTTATTTTGTTTAAGTTACCTATTGTTTATCCAAGAGTGTTTTTCAAGACCAGTATTCTTCATATTTTTTTTATCCAAAGAAAACATTCAGTTAAAATGTCAAGGCACTATAATTATGAACAATCATTTCTTCACTCAACTTAAATATTAGAGATACAATTTCTCTTAGCATCGCCTTAACTATGAACAGTAATGTACTGTTTATGTACTAAATAGTTGTGTATATAAATAAAACTTATCCCACAACTCGGTGTGTTCATGAATATTCGGTTGAGGGCGCCACCTCTGCGAGATATCGCGCGTGGTGAAGCGGAAGAGACCTCCGACAAAGGACTGTGACAATGAGCCCGACTCGGTTAGGGCTGATAGCACATTATAACGCCAATATTTGCATTCTCCTTTTGTTCTTTTCAATACCCAGTAAAAATATGTGACACGGGCTTAGTCGTGTCTTTTTATTAATATGACAAACGTGAATAGAAATTATTTTTTGTGAATTTTCGGTGTTATTAATAAAGTATGATTAAAAAAACGTGTAGCCAAAATTACGGTGCTTAATATTTAGTATGAATCAAAATTTTATACACGGGAGTGTTGGTAAATAAAAGGAAGTTTGTGTCGTACAACCCTGCGCTCGTTGGCGCGGGCGTCCAACACCGGCGGCCCGGACACGTTTCAGGATCATGAATTATGGCGCGAGCCGATGTGACTTTTCAATTTGAAATCATCAACCTGGAATTAATTTCATTTTTGAACCCCATTATTTCTGTTATCTACGCGCGAATCGCACAATATGCGAGTTTCGCATTATTGCCATTTCGACAAAAATATTTTGTGGCAACGCGCTCCACTGATATTGGTAATTTAATTTTGTACAAACCCTTTTGTTTTAATGTGTACGGATTATTGTGAAACTGCAGTGTGCAAACCGCAGACGATCGGTTAGCAAAGTTTGTGTCCAATAAATAAAGAGTCAATTGATTTTGTGTACTTCAACGATAGAGTTCTGCAATAATGTTGCTCACGGTACAAACGAAGGCGGTTCAGAAATTCAGGGAATAGTTGTTTCACACCGACATTCACATACAAAAATATACTTGTGCTTGTAAGGTAGACAAACTAATGGTGATATGAATAAATTATGTAGAAAACAAAACTAAATCTATCATTGAACTAAAAAATAGTGTTCCGGACCCTCTCAGAATTCATTTGTAAAACACAAATCTGTCACTGGAGCCGGTGGTAGTCGGGATTCTGTAGGCGCGACTATTCATAGGCCACACGAGTCACTTCCCAGCGACCGTTGACGAAAACCGAACCGAAATAGATATAACACCAATAAATTAGAAAATAAAGCTTCAGTTTTATTTCTGTGAAGCTGCGACGACTTTTTATTGTGATTATCGGGGGTGTTCAAAAAAATTCTTCTCACTTCTCAAACGAAGGTCGATGACCCGAAATTTTTCCTACGGTTCATTGGATGTTTAATTTAAATTATTAGTGAGTCAACTTTAAGAATTACATTTTTTTTCCGACACTCTATTATTACAGAGTTTTTTGTCGCGTATTTTTACTTACGCACGCAGATAAGCACCCACACAATAAATTCGTTTTAATGAGAACGAGTAGCTGTAGTGTAGAGTAAGTTAGTGCTCATTGTCAGCTAAATTATTACAAACATTAACAGTTGGTTAATTCTGTTTGCAACACGTGATCATAATAATTAATACGTTCTACAAAAACAGACAGTATTGGTAAACAAGTTCTCAATGTCGAATGGGTCTACGTTTGCCAGATTCACAATGTAAACAGGAATCGCTGCAATACGTACAAGCGTACAACTTCAAAACAAATGGCTAAGACAACAAGCATTACGAAGATACATCCAAAGCGTTACTCCAAAAACTCGCTCAAATCCCAAAAGAGGGACCTTATAACAAAGCTAATATTAGACAATCATTTCCTGTCAAAAGGGAGGCGTGCGCCCACCCCCGACAGATCGGGAGGTAGAGGGGGAGGAAAATACCTCCTCGTCTCAGATTTCGCAGTCGCCGTGTTCCAGTGTGAATCTGAATTCTTATTTTTTGCTGTTACAGTGATGAATGGATTTTTAATATCCACTCGCAGCTGTCCCAGACTCAGTGGTTCCTTTGATGAAAAATGTTAGTAAACGGAACTTTTTGTTATCTATCACTATTTTACATCGAGTGCTGTGCTTACATGTTGTATCGGATGTTTAAAAAAACATTGGAAAAATAAATGTCGCCGTCATGTCGAAAGTATAGTATGGACAGGCAACAAGACATCAGCATCCAGACGTCTCAATACTCGACGAGGCTTACGGTCGGCAAAAAACTTGGCGGTGGCTCTCACGGCACGACTCTATTACGAGTCGGCCGCGAATAAATAAAACATGACGGGCCCTTCTCACGTACACATATGTACATATTGTTTATGTATGTGTTGCGGATGTTAACTGATCTTGATTCGGCGTATGTGATTTGAGACGCTTTCACCGCGAGCTTTGGAAATCTTCGGATAACTGGCGCAATTATTTTCTATATAGAGACCGTAACAACTGCAGCACTTGTTAAGTCGCACGATCCAATCATCGTAACGACTGGCAGTGAGATGTGACCTTAAAATGTGCTACTTCGCAACTAGACCAATTTTCGAAGAAGTTGGATGCAATGAGAACTAGGCGCCAGAATGCGAAGAATCTATAAATCTTAATTCTAATCACGTTTAATTGCAACAATTGATGTCATCATTTTGTTAGATGAATATAAAAGATTGTCTAACAAAAAGTCGTAAAATACAGTGCTAGACTAATAAAATGAAATAACAATCGCATCAGTGCAGACAGAGTTTTCACTTTGCGACTGTTTAATAGTTGGACATTTATTGTCAGCCCCACGAGTGAAGATCCCACAAATTGACAATAAAGCTTAAGAGATAATCAGGAAAAAAGAATAGAAGATAGTTTATTGTAAAATATTAGAGCGGGTACCTAGAGCTGGTACTGGATCAAAATCCCTAAATCATTCATCGATTAATTATTCCTAATAACAGGTTTTGAAACATCGAAGTACTGTGGCTGCCCATGCAACACTGTGTGTGGCATTAACGCATAGGTCGGCTATTAGCTAGACGGCTCTTGCGCACACGACAATAAAAACATGCGCTCGCGCATGGACGCTACATTAACGCGCTCGCCATAGTTGGCACCATGCAAGCTCCGCCCGCCTGGCAACCAGAGCGCATCACAAAATATCAATAGTGATGGATAGCACACGTCATTTTCGATCGATAAAACCCAACAACTTCAACAACCTTTCAACAACATCGAAAACCGCATTGTTGTCAATAAAATCGACATTCTTGCAATTTGTAGACAACTTTTTTCTTGTTGCAAACTAATTGGAAAATGAAAAATCAATCATCGTCACGACAAGTGCTGAAATGATTAATAACTCAATTCGTTAAATGTATTGTGACACGCTACAAGCCGGCACAAATCAAAAAGTTCCACGCTAGTAAACCAAGGTGTTTCTTGCAATGACAGTGGGGAGTGATTCGAAAAGAAACCAAGAACGTTACTGTTGGTCGAAGAATCAGATTAATTGTCCTCGCGGCTTAAGAATGTAAGCGACGATTAATGGTAGTTGATGAAGTGAAAGAATGCCATTAAATAGAAGTATGCATTGATAATTCGCTGCAGGTGCAAATCAACTATAAATTAAGTTAGTAACATAGTAATGTATTCAAGTTACGTATGTATGACAGATATATGACGGCTTTCTACCGACTGTAGTTGGCGTTGACGAGATAGGTTCGACAATAGTATGACACGTCACTAATGTCACTATGCACCTCGGATTCGTTACGCTACGTTTTTAATCATCGTAGCGGAGTTCTCCTTCTATTATTGTTTTTCGAATTTCGGCTTCAAGACAGATGGTAACAGCGGCGGGGAATTTGTAATACAATGGCCGCCACAATCCCACCAATGATCGCTGGCACGGAGCTAACGCGGCTGTTCCTTTGCTTCAGTCTACTTGGCACTCAATAACTTTCGTTAGGTACCAGTGTCGCGAGTGGCAGAATAATTTGTGAGTTCGCCACTACTATGTTGATAATTGATTAGATCTTGCTGCTGAAATATTTTATGTTGAATGGTAAACGTGATTATGTTTCCGTTAAACTTGCTGAAAAATCAATGGCTGCTTGTTACCCAGTGACAAATGAGATAATTGTGAAGCATGTTAACAGCATAATTACAATACCTATTCTAAAAAAAAGTCTGCAGTTGAGTAGTCTCAATGTACCACAATGCCAACATTCATTTAAAATTCGAAACACCAGAAAATCTTGTAGAAAAAGTGCTCCCAAACACAAGGAGTTTCATAACAGTAGCCAAAGCGATCCATTAGGCGTGCAACGAAGGATCTGTTATGACAGCAGCATCCAAGTGGTGGCACAATGTGTCAGGAGTGGATGTGGCGCTCTACGACGAATATTTATTTATTTATAACATTGAGGGGCTGTAAATTAGCAGTGAATTTACGGCTAGGCGGAGGAGTGATCGCGCGCAGTTTATTTTCGGCACATGCGCGTGATTTAAACAGTTCCCGGTGTTCTGCCGTTAGAAATTGAATCTGAACGAAGAAGCATTATGAAGGAAGTGAAATTCTACGCTTTAGTGTCATTCGTTAAGCCAATTATAATATGATAATCATATCAACTCAACATTGGTGGTCGTTGAATTTGCATTCGAAAACATTTATCACAGTTTTGTGGTCCCCATTTGTCATCTGCTACAGTAATTGATTTCAAGACGCAAAATGCTCTAGTTTTATTTATGTTGTTTCCGAGCTTTCTAGAATATCTATTAAAATAATGGTCTATATTTCATTATTTCATTAGCCTGGTCCATTAACCTAACCGCGGCAGGAAGTTACATATCAGATGGATTTTAAGTAATTATCTAATCTGCGACTACCTGTCGAGCTAGCAATAATCAAGATTTGACCAAAATGGTAGATCGGCAGACACTTAGTCATCGCTTGGATTCCGGTGTTTATATTTTTCCACAACTTGTTTCCTTCTACAGATACTTGTTTCCCTTGAACGTGTGGATATTATTTATGACTTTTCACATTCACTGTTACAAAAATCCATCGTATATGCATTGTAACAAAGCTTGGACAATAAAATAGATTGTCCAAGCTTTGTTTTTTAGATGATTTAGAACTCGACTAACCGATCAATGAATAAAGTAATTACACTGAAGCTACACTAATCGCTTCACCGTTTATACGAACTGTAAACCAGATAACAGATCACAAAATGACTCCATTGTCCAAGTCACGAAAACAACATATTATTATCTGAGTCCACTTAATATCATCCGACGAACGTGACCCCAATCCTTCCGAATTTGGACCTTTCGCAACTTTACTCACTGCCGACTACGATATATAATCTTAATGATCCGTTAAGTAGATATAAAACGTTTAGCATCGTAATATAGAACTGAGAAGCTTTATATATCATCGTGAATATGGTCGATAATCCTATTTTATTTTTGTTATCATCGATGGCATGGTCTTATTCTTTATGATCGGCTTTGCCGAGTATAATCTCTTCCCCCTCATTCTTATATTGCTTTACATTATCTTTATCATCATCTTCATGTTTGCTATTGATTACAAAAAGACTTTCTGTATTAATTTCAGGTTTATCTAGTCTTATACCTTCTAGCTTCGTTCTCACCTGCACAGGTGTTTTGTTGATTAACGAATTATATCAATGTAAATAATGCGTCGTAATTTTCCTGTGAGTAACTGACTTTCTGGCATGTTCCTACTGTATATTAAAAAGCATGGAAAGCTGCTTCTTTAGAAACACATTGTTTCTAATAGGTTCACGTTCAAGCCCATAATTTTGATGCGTTAGCAAGTTAATAATGTCAGTAATTCAAGATGTATCTGTAATAAACTGTGACAATTAGTTGAATGGGGCTGTGCCATAAAGTAGGTCTTAAATATTAATATACAACTCAGTAACACTTCAACTTATATGTTAAATTAACTACGAGAAGTTGTTAAACGTTTCTCTAACCTTTGCAAACAGTCCCATTACTCCTTCTTTACGATAACGATCGAATAGAATGGTATAATCGTAAATGTACATCATTGGCCGAGCAAAAACAAGATATATGAGGGACGGGCAATGTAAATAGAACTATTAAAGAATATCGCCGGACGGTGGCTACCATGTTGCCAATGACAGTTTAATGTTTCCTAAAACCATTTTAAACAATAAGCACTTAATTTGCGGCACTCGTTATAAATGACAAATGATTAAAAAACTCTTTGTAATTGATGGGTAAACGTGCGAATTAATAGTAATAGCGATCGATAATGATATATAGCCCGCGAACAAATGTTTGACGGGTAGATTAGCGTCTGTAGTCGGTTTTGTACTGCCATATGATAATGTAGCACCTGCTTATTGGGAACTGGCTTTTGTTTTGTTCGCGGTTTTTCTCGCGTTCGTGTACTGGTTCTATAAAAAGGGTTATGCATCGTTTTGCTCTTGCAAAAACATGCATGCTTTCTGCATTTTTCAGGCATATTTCATGGGTTTAGCATTTGATAAATAAAAACAACTCAGGTGAATGTGTAAGATCCATTTATGAAAATAAAATTTTCCTTATTATCCAAAGAAAATCGAGAAAGACCCTTGCTTAACCATCTTTCTTGATTATGTGAAACCCCACTTCGTTTTTAGTTTACTTATATGACATTTCTGTTATCCTAGTTTGATAAGTACTAAATTGTGCATTATACATGAATAAGTTTGTCGTCCAACAACAAATAAATTGCAAAATGTTGTTAAATTTTGTTTTCTGTATTTTTGCATTTGCTTAGATTCTAATCGGGACACCTTTCTTAAAGGTCAATACGTTTCTTTGTTTAACTGAACCTTCAACTTTTGAAATGCCGAGGAGATTTTCAATGCATAGGAATAGTGCATCAAAGTGGCATTTATATTTAACACGTTAACTGCCAAGGTATATTTTTATAGAACCTCCAAATTTAATTTCTCGAGTATTGATTCCAAATGGTTTAAAATGAATAATTATGTATAAAAAAGATTTCTGTTTTGTTTATTTTAATAAAAAAATCATCATCATCTGCCTAGCCTTTTTCCCAACTATATTGGGGTCGGCTTCCAGTCAAACCAGATGCAGCTGAATATCAGTATTTTACATGAAGCGACTGCCTGTCGGACCTCCACAACCCAGTAACTGGGTAATACGATACCCCATGGTAAGACTGGTTGTCAGACTTTAGAGCTTCTGACTAACAGTAACGACTCTCAAAGATCTACAAATGACAGCCGGGACCAACGGCTTTACGTGCTTTCCGAGGCACGGAGGAAACTCGCTATGACAGATGGTCACCCATCCACAGACCAACCTCGGCAAGCGCAGCTTAACCCGGAAGATCGGCCTGTGCGGCTGTAATTATTTAGCCACGAGCTCCTCTTTTTAATAAAATCTACGTCTGAAAAATCTGTGAATATGTGCTCTATTTTAATAAAAAAATGAGAATAAAAAAACTGTCAGGCACCGGTGACTGACGTGGCCCGAACGGCATAAATTGTAGTCGTTGCGCCGTGTCAGGCATTATATCAGGCACGTAGGTATAAATCCACGAGTTCAAGCGCGCTTCTTTATGCATTTTGGCGCGAAATAATCGCCCGCGTTCGTTGCATTCGGTCAAAGTGTCATGTCAGATGGTGTCGATGATTACGTTGTTACCCCCTTACCCCGCCCAAAGTCAGTAAAATGGCACAAATAACTGCCTGTGGAATTATTATTGAATACAGCTTTGCTCTATTCTTACATAATGTATACAGAAACTACCAAGTCTAAGAGAGGGATGGTAGAATGCAGAATGATTTTGTGCATATACCTAACAGAATCAGGTAAAGAAAACTGCGATTAAGAGCTGTTATTTACAAGATATACAAGGAAGTAACGTATACATAAGAAAAGAAGGAACAAATGAAAAGATGTGAGGAAATCTTGGAAATACTGCGCTAGCTGCTATAAAATAAATGTACAGAATAATATACAAGAAAAGAGACCAAGCAAGTTGTAACTTTCTGCCCTCAATGCCCAAATCAAACTAATTTTTAAACGACTTCAAAAAAAGGAGGAGGTTCTCAATTCTACTGTATATTTTTTTTGTAATAACTTTTAGTATCACTATTATTAATTTGTCAAACATAATGATTCGCCAAAAATATATATTACCTCAGTAAATATTAAAAACTTTAAAATGTCACTGTGTTTTATGTCATTTTCTAAAAAATGCATGATAACTTTTGTTCTAGATATAAATGTAAGAGGCTATGTTGAACACATCTTGCTTGGGGCCATGTCAGTCATTTCTAATAGAAAATAACACTGTGAACGTGCTAGACGGCACACTGCTGTCTTTTGAATTTGATGCTTCGACGTCAGTCACCGGTGCCTGACATGCCCTGAACAGACAGTGACTTTGTCAGGCACCGGTGACTGACATGGCAGTTAACGTGTTAAAAAACAAATGGGTATTTCCAATCAGGAAATACCAATTTGTTTTAAATATTAAATGGTATTTCTTGACTGGAAATACCTAAAAACTAAATTATAATATTTTTTGTTGATATTGTTAAATGAATGGATATAGATCTGAATCATGTTACAAGAATCTAACTCGTGACTTTAAAAAAGAGTAGGCATCAGCCGATGAAAATGGTTCTGGAAAATTCTGTTTTGCAGTATCTGAAAAGTAGGTAACATTTTAGAACCACCGTTTAACTGAAGTTCGACTCACCAAAAAGTCATTGTACTTGTAAACACAAAAGAATATTCTAGCAAATTCTAGAGCGAGGCGCGAACACACCGGCCGGTGACATGCTATCGGCCACGTTCGTACGACATAAATCACCGACGCCGCTTGTTTTACCAATAAAATTGATTCTTTCGCGAATCGCGAGCCGAACGTAAACTTTTCGAATTTTATATTTTTGAATTTAGATATTTTTCTTTTTCTTTTCTTTATTTATTTTTTCAGCGATGACATTGATAGATAGTTGGGCGTAATTTGCGTTTCTTTTTTTATATTTGTTCTTAATTTGATTGAGAAATAAATTTTATTTTCGTTAGCCCAAAGAAAACAATGATTAGCCTCAGCGTTCTACGGATTCCTAATTCAATTTAAGTTTAACGCTAGCTTGGCTTAAGTTTCCGTAGACATTAAGAATGATGAGCACAATTCTGGCAACCGTTACATTCAATATTAAAACTTAATTAATCAAGTTAAAAAGTGGGCGAAATTAAATTCGATTCTGTTATACGGTTTAACGACATTGTGACATAAACTAGCTATATTTCATCAACGGATCATCAAATATATCTCATATAAAACGTTGGCTTAAAAAACTTGTTTTTGAAATTGCGAATTATACCCGAAACGATAAATCAATGGTACACATTCGATATCAATGGTGTCGCCCCATAAAACGGGCGCTATTTATCAGTTGTACATAAAAGTGCACGCGTGCCCACCATTGATCAATGAAAAATCGTATCACTGACAATATATCCCTTATTTTCAATAATGATATATTAGTATCAGATATAAATAATGCATTGATGCTAATAAACGACTGAATATCGGTTAATAGAATATTAAAGCGCCATAGATCAAATCATGACTTTGTCTGCATTATATCTGCATACATAATGACTGTGGTTATCGGTTTTACGCTCGTTTTAAGATTCGATGAAATAATTTATCTTTTTTTGGATGTCGTTTGTACAATTAAAATCAATGAAACAGACAACCGTAATACAACAAAAACTGTTCAGGATCTTGCAAACAATTATTTATAAATATCATTATTTATCATATCACAAGAGTGATAAATCATTAAAAAAATAAGAATAATTTATGTTGAAGAATGTTTGATTCAGAAAAAAAAGGTCATTCACCTCCTAACCGTCTTATATCTACCGTCCTTAAACAAGAAGACCAAATGCAGCCACCCAAACTTCTACATTCCTAACCCTCCAACTGCGACAAGGCCCGTTTGCCCTAAACGATACAAGAGTCAAGACACAGTTAGCGCAGAATGTTTTCTACATAGTCCAGTGGTATGGGCTTTATTATTTATTATACGGAAAACAGAACAAACTAACCAAAAGTGTCCACGGTACGGAAGCAGCGGGACGCAACAAAACAGAGTGGAATAAAGAAAATAGAATGACGCGTGTTGGAACAGAGGAGCTGTGGAGTTGCTTTAGTGTGAATACGTTTAATATGTTTTGAGTTATTTTTTGTGTCACATTAATTTGTAATTGTGTGAGGAGATAACTTAACACTTTTGTTTGTTACGATGTAAGTAATTGAGGCTATAACAATCTTGGATTTTAATTAATTAAGGACGAAGAGACACAAAACTAATTTCCAATTTACCAGGTCTACAGGTCCATAGTTTCTGTACAAAGTGTGAGCGAGACAGTAATATCTGAAAAGGGAAGCGTGACAGGAAAACGAGGCAAAAAGAGTGGCATGTACTCGCCTCGGCAGCGCTGTGTGAAACCTCTAGGGACTTGGCAGAACTCACGCCGTACGTAGCAAATACGTAGACAATTATCACGGTAAATCAAGTTTTCCTCGTATGCATTTACAGTAAGATTTAGATAAAACCGTCTTTGTTTTAAGACGAAAAATAGAAGCAGCAATAAAAGTTTATTAGTGTTTACAAAAATAGTTTTAACAAGCAATTTTATTTTACACAAAAAGATTAATATGCAAGCTATAAATAATGTGGTATCACCTATTTTCTTTATTCGTTGTTGCGACAGTGTTACATGACATACAGTTGGTGTAAATTGATACCTTTATTGTAAATGTTTTAATTAACGATACCATTTTTAGCATATTTTATATCATGTTTTAGCATATTTTATTAAAAGCTGAATTTATTACGGCTTAAAAATATAAAAGAAAAATGTAACCCTTAAATGCTGTGGCAAGTCCACTCGACCGGCGATCATAACGCCAAAGTTTCTCGCTCGCAGCACATATGTGGCCTTTTCTTTTATTTTTCCTCCATTTTCCATTTCCACTAAAACGAAAGCGACTTTCCACGGTGACTTTTTTCTACTGAAAAGCTGCGAGGAATTGTGGTAAAATAATAATAAAAAAACAATAAACGAAGAGAAATGGAAATAAAAATTTGCTTTGTCATAAATCATGAAATGCTTCCGGCTGGTTGCTTTATTACAAAGAAAGTTTGTATCAATGTTACGAAGCTTTTATTGTCCACGAGGAAATGAAAAGGCTGCTAATTGTATAAGTGCCTATTACGTTGTTTGTTTACAACATTTTTACGTCAACATTTTCACCCGGAACATTGCAGGACTCGTTTCAGTAACGGTGTCAATTATACAAGTGAATGCCAAGATATGGAGGAAAATATATTCGAGCAAAATAAAATAGGCTTGTACAATTCTGCCACTATAGGGTATTGTGAGTAAACGGAAGAGCTTAAAGCATCGCTCGACACAAATCCCAAGCGAAAAGATTCCATTAAGAAAATCAAAAAAGGTCTGTTCAGTTCACAGCCTGCGACTATTTTCATTTAGCAAAAACAACCCATAAATTGTCATCTTAACGAGATTTCTGTTTTTGCAGTATTCGCACCCTCGAGTGTTCGGATACCAGCAGTTCGGTGACGTCCTTGTTTCGTATTGCATGGATTGTTACGTCAGCGGCTTTTGTTAAACGACTCTGGTCCAAACATAACGAACGCTTCATCAAAATTCTCGAGTACTCGAACAATTAATCATCCTTCATTAGTTGATTTCATACATTGTTAATACTGTATTTATCATCGAAGTGTGAAAATGTATACAAAAGTTTCAACTGAGATTTATTTAAACTTCTGCACTCAATTATTTTCTTCGTCTATCTGAGTTGTAGATACAGTACGAGTATGTGCTTTGGCATGCCAAACGGCGCATGCGTGTCAAGACATCAGACGCTGCGCGCGAGTGCGTGCAACCGCTTCGGGTTATTTATTGCCTTACTGATGAATTAGTTTTGTTTATATAGCACCTTTTCATTTGAGGGTTGAATTTTAAAACGGCAATGAATATCTTATTGACTTTTTATTGTTTTAATTTACATTTTATTACACCGCAATTGAGATTCGTATCCATTTGAAAACAATTAAATTATTTTTGTGCTAACTAAAACTGTGAAACTAAATTAACTTATTTTAAACAAACTATTAAAAATTAAACATACAAATTTATTTTTAACACGGGCAATTATTATACTAAGTTTTATAAAATCTACATAATTATTTAAAAAATAACATGTTTAAGCAATAAATTAATATAATATCTAATAGTAGCAATAATGACTACAAAACAAAATTTACTACATCTGTACTAAACATTTGCAAACTCAGAGAGGAATAAACTCGAGAATATCATAATTAAAGTGCCGTTTCAGAGTTCGGGTCCTGTCACGTGATACCGTTGCCCAAATTATCCGGGCCTCGTGTCATCTTGTCCCAATCCAATATGGCGCCGTAAATCCTCGCTGGGGGAGACGGGGCGGTGGAGGGGGTACGTCACTCAAACTTTCTCTGTACTCCGTCTTACGCTCTCTCGTCTCGGTCTAGGGGTGGGTACGGACAGACCCTCACACGTACATTTTTTATTTCACGCGGTCACGTCGCGATGACGGGTTGAATTGTATTTTTTTTACCTCACAAATGTTGTTGAGTTTTCGAATCGTTTCTTTTGGTAGTGTAAGTTGGTAATGGTAGGAAAATGTTCTACAATGATTTAGTATGTTGTCGTTCAATGAGCTTTTATTTAGTTTACATTTAAGCTGTTGTATTGAGTGTGTTTGGTTTATATTATGTGAGGTATTTTATAGTAGAATGTTGGTGCTGACGCTACAGGCCCCAGCGCAGTGGTGCGCTTCGAAGAATTCTCAGATAGAGTTCGAGCATCGGGATGAGTAATCTCTTTTGTTTTTCTAAGAACAAGCAGCCGCGCGATTATCGGCATGTTTTCCACACTCAAGCTTTTAAATAAAATTGGTTTTATTAAACATCTGCTCGCGAACTCCGTATATTTTGTAATTGAGAACGTATTGTATCGATAAAAAGCTTTTTGTTATTTCCTTGCGTTTTATACACTTAGAAGTCATTTTTTAAACTTTAAACTGGTGGTATTTGTAGCCGTTAGATAGAAAATATTCAAAGAATGACTGCGGAATAAATTGTACCTACCTACATTTAGTTTACTGGCAACATTATGCATCTATCATTATTCGTTTTGCAAACACCTACATATTTGAATATCAAATGAAATATATGAGTTACAAGAAATTTATGATGGCGGCATTCTGCCTCAGTTGTCACTACAACTTGTATAAATTAACAGACTGAATAAATATCTACCTTGGCCATTTACTTCAATACGTGTATTTAAGGTGGAAACTATTTTACTATAAACGTCTGTTCCATTTACATTGGTAGTTTATAGTCAGTTTTTCATAAAACAGGAAATATTTCTTATTGTATTGTTCCATGGTGATTCAGTATAGGAAAAACGTTGCATGTTGGTTAAAGTCGACAGAGTAAGGGTTATGTTTAACTCATTAAAGCAACTGTAATATAATAAATGGTTTGATTAGTAGTAGTAGTTAGACATAGTGTTAGAAGTAGAGTTAGATAGAAATCTAACAGAATAACTTAAACTTAAATAGCCTCTTACAAATGTTTATGAATGAGCTTACAAAAAATCTGAAAAATCGTTTGAATTCAAGTTGTAATCTCATCTTACGTACTATTACTGCCAAAAGTCAAGAACATGTTAAAAAAGTATGGGGTAATTGAGATTATACGTTCTACAAAATTAAATATGGCGGATCTCGCCAAATCTGCCGGGGTTGCAGGGGTAACTGAAAAATAAAGTGGATTTTCGACCCAGGGACCCATTTACCAAATAAAGTAAATAAGTTGTCGCAGCGGCATCAACATCCACGCGCCGCGCGCGCATTCATACAACTAACTTGTGTTATGGTCGACGCGTGATATTTATAGTTCGCGCACATACAGCCGCTCGTATGTAACTGCTACGAGTGGGTAACATATAATATTATTGTAGGGTGCCTACCCTACATACATGTAAATACTAAAAGGATTGTATATAAGGACCAGCACCAAAAAATATATTCATTCGATCCGAATACTGTTTCATTTACACATCTCCCGACGACTGGTAAATTGGTGACCCCGACGTGATGCCACCCAACGACGAAGTAGCAACCATCTCCATCAAGTCACGCATACCGACGTTTTGGCGAGATAAACCACTTCTTTGGTTTGCACAGTTTGAAACGGTAGTTAACCCGCAGAAGCCTGGCGATGAAGCAAAGTTCAGCCTCCTCGTCGCTCACCTCGAGAAGACGGACATCGAGCAAATAAGCGACATTATTATGAGCAAGACACAAGCAGGCCGCTACGAAGAGACTAAGAAGAGACTTTTGTCCGTTTATGAAGAGTCCGAGACGAAGCAACTGGAAAAATTGCTCACCGAGATGGAGTTGGGAGACCTGAAGCCGTCCCAGCTGTTGCGTAGCATGAGAGAGCCAGCACGCAATAAGATGCCTGATACCACCTTGCAGATACTATGGATGAGACACCTGCCTGCCTCCACACGTGCCGTATTATCGGTCAACGAGAATGCCTCACTCGACGTGCTCGCCGCCATGGCCGACAAGATGCACGAGCAAACACGAGAAGTCAATTCAGTTTGTACATGCAAAAAGACGTCAACAGCTACGCCACGGCAGGGAAGCGATCACTCGCAGCCAGAGCCAGACCTCAGAGAAGCCGTCATGGAGCTCACGCGGGAAATCGCAGCAATGAAAATGGATAGATCAAGACAAAGAAGATCATCATTTCGCTCAAGATCACGATCACAATCCCGAGGCCGAGTGAACCCATACCAGCAGACGTCAGGCGATATTTGTTTTTACCACACCCGCTACGGTAAAAAAGCACGCAACTGCCGATCACCGTGCAAGTTCAACCATCAGGAAAACTAATCTCAACCTTGGCTACGACGGGACCCGAGGTTAACGAAATATCACCCTACCGTCTACACGTTTGCGACAATCAACATCACTTAAGATTCCTGGTGGACACCGGAGCCAATGTGTCAGTCATTCCCAATACGAAAAGAATGAAGAGGGTGGAAGATATATTATACGCAGCGAACGGCACCCCAATACACACATACGGCGAGAAGAAGCTGGAACTCAACCTTGGCCTACGTCGCCCCTTATCATGGCAGTTTATCGTTGCCGATGTAAAACGACCAATATTGGGCGCCGATTTTTTGCGACATCACGACCTTCTCGTCGACCTACGCGCCAGGAAACTCGTCGACAAGAAAACCGGACTTGCAATCGGCGGTTGCATTGCAAACAGTACCACTACCCCCACCGTGCTCACTATCAACCTCACCGACCCGTACCACAACCTACTTCAGCAGTACGCCGAGATAACTTCCTCGAACTTCAGCAACATGAAGAACAGCGAAGTTGAACATCATATCGTCACCCACGGGCCACCCGTGTACAATAAGGCACGACCACTACCGCCACACAAATATAAAGCGGCAAAGAAGGAGTTCCAAACTATGCTTGAACAAGGAATATGCCGTCCATCAAAGTCACCTTGGGCAAGTCCACTCCACCTCGTAGAGAAGAAAACTGGCGAATACAGACCATGCGGAGATTACCGAAGACTCAACGCCGTAACTAAACCGGATCGGTACCCAATACCACGACTTCGTGACTTCACGTACCACCTCGAAGGAATGAAAATCTTCTCGAAGATTGATTTAAGAAAGGCATACAATCAACTGAGAATACGCGAAGAAGACATCGAGAAGACGGCGGTCATAACGCCGTTCGGGCTTTTTGAATTTCCACGAATGTGTTTCGGTCTATGCAACGCTGGACAGACCTTCCAACGGCACATCAACAATGTACTCGGCAACATGGATAACGTTTTTCCATTCGTTGACGACATTCTCGTCGCATCACCAGACCAAGAAACCCACAGAAGACACCTGGAAGATCTTTTCAAAAGACTTAAAGAACATGGTCTAAGAATAAACGTGTCGAAATGCGTTTTCGGGCACAAACAACTAGACTTTCTTGGGTACTTATTAACAGAAACAGGTATTCAACCCACGGAAGATCGTGTGAAGACAATATCCGAGTATCCTGAACCCACCACCATTCAGGACTTACGACGGTTCCTTGGCATATTAAACTTTTACAAAGAAAATATACCGCACGCCGCACACGCTCAAGAAAAGCTATACAAACATCTACGAACATGCAAGAAAAACGACAAGACCAAGTTGAACTTCAACAGTGAAGATAAACAAGCTTTTCAATATTGTAGAAACAGCATCAAAAACGCCGTCACTCTGTCGCACCCTTCAGTCCACGCTCCATTATCACTGATGTGTGACGCATCAAACACCTGTGTCGGAGCCGCGCTGCAGCAACGAGTAGGAAACAGCTGGCGACCACTCGGTTTTTACTCAAAGAAACTAACAGAAGCGCAAACGAAATACAGCACGTTCGACCGAGAACTACTGGCGATCTACCTGGCAATACGACACTTTCGGCGCATGTTCGAGGGTAGAGAAATAACTGTTTACACGGACCACAAGCCGCTAACACACGCACTACTGCGGCTAAACAGCAAAACGGAAACATCAATGCGCACGAGGTACCTGCACTATATCAGTCAGTTCACAATGAATATATGCCATATCGATGGAAAGGACAACGTTGTGGCCGATGCATTATCAAGAATCGAAGCAATATCAACACCATCGCCAATTGACTACGACGAGCTGGCTCACTTACAACGCGGCGACAAGCAGCTGAGTGACGTCACGAAAAACAATTCGCTCCGATTCGAGCGGATTCGCCCACTAAACGCAAGCCAAACAATTTTGTGCGAAACGTCAACTGGTCACGTTCGACCTTACTTGCCACCAGAGCTACGAAGAAAAGTATTCGACGCCATACACGAGCTAAGCCACCCCGGCACCCGAGCAACCAGGAAGATGATTTCACAACGTTTCTTCTGGCCGAGCATGAACAAGGACGTCGGTATGTGGACCAAATGTTGCATAACTTGCCAACGGACAAAAGTGCAGCGACACACAGTATCGCCGCTAGAACAGTACCCACCAGCAGATCGACTGACTCATATCAATATTGATATCATCGGGCCCCTACCCCTGTCAGAGGGAAAACGGTACTGTGTTACCATCATTGACCGAGCAACAAAATGGCCAGAAGCAATACCAGTCAGCAACATAGAAGCCAACACTATCGCTACGGCTATCTACGAAGGGTGGATAGTACGATTTGGGTGCCCCGAGCGGATCACAAGCGATCAAGGACGGCAGTTCGAATCACAACTATTCAAAACACTAATGAATAGAATGGGCATCGAAAAAACACGAACCACTGCTTACCACCCACAGGCGAACGGAATAGTCGAAAGATGGCATCGATCATTTAAAACTGCATTGACGGCACGATTACATAATTCAAGCTGGACTCAAGAATTGCCGACTGTAATGCTGGGACTCCGTGCCGCAATTAAAGAAAACACCGATGTGTCATCAGCAGAGGCACTATACGGTAAAACGCTACGGCTACCCGGCGAAATGTGTGGAGAAGCGTCGATATATGCGAACACAAATACACACTTCAGTGACGTCATTACCGACGCAATGAAGAAGATGCAAGCTGTACGTCGAAACACCGATCGCCGCGCAACGTTTATACACGATGACCTGCATGTATGTACGCATGTATTCATACGTACCGATGCCTACCGCCGTCCACTAACACCAACCTACGAAGGCCCGTATCGCGTCTTGAAGAGACAAACAAAGGTTTACACGGTGAAAATCAACGATCGTCAAGTAAACATCAGTATAGATCGACTGAAGCCTGCATTCATGCATAACACCGAAGAAGCAGCAGGTTGCTCAGGCGACAAATCGTCTGAATACGTCACACGATCCGGCCGCACCTCAAAACCCACCGTACGGTTCGCCCTGTGAAGCATACGTCCGGCCGACACGGAGGACAGCCGCGCACTAAACTTGAGCAAAAGTGAAAGGTCCACAGCGGCAGCGCGAACACTGCGCCTACGCATCTCCGTGCCCTGTCGTCACCTCAGCCCTACGTGCCCGCTGCGAGACATCAGTTTGCACTACATGTACGTGCTCGTCGATACCGCATGCGACACCACTTTGTACCACAAGCATTATTCGGGCGCTTCGCTGGGGAGGAGCTATGTCGCAGCGGCATCAACATCCACGCGCCGCGCGCGCATTCATACAACTAACTTGTGTTATGGTCGACGCGTGATATTTATAGTTCGCGCACATACAGCCGCTCGTATGTAACTGCTACGAGTGGGTAACATATAATATTATTGTAGGGTGCCTACCCTACATACATGTAAATACTAAAAGGATTGTATATAAGGACCAGCACCAAAAAATATATTCATTCGATCCGAATACTGTTTCATTTACACATCTCCCGACGACTGGTAAAAAGTAAATAATTACTTATAATAAGAATATATTTACTGATCTAATTCACCACAAACCATTTTAGAATTACTTACTAATCAAATAGGCAGACATACACAAGCTTTTCAATAACCCACCTAATCCAATAATATTGATCAAATAGATGCCCCATAGTAATCCCACTAATACTCGCGTGACCAACCCCTATGTATAAGGCACAAATGAAGCTGCTAGGCATTGCTTTTCAATATACTGACCATCCATCAAGCCGTCTTAACGCCACGGGGGGCGACTATATTAGAAAACCTTCGTCAGCTGATGTCTACACCTTTCTGATATAAAATATACATAAATGTGAACAGATGCTACGGAAGCATTATAGAAGTGCCCATTGTCCTTAGTGACCAGTCAACGACCAAATAACATATCGGAACTGCCCATTCTCCTTTTCTGTGATGAATGCCTTGAATAGGAAAATAAAGCCGCCTCAATAAATAACTATTTCTCTTTTTTTCAGCGATAAGGCACTAATTAAGTTATTAAAATGTAAATTTAGATTCTTTCATGTTGAAAAAAAATAATGTAATTATTTTACGTTGCGGAACGGGGTAAATAAATATTTCTGCGTGCAAAATGAATAACAGTATCGTTGCACTATTGTTGGGTTTTTACAGTTTCAAAGGAGTATGGAGATAGCCCGGTCAGTGCGAATATCATTTAATAATATCCAGTTACACTGTAACAACATGTAACTGATTTTACTTCGCATCAGATAGTACAATGATAATTGTTTAATTAAACAACAGAGTTGGTAAAAACATTTTTATGGCTACCATAAAAGTTGAGTGTGGCCATTCCCGATACTAACTAGCTCATTGCCCGCAACGCAAAGGTTTTGCCTTATTTACTGCTTACTCAGGTACTACGTTTTATAGCGTGATGATATTTTACGATCCTTGTTGGTTATAAAAATGGGTCTAATTGGTAGGTTTTATTGAATTATGATGTATTAGGGAATGTTGCATTGTCTTTTACGTTTCTCTAAGTGGTCGTTGAATAACGTTTCAGTTTTTTTTCTGTTTCTGTTTTCATTTTACGTTAAAAATACTGCACTTAATAGTTTACTTAAATTTTAATTTAAGATTATTTGATTTTATCTGAAAAAATATTGGTTTATAAAGTTATAATAGTGATGGGCCGCTGTGGCTTTGGCCAACTGGCCGTAAAGCTGCTGACTATTCGGCCAAACCGATCAATCTAGTTCAAATTCGGGGGCCATCGACAACGTCAATGGTGTTTGATGTAAAGCTGAGTCGCTCATAATGAGTACATTATAAAGTGGTATCGCATCCGATGTGCGGTTACAAATAATATTTTCAGTTAGGTTAAAATACTGAATAACAGGATGTTGATTTACAGACACTTACACTTTTTTATTATGAGCCTACGTTATCCAACTGCAGGGCTAAGGCCTCCCTTCCCTCACTCCATCTCTCGGGATCTAATGCGATTATAGACCATTGGACACATACACTTATTACAAGTAAAATAATCATAACAATTATGGCTGTATTTTCATATCATATCAATCGCCTCAGCCCCAACACGGTCGGTTAATCCCTAGTTCATAGCTAGTTCATTTTCTAGAGATGGTTTTCAGAATATTTATCTATTTCTGTCTTGTTCATCATTAAATCGCAAAATAATCTTAATTGCACAGCTTAATTTCGTTATCAAAGATTATCTTTACAACACCATTAATTATTTTAAAGTAACGAATTATTTTCGAGAACAAAACGCGAACCGAATTAAGGCGGGCTAGTAATTACACTAAATAATTTTATTCATTATGAGCATTGTTTTGTATAAGCAGAAAAAATGTGTAAGAATTAGAGTGCGTGAAACAAAGATTCTGTTTTTCAACAAAGTTGTTACTACAGTTTTAGCAAAAGAAAATGACCTTTAACGGATTGTCACAAGGGCTAAGTAAAATGTTTGGGTAAAGTTGTGGATCCGTATTCTGTAGCCCGCTGCGTTTACGAGTATAACGGTATGGGATCGCGGTCGAACTGAGTTTTGGGAGAAGAATTAATTATGCAAACAAAAGCTCGGGTTATTGTTTCTTCTCACAAAGCTGGACATGTTTGGACGTTTTGCGTAATTTGCGGACAAAACAGCTATGTCACATGCTTGAATTTTTTCGAGCAATAATGGGTCTTAATTTTTGGTATTGTTTTTAAACAAAAGAACAAAATTGCATGTGATTCTTGGAACAAAATCGTTCAGGGTTGTGATATTTAGGGAAAGAAAATTAATATCGTCAAGTGCTACGCTAAAGTTCGAGGTAAAGCCGTATTGGAGCCGTTCCAGCTTCGTAATAGGAAAAGTCGAGGGTAACGTCGATTGACAGAATCCGAATGAAAATTCGATTAGTTCTACACTGTTTTTATACGGAATACTGTTCTTGAGATGTAATTAGAATCTTGGAAGAAACAAAACACTATCGTGGAATTCAAAAATAAAGAATTTACGGGTAATTTTAATGGTAATCTACCTAATGAAATTTCCTTAATTAGTGTAGGCTTATTCCGGCGAATTTCTACAATTTGTGGTGCGGTCATCTGTGCGTGCAGTCCAATTTACTGTTGCCAGCGGCTTTTGTTACTTAAATAATTTATATGGGCAGTAAAAATATGATTAGCGCGACTGAACACGTCTTGTATTGAGACGTCGCTCAGCGGGACTTTTATGGCCTCATTTGGACTATTTGAAGGCGCTTCCTTGAACCATGACCGACCAACCAACGCAAGACCTCTCTAAACCTCCCAACTCAGTGTAATCACTAAGCGGCTAAGGGTCCTACCTTAATTGGTTAAAAACTTTTTTAACTTGGTACCACTAAAAGACCGTGCCTACTTTGTTCAGTGCCGTTGTGTTCAAATTTTAAAGCCAAGAATGACTTTGACGTCGTAAACTTTATAGCTGTTCTGATGAGCCGTGTGAATGTTTAATGGTTACTTACGGGAATTTTACAAGTCGTTTCGAGATTAAAAAGATATCTTTAAAAAATAAAGTCGCAAATTCTACGTTAATTAGCCATATTGTCAATGTATAACTAAAAGCTCACGGAGAAAATAAGAGATGGCGGTGTTATAGAAAAAAAAGACCTAATATCTCAAATGTCAAAATGTGACATTGAGTGATTTGTAGCTAAGCTCCGCCTGTCCCGTGTTTCAAACATCACCGCTCGGGGCAGACAGCTGAGCTCTAAGCTTTGCAGGGACGCAACAGAGTTGCATACCGCCGTCCCCCTCGCTCTCATTGTATTTGTGTATTTCTATTTCACACAGTGGATAAGACTCTATCCTATTCTATAAACGGCACTACCTATCGCTATACTTACCTGAGTGCTTTTGTAAAAGTTCAACGCTTCTATGCAGTTTATATGTAAAAAGATTTTGTGAGAAGCGTTTGTATTAGGATTTCGCGATCACGTATTATGATTTTTTTTTCTATTATTTTGTGTACTGACACCTCAAGGTGAGTTCTGATTGCCGTGTCTATGTCTATAGAATATGTTTTTCGATATTTCCGTTCATTTTTGACAGTTCGGTATAAAAGTTGACTCTGTATATTGTTGAGCATCGCTAAATTGTTTCCAATTGTATTTTTTTATACAATTTAAGTATTTGCATTTTATGAATCAATTCAAGGTGAATAATATTTAGCATAATAATACATACAGTTTACCAATGTATCCTTACTGGTAATATATTTAATTGTGTAGGTAAACTCGTACATACCTGAAAAAGAAAAATCGCAATATTAGTAAAAACAATAAGGTTCTAAATTCCTTCAAATATTATTTTAATAAAATGAAACGTCTGCCTCAATAAAAATACTTTAGTAATTTTACTTATTTTGATTCTGAAATCAACAAAGATAAAGATAAAAAACCAAGTTGATACAACCCCTTGTCATGAATTAAAGCCAATAACACACATACACCATTAATGTCAAACATAAGTAAAGCATGTTGACCACAGAACCGCGACCTAATACCAAAGATAAGATATCAAGTAACGCATTTAACGCACTGCATTTTAATTGGTTATTAGGCATCTGTTTTTAATGAATGGTGGTCTATGATCCAAGTCAATTTTGGTACGTAATAAATAGGACGGTGTCGGTGTCAAAGTTGTTCTCACACAAATTTAATTTATGGCAGAGTAAAAAGGGACTATGAGCATGTGCATGTGCTGTGTTAAAATAAAGATCTAATCTTGTTACTAAATTTTGAGACGTTTGTAGTGGGTTGTTAAGGCAATATTACTTCAAATTTTAAGAGTTAATTAAGACATCTTTCAGCAGTAATAAATCATAAAATATGAATATTGATTAATACACTGAAATGGTGATGCTCTACTTTGCTTATTTAATCAATGAGAGGCGTATGACAAATTAATTTTAAAATAATTTTGGCTAATAACTACATTGTGAATGTCAGATTAGAAGGCATTCCATACAAAATCCTTGTATTCAGCTACTTAAGGTTACACTAAACCGACCCGAATCTTAGTCGATAATCGTACTCGTAGTAACATTTTCTACTAATATTTTTGGTCATAAAGACGCTGGGTTATAATATTTTCTTTAAAAACTTTTCAAAACTCGACTCCGCAAGACAGATGCTCGGTCACCCAATCTGTCTAAGGGTCCAAGATATAAATAGCGTAGCTTTAAGTGGCAAAGCGCGCCGACTGGGGGCCCTTCCGCCGATAAGATCACATTAGGGCGTAAAGTAACCGACTGCCACTGGTTTTTGTCATATGAATATAAGTATGTATTTGATTTAGAAAGCTTTGTTTTAAGTGGCTTGAAAAAAATTGAGCTTATACTCGTACATAATGTGCCCTCTGAAAAAGTTTAGTCCAATTTTATTGTTTTCATGATCTACGGATAAATCAGACACCTTAAATACTGTGATGAAATTTAATAGAGTGTCATCCGCCGTTACCACAACTACGTATAATATTTTAAGATTTGTATCAAACGGGTAAGCCACTTAAATCGATTTCGTATCGATATTTCAATTAATGACTTCTGATTCGTCTCACAGCATGAGCGATGTGCACCAATTTAAAAGAATTGCCTTTTAAAGTCGTTCGGTCAGAAGCCAAGCCATTCGGTTTAAAGTGACTAATAACTGAATTAATAGTTATCGAAGAAAAAGTTATACTTAATATGCGAATACCAAGTCCTTTATTTATCATCTCACGGCGTGATGTATGAAGAAAGAATTACCAATGATGCGAAAGAACAAGTTAACGAAACTGATCCAGTAAGTAATAATAAGTTAGTTAATGTCTGCAATTTTGTTTTAAAACAATAAATTAGAGCAGGATTTAAAAGAGGCAATCACGAGCAGAAAGGTCAGGAAGTATCCACACCTCTTTTTTGGGAACCTTCCTTGCGTGCACGACTGAGTGAAGGACGAAACCTGGCCGGTTTACGGCGAAATAAAGAATGATTACATCGCGGAGGCGATAACTCTACTATCACATCCTGGAATCAAACACGATTCGTACGAAACAAACGCGAACGCTTCAACGATTTACTCAGGCGATTTTTTACGTCAATTAGCTTTGAATCCGGAATAAGTAGCGGAATCCCTGGACGTGTTTTAAAACATTCTATTTTTATGTTCCTTGACTCACAAGTCTCAACTGACAAAGGAATACTTGTTCACACTTTGTGATGGATAAAATGTCTTCGCAGAATCTTAGTAAGGTACTCCTGGAAGGACAACATCGGAATTGTATATTACCTTTGAAACAATGTTGCGGGACCAGTTTATTGGTAGTAATGAATGGTTATTAATATTTAATAAACGCCTCTGTTTTATGGCCTCTGCTGCGACATTGATATGCCTGTGTTCACGTGTGTCATAAAATTCTGATAGTAGATTACCATCAGTACAAATATCCGTTTCTATAAAGTCTTCATATTTCATGTCATTGGCTTTTGTAATGCTTTCTGTATTTGGAATGGTCTTTATATTACCATGCTCAACAAAAACATCAATGATCATAGTTTGATTGACATTTGGAAGAATGCTGCTTCCCATCCACTTGACATTACTTTACTAGATGAAGCCATACAACATAGTTATAACCTTTTCGATAGATCTATACCTCTATTCTGGTGTACAGCATTGTGAGCCGAGCCCCTAGCGGGCACCTATCGAGTGACGTCACCGGTAGTGGCGTGGGCGGGAAATGAGATGCGAGTGTGTACGACGCCTTATGTAAGTACGCGCGTCTATAATATCCTTTATGTGTGTTTCGTTACAGTTAACATAAATATGTTACTGGCCAATTTTAAAAGGAAAGGTATGAAAAACTCGACAGTTTTTTTCTGCGAATGAAAATAAAAACAAATTTTAAAAGTAGATTGCAATGGAATATTATAACTTGTATAATTAAAAAATGTTGTACAAGTGTTTAAATAGTAATTTTCTACAACAAGCTACTGTTTTAAGAAACAGTGAAGTACAATAATGAATTCAGTTCATGAAGTTTGAAAGAAAGTTTATGAGCATTTTATAAGAACGCTTGAAGGCTGTAACCTTTATAAAGACAGTCTTACATCGCTTTAAGCGCTGTCTAAATTAATGTAAACGACAGCATGAAGCGCTTTTTAGATAAGTGGATACACGGTAAATACAAAGGTGTTATATAATACGTCATTGTTGCCTTAATAGGTGATAATAACTTGAACAAAATTTGAAACATAGTCAACTTTGCACCTGTTTCTAAGACAAAAGCTTACCAACTATTAATTACGAATGAACATGAAATTGTTCACGAAAGCAATGTTGGTAGCGAAATAACTTTTTCTTCGAGCAATATAATTGCTAATTTCGTGTGAATTTAATAGCTGTTCGGAACATAGATCGTTTTGACCGTTAAGCTTGGTTCCGCCCACATCCTATCATATTTTTCATTGGGATACAATATGGCAAAGCAGGTGGTCATTGGTCCGTGCTTTTGATGCAGTTTTCTTTTGCTTTTTTTAGAAAGTTCGTGGGAATAATTGGGTTTATGAATATTATAGTGTTGTTACATAATGCGCATTTGATTACCGAAGTCATTTGTTACACAGAATCAACAACGTTTCGCCAATCGAAAACTTTATAAAATTCGAAATTGTTTTTTTTTTGCTGGCTTGTACATACATAATTTTAGAGAGCGGTACATTCAAAGTTTTCTTCATTTTCTGGACAAAGTTAGCACAACCACCCACCAATGCATGAATGCTTTTAATAATTTAAACAGACATCGAAGTAAGTAAGTAGATTGTAGCTCATTCAAACAAAATAAGACGTATATTTTTTCTCCAAATTCCACTTAAAGCTAATCATATCATTTACCCAAATATTCTGTCCGTGTGTCCCACCCCACCTGTCTTATTGGATGAAAACAATATAGGAAATTGCATTAGGTCCCCTACTGATTAGAGAACCAATCTATTTTAATGTAGTTTCGTCCGTCGATCAAACACGCAATCATGTGTGTAAAATGAGTATATAAACGTCGTTTTTGGGACTTCCGAGAATTCCGAAAATTGTTCGAGCAATAGGTAAAAGGAGAGATGATTTATGTTAAGTCAAATTTAAGTTTAAATTGCAGTGAAAAATCCTGTGAAACGATGAATTCTTCACTTCGAACGACCGACATTATTTTACATTCTTAACCATAAACTAATAAATCAGCTAAAACAAAATCGAATCCAACTTCGTTAACCCAAGCATTAGAACCTCTATTCTAATATCGTATTCTCGTCACATTTCTGGATCGGTGCCTCTTATTCCGTAGGCGTTAAATCCACTAATACATTTTGGGCTCACTGTCGGCATCGTCCAAAAATCAGGGCGAACTATGCTGCCCTGCATAGCAAACAGGCTGAAGTATACAGGCCCCTTATACAGACTATCTACACACTCTTACATTACCATTGACTGTGCGGTTGGGAGAAATCGATTGCAATCTCCTCCTGACGATTCAATGGAGTGTGAATGATCAGTTTGTGCGATGAAATCGTTATGATTATCGTAAAGCTTTGCAAGCGTGCTCTTCACCGAGACTATCCACACGCTGTAACGTTTTCATTGACTGTCTGGGAGAATCGATTACTATCTTCTTTTGACTATTCAATGTAATCTGAATTATCAGTTTTCACGTTTAGGTCGTTGTGTGACTTCGGATTGGGTTTACTAACTTCCGAAGGAGTTCCTAAATTACGTACAATTTGGGGTCGCAGTAAGTGTCTGTGTATGTAGATTTTCGGACGGCTCTAGTTGGCTTGATGTCTCTTGGGATCGTGTTAATCCGGAATAAAGATCGGTTTAGTTCTTTGTTTTACTCAAAGTTGATTTGGTGTGTTCTTAATCAACATTGAGCATTACTTGCATTGTTATGTCACACATGTTTGTATAGCTTTCTTGTTTTTTGTTTGTTTTGCTTTCTTGTTTTTATGACCACTTACTTAATTAATTAATATTCAACACGACATGTTTCTAGATCAACCGTTACTCTATCATAGTTTATTATGACAAGTCATTTTTGCTATGAAACATTTGTTTATACTAAGTAACTAGCCCAGTCTACATTTATAATACTTATTCTCCTGTAGCTGACGTGAAAAAATTTGTTATGTGCTGCGAATAAAAGTAATGCCTCAATAAAATTAGTCAAAATACCACTTTCAGAAAACAAAAGCATAATACCTGAATTTATAGTGACAATAATAAACGGTTAAGCATTTATGAATATGTTCATAAATGTCTTGATACTTACTACCATACATACATTTGAATCCTAAATAACATACATAAAATAGTTGGCGTGTCCCACTATAAGAATTTCTGTTTGCAGTCACGCGATGGATTCCAAGTTGTCTACATAGAAATAACATCATTACTAGACAAACTAACCGTTTACACAAACTTTATAAGCTCATTATTTTATGTCTTATGTGCTTTGTTGGCGTTGTTAATTAGTTTTTAGTTTAGTTTGGCATCGAATTTTAAGGTAGGAAATATTATGATGATTAATGTTTTACACAATTGCCTGCATATTTTCTATAATCAAACAGGAGCTTGTTTGATTAGCATACCAAGTTTTAAAGAAGCAACAGAAAAAAAAAGGTTGCACTCCAGGAGTGCCGGTAGAAGTGAAAACTTTTTTGTTACTATGTTTTATTTTAAAACTGGAGTAGTACAGATATGAAATTAACTAATTTGAATGACGTCTTACTCATTTTCGATCAGGGTCACGTGACCCTGACGCGAGTTTTAAATTTTTTACCCATTACAGAAAAAGTGTACAACGCCGCTAAAGAAGTTTTCACTTCAAAAAGACAAAAATCCGAAGTCATTCATCATCGACCGAAATCATTTAAGACTTCCACTAAACATCCTCCACGACATAAACCAACCCCGAACTGATTGATAATGTCTCACAAACTGTTCCAAGTCCTTGAAACAAGCTGTACCATTGTCGGGATTCCCTCGGTAGTCAGCTGGGCTATTAAATCCTACTTTACGACGCACTTACCGCGCTCAACCGGCGACCGTTTATGCACTCGTAATACTAACCTTAATTGGCATATTGAGATTATAGCCTTGTAATTGGTTGTTTTATGCTTGTATTTGTAGATAACAGTCGTTCTCAACGGCCTATTGATTTGCAAGAACGTTTTTGTTTTTGTTTACATACGTAAATGGCTCATTACGTGAACAAATGAAGCCGTTAAAACAGTTGTTGGATGCATTCGAAATAAAAATGTGTGTAGTTCCTTTTTTAATTGTGATATGAAAAAAGTTTTTATTGGGTATTTAAAATGGTGTTTGGAGTTGGGACTAGGGAGGGTGAAGGAATGTAATAAAAGCTTTATCAAAGCTTAAAAATTGATACGTATAAAAACTAATCGTGGCTACCTATTATTGGTTTTTTCAGGGCCTGTTGAAAAAATGATAGCGATTTTCAATTGCAATTCAGTCGCCATTTTCACATATCCAGACACTCGTACAATATCTGTTTCGTGTTTTTACATCGTACACAGGCTGGCCGCGTAAATTCGAAATGCCTGATTCTGGCGTACACCAGTATTTTAATTACTCGGTTCGAGAATGATTTATATCACAGGGCAGACGCGAATGGCACTAGAGCTTGTTGTGGTGATGATTTTATTTTTGAGAGTGCGAAATATTCTTGCTTGTACTAGCCACTGCCCAGTAGCAAAAGAAATAAATCTAAGTGTTATTAAGTTCTCAATATTAACATAAACGATTTCAGATAAGCGGACGTTTAAAGTATCCATTTCAATAACATGAGTTATGAAGTTACTTTATAAAACCGGTAACTAGAGCAACTATCAAGTTACCAGAAACACACATTTACGAAATTTCTTAAAAATGTACCAAATCCGTGACCATTTCGAAAGTGTTTCGAAATATGGAAGTCGTTATATTTATGAAGTTTAGACACGGTCGGAAAGGAAATTGGACTAGAAAATAAAAATAAAACTGTTTGTAACGGGGTCACGGCCCGCGGGTTCTCATGGCATCAGCATCAGTTGCTTAACCTGTGTTTGATAAGCTACATATGTAGGTATGTACCTAAATACATAATTATGTTTTATGCTGGAACATTCTACAATTTACATAAAAGGCATAATGTAGAAAAAGCTTACTTCAACAAGGGGCCTAGAATAATACCTTGTGGTATCCTGTTTGGCATTTCTAGGTTTTATGTTGAAATATCCTTATTGTTATGAAGTTTATGCTTGGAGAACCTTCGAGAACTTATTACAACGTGATCAAAAACTAAGTGTACAATGTATCGCGTGATAACAATATAGAAACTATGCCTTGTATTCCAGCGATGGCTGTCGAATGTCTACGTCAGGTCTCGGCGTAATTTAAAGGTAAGTAGTACAACAAAGGCATATTGTAAATGCATAAATAACAAAGCATCAATGACGCTCGCTTTCACCGACCACCCCCGTAACAATAGCTCTTAAATGCCAACACGTTACATTTTGCTCTATCCACGAAAAATCGTGTACAAAAACATAGCGATGTCTTGCGCAAACGCATTCAAGTGAACCATTATTATGAACGTTTTGGGAGCTTTCGTAATATCGTAGTGTACCGTTAGGGACACGCGTCCAAAAGATAAAAACTAGTCTAGTTTCTTTTCTTTTGTAACGTTCCGAACAAAAGGGCAAATATGATTTAGAGGTTGTCCCATTCTTTAAGAATTCGATAAAAAACTGTTTTTTGTTTTATTTTTTTAAAAGAGGATTTGTTTAAGCTTTTGCGTTTGCGCCTTTGTGACAAAATGTGGTTTTTAAAAATATATTTTTCTTGTCGACAGCTCTGCTAGACGTTTATTGAGATATGGACGATAAAAAATAGAGACACGTTCATTGAATTCCATGCCAATCGTAAATTATATCTTAGTAACAACTGCCATTCTTTCAATAACATGCAATATGTTGGAACATAAATGTGAATATTTTTTATTCTTTATCTCAAATTGTTTTGAGTTAAAATTCATTGTTTATTTTGTAACAAAGATAGAAGTGGTAATTTTTTTACTCTTTTTTCTTCTCTGACAGACAAAATTCCCATGGGCTTAGAACAACGTTAATACAACATTAAGCTGCAAATGAGGTAATCTGTATGTGTGAATTCAAATTCGTTTAGGTTTTCCCTTGTCCAAAAACACGAAGCCATTTGACATTCAAGCTTTATTGTTAAAAAGTGTTGCTGGGGTTATTTATCGCCACTTAATTATTTAAACACATTCCATAAAGTTGTCATGGCAATGCCTTAGTAAACTCAACCTTAATGCGTATCATGGAGCCTAAAACAATTTATGAACTCACAACACATTAGGTAAAACACAAAACGAGCCTGTGGCTGTGTGCGAACGATTAATCAAACTTTCGACGCGACTCCGCTGCATCTCAATTGTTCGCTGCTAAGTTTCGTGGCTATATTCAAAACAATTGCGAGCCGTTCGATTTACGATCGGCATTTGTTCGTGCTAAATTTAAATTGTTAGGCTTGGGACAAACAATTTGCGGATTGCGAGCAACGGAGTGGTGTCGGTCGGCACTCGCCTCTGCCACCTAGCGTGATTTAGGAGTTTGCCGCGCGCTTAAATCATAGCGGTGTCGTCTTCGAGACCGGAATACGTATGCTTTTTGCATTTACAAAGCTTGAATGTAGCCACCGTTGCACCGGCCATCAGTTGCCACATCGCTAGAGAAATATGGTTTGTTTTGGTTCTGTTTAGACGTTCCGTATCCGAAGATTTTAGCCGGTGTAATTCATACTTACACATTCGTAAGTTATTGGTTTATAATTTGTTTACTAATATGTGTTTTATGCTGTAATTACATACATAAGTGTGTATTACTTGAATTTATGTACCACAACTTGATTTATTTGGCTTAAGCCGTGTAATAAAGCCGAATTTAATATTTATGGTCCGGCTTGAAAGTGTAACAGTGATCGTATCGCGATAGTGGCGATTACTCTTAATGAGATGTAGACGAGCAGCGGACGTATCATTACCGTCTGTTACTTACCTAGAATTACTCACGGTAGGTAATCTAAAGCGGTATGAACAGTAGCGATCTCGACTCGGCGACTTAAACTACAATCACATTGAATTCATACAAAAACTGACCCTGTATTTTATTCGTATGTAAACTATAGACGCTACGGTGCCGCTATATTACATTATTTTGTACTTTAACAATAAAAAATACTAATATTTCTCTCTACAGAAGATATACAATTTTGTACTAGTAAGAAAAGAAAGAAACTATCACTGTGACACTCGTTTGTCTATGTAGTGGTCCAGGTAAGAGGAGGATTTGTCGAACTTATTCAGTTTCGTGCGTGAGGTCGCGCGAGTTTATAGCGCGAGCGTGGTCGCGTGGTCGCGGCGCGGAGTCGCGCGGGGCGGCATGGCGGCGGGCGACTGGCGACTGTGGGCGGGCGGCGCGTCGGCCGCGCGCGGCGCACTGCCGCCGCCGCCGCGACGCCGCCCCACACCACCCCGCACCCCTCAGCCCCGCTGATTAAAAATTCTTACCAAACTTTCTTCTCGGGATAGCCCCCAACTTCCCATAAATGGTTTCTTTGTAAGCCACTTTCTTCCACCTTGACGGGATCCCTATTTAAAGTTGGGAAGTTGGCGCGTCAAGGAATGCCGTTTCAAACGGTAACTGGAAAGTCTGGGTTAAAGTTAATACTTAATTTCCTATTACCGTACGATCCATACGGTAGCTAAACACTGTGTGTGTAATAGAAATGCTACAATTTCGGTAATTACCGCAGTGAAATTAAATTACAGTGGTGTAAGAACACGAATACTTTCTATAGAAAGTTTCATTAGTCCAGAAGTAGCAACCTATAATATGCATATGTTAGTGAACTACGTGTTGTATGTATTTGCGTACATAAATGCCGGGTATGAGGTATTTGTCGAGCGCCATTAACTTTATTACAATTTTGTAAAACATTTACGAGGCTCTTGGCGAAGGTGCTCGAAGGTTTTGTTGGCACGTAACGTTTACGTTTAGTTTACAACAGAAAACTATAGAAACGCTGTAAACGCGCATTACACCCGATTGCCCCCGCAACTTAAGTGCCGGCCGGATTAGAAATGTGCTGTATCTATAGTCTGGTGCACGGTAATAACTCATGGAAAAGATATTGGTATTTCTCGAGCAGGCATTACGAAGTTGCTACGTCATATCTTGTGGTAAATAATCACTTCTAGAATACTTATTTAAAGTTGGAATAAAATAAATATTTTAAATCCTTAGAAGACTTGAAAGACACAAAAAGACTTTATTGGTCTACGGCGTAGCTTACTGTACTACGCCGTAGCACACTGCAAAACTTAAAACACCTAAGTACCTACTTATTTTTATTAACTCGTAATCTTTCAAACTAGGCTACTGGAAGCATTAGTGGGTAACATGGAGGTATACCTTACAAAAGGGATTTTATTTTTCACCTGTCCCCTCGCGAAACTACAAAACTGATGACAAAATGATAGCTAAAGTCTTCTTATGAAGGCCGACGCGCGACGACGTGAGTTAACTGTTGCTACAAGAAAAGTTTTAGGGAAATAAGTTATTTCCATACCTAACATTAACATTTAAGGTCTACCAAAGTTCGGTCACGAATTTTTTTTTACACATTCTTACTAAAAAAATCGCAAATTAATAAATCGAACATCAATCAATGCTTTCCTATAGATATGGCCATGGCCCGCCACCTACGGCGAGCTCACAAAAGACCCCTCTAATCGCCCCCCGGCTCTCCCCCCTGACTTCACCCCCCCGGAAAAGCGTGACGACCCACAAATATAATTTTAGGTAAAACTTTCCCCCGATGGTTACGCCGAGCTTGGGTGCATTAAATAGGTGACGTACTTTTATAGGGATGTGATGAATTAAAATTTTAAGATATTTAGGGTTGCTAATGCTTCGGAAAATATCTTTGATTAATGACTTGATTAAGTGGTTGTAATTTTGGTGGAAGTAAAATATGCAACTACATAGTGAAATTAATTAATTGGTCTGGTTTAAAACCTTTCAAGATAATATCCTCTTGAAGACATATCTGTGCCTCTAGTGAAAAAGGGTTTAAGTCCGTTTTTGTCGAAAATGAGTTAAGTACACTAAAATGTTCAGAAAAAAATGATCTATCCATTCGTGAAAACAGATCTTGCCTATCTTTAAAAATAAGGAAGTTAGCAATGTGCAAAGGGGGTTAACTAACACTAAAAATATTACAAAAGCGGGGTATAAGTGCACTTTAATTTCTTTACACAAAACTATGTTTATTTTTATTTTGTGTCTTTTGATCTAAATAAACATGTATTGTCAGAGCTTCAATTTGTTTAGTGAATACCGGCACAAGTACATTAATTCCTTAAAAATTGTTATGTGAGTAACGATATCACTTGACATAAATCCGTTTTCACCAAAATAAAAGACAAAAATCCAGAATAAGTTTTTTGGTATCAGTTTTCACGTATGAAATATTTATATTAAAAATGCAATTTGACATAACTAAAATAATACCAATATTTCGCTGCTATTTTTCGTGAGAAAAGATACAACTGGCCGATACGGGTTATGGTGCTGGTGGGTGGAAAGTGCGTAGCGCTCGCACTCTTTCGGTGGTCCAAGCACTCTATTGAAGGGAACTTGTGTCGACGCACTGCAAAAAATCAGTAATTGCACTGGTAAGTTGTACCCTTTTTCACATATTTTAGCAAATTATTTTTGAGTGTACGTATTGTTATTTAGATTTTTGTCCAAATGTACCCAATTACACCGAGTTTTTATTTTAAACTCCATTGCGTAACTTATTATGAAGAGGAGACATTGTTTTTTTTTTTGTTTTTGTACGTATGTTAGTTAATTCTTCACACAAAAACACTACAATAACAGTGGTTATAATAAACAACCACCAGATATCAACCTCACATATATATTTAACTACACTTTATAGTATAATTATATAGATACGTAAAATTGTCAAATTAGCACATTTTATACTTCTATTTCGACTTACCTACTTAACTTTCATATCGCGATTCCCTGATGTAATGTTTTAATAAATAATATAATACATAATAATAATATTCCACAACTATCACACAACGCCATCTAGTCCCAAGCTAAGCAGAGCTTGTGTTATGGGTACTAGACAACTGATAAACATACTTATATATTTCTAAATACATACATATTATGGATAAATTACACCCAGACACAGAAAAAATGATCGTGCTCATCACACAAACATTTGTCCTGAGTGGGAATCCAATTCACGACCTCCGCAAAGCAGTCGGGGTCACTTACCACTAGACCAACAGGCCAGTCAAATATATCTATTGTTTTAGAATGGCTGGTCGTGGTCGCATTAATTGTTTGATGGGTCTTGTTTCCAAAGATATGGCAATGATGGATGAAGTAGATTGGATTGATGGCGAATCTATACCTGTGCTTATATCTTCCGAAACTATTCTCCAAAGGCTACACATTCTAGGGATCATTCTCCAAGATCAGGATGTTCAAACAGTTATTATCCAAGGCTTGAATGTTTAAAAAATAACTCACCAAAGCAGGGAAACTCTTAAATATTTTCTCCAATACCTGGAAGTTTCAAAAACCTTTTCGCAGAGCCTGATAATGATGTCGATACATTCACTGATTCTGATGAAACTTTTGTCTTATATCTTGATATTATTTCTATGTTCACTGATACGCTATCATAACCCAATTTGCATTATCCCACAGAAAGTAGTGACGATTTCATTCCAAATAATCTGACACAAGTAACTCAGATTGTTCACTTTTACAAAAACGTAAAAGGCGATGTCATTATTCCACAGTCAGATTTAGATACGAGCAATAATAAGTCATTTTGGGATATAAAAAGGTACTTAACAAGACCGGAAACGTAATCCTAGGAAAAGTAACAAGGAAAGAAGAGATACAGAAACTATAAAAAAGAAGAGAAATTTAAAGTTAAAAGACTAGGACCTTGTAGAATTATTTTAAATTATTACTGGAGCTTAGAAGTCTACGACAGACGAGTTAAAGACAAAAGAAATATAAAAAAGGAGAATTTCATTGTAAGTTGTGTGATGAGGAAGAATGGAACATTGTTAATTTGCAGAGGGAAAGAGGAAAATCACCACTCCCTCTGTTTGAAACGGTAATGTATTCCTAGGTCATACGATGGGCCTAGCTAATTCAAATGAGAAAAAGAGAGATTTGATTTCTCTTCTTCCGCTAATAAACCCCAGTGTTCGATCTTTTTATAACAACCTTTTCATTGACGATGATAATATAAAAGATCAACATCCTCTTCTAAACGACAGCAACGACGACATCGAATAAGGTTTTCTGGATCATTTTTAAGGTTTCTGTTAGACTTGATTTATTTGATTATTTTTTTATTTTTGAATTGTTTTCCTGATTAAAAAAACTGCGTCATAATACTTAATTAACTTCTTCAATACTTTTTTACTAACTGCATATTTATTTTAAAACTGGAGTTTATTATCGGTAGAAGTGAAATTAAAATAAGGTTTTCTGGATCACTTTCCCAGGTTTCAACTGCAGTTGATTTGTCCTGACTTATAAAAAAACTGTGCTATAGACATTTCTTGATATCGAACAAGATTTGAATCACTTTCAAGGTTCTGTGGGACTCGATTTGTACTTTTCATTTGTTTTTTAATTGTTTTTATGATTTAAAAATAACTGTCATAGGTACTTCTTAAAATACTTTTCTTCACTTTAATAAAAAAATAAACACCACAAAACTACATATTTTTTGGTTTTATTTTGGTTTAAAGATAGATATAACTTACACAAAAGGTTCACGTAAGTCAACATGCGCCTTATGTTACGTCTAATAACTATGTGAAAAAAGATACAAGTTATTTATTTTTGCTATTTTTCAAAATTTTATCATGTCGATAAAAAGTACACATTCAGTTCATTTATTTTGGCTATTCCAACACTAATTATCTGATTTAATTTCTTAGTTATCATACAAATAACTCCAAATGCGTATCCTTTTTCACTTTTGTGAATTAACTTTTTGTGTATGAGAAAAGGGATCTAACTTCTTTTATACCCTTGTGTAGTTCATTTTGTGTTAAGTATAAGTCGCTATTTTGAAAACTATTCAGTTTATGTAAAAAATAATACTAGAATAAGAAAGAACATACATTTTTTACCTATATAACATATCACATATATTTAATTTGACAGCTGTTTAAATGCCACACGTACTTAAACATGTAATTTGGTGCGCGCGGGGCGTTTTTTGCGTCTCCTGTAAAGTTGCATTTTTAGACTTAGACCCTTTTTCACTAGAGCCACAGATATTATAAAAGTAGCAATGCAGTAATTTAAAAGTTGCAAGAGGCTATCGATTGAAACAAATGAATACTGTTAAATCTTGGATGAACCGATGACCGAACCTGTGAAAGAAAGTGACAATCAACACAATTCGAAAATCGCCGATAAAAAACTGCATGCCGAAAACTACTGACAGCATAGAGAAATGTATGACGATCTCTTTCTGTCGACGCCTAACGAACATGGCACGACGATTGTTACAGCAATCAATCACACCCATAAATATCCAATATCTTGGCTGTATTTACTGGTCAGTGACGTCATTCGTTCGTCCGTATCTCGTTTGACAAGCGTCCGTCATCGTACCGCGTTCACAATGCTGTTATCGTGAGACAAAAAGCGGTATTTCAAACACATCGAAAATTTTGTTTGTGTAGTGACTCTATCACTACACAAACAAAATTAATTAAGCGGTTTGGTATTATGGTTTAATGGTATTTGGTGTTATTATTAACACAATAAACTTTTTTTTTTTTTTTTTTTTTGTTTTTTTTTGCGTGGTAAAATCATCAAATGAGTCCTCCCACCCCGGGCAGGGCGGGAGGGACTGTCAGACTTCTACTGACTAAAATCCACGGTGTCCTTCAGTAGCCTGTTATGTTCCGGGGTCACGGTAAGGAAATAATCCCGCGACCCCGGCAGGCTTTGGCCCTCTGAGAGGGGGCCCCGTCATTATGCTGACGCTCTTTGAGGCGCGCGTGGGACACAACGCGCCGTCGACCCGGGCATGGTCCATGGTCGGGCAGCGAGTTGCCCTTTACTCGCTGCCCGCATGCCCGCGCCTACGGTGGCCGGAGATCGTCTGCTGACGTCCGACGCCGCGGGGGCCTACCACTGCGGTTGGGGCGGAGGGAGGACGCTGTCCTCTCTCTCTCGCGGCCCGCCTCCTCCTTCACGAGCATTACTGCTTCGCAGAAGGAGGCGACCGCTTCCCACTCCGTCTCGCCCCGCAGCATGGCTGCGACCAATGCCGGGCGCGAGAGGTCTCCGCCTATCGCCGCCGTGAGGACACGTCGGTGCTCTGCCCAAGCTGGGCAGTCTTGCACCGTATGCTCTACTGTGTCCTCCGGGCGATCTTCGCAGTGGTGGCACCCGGGCGTTTCCTCCTTCCCTATCAGACACAGGAACCTCCCGAAACTTCCGTGTCCGGTGAGGACCTGCGTCATCCGATAGGTCAGGACGCCGTGACGTCTCTCCAGCCACTCCTCAAAGAGGGGTCTTACCGCCGCGATTGCGGCGTGCCCGAACCTCGGTTGCGACAGTCGTTGTCTCCATACTGCCCTGAGATCGCGCCGGACCTCTTCCCGCCGCGCCTCGACTTGTCGGGGCAGCGGGAATTCTCCCCGACGCTGCGCCTCCACGCGCCACTCATAGACGCGCTGGAGGGCAGTCGCCTCCAGATCCCAGGGCAGCAATCCGGCAACACAATAAACTATAAGAAAAATGTCTAAATCTTATTCTTCATCTGCCCACGGCGGCGACTATCTACGCGATCTTCCAACCCGTTTTCTCAGATGATACTTCTTGGTGACTGTATGTCTGACTTTAGAACTTTTGTTCACCCATAACGGCTGTCAAAGCTCTTCAAATGGCAGTGCAAATTCAATTGCTGTAAGTACCTACTTTATACATTAACACTTACATAATTATTTCGTATTTCTCGAATCACCCATTTTTTGAGTTACCGCATTTTGACTTGCGAGGGCAAAATGTTAGCCGCGACTGAAATAGTGACGTCAAATCGATTGTGAAACTATGAAAAGAAATTACGTGTCGTCGTAAAAATGTCAGGCGAAGTTAACGATCACACTTGTAATTAATTGTTGGTGGTGTGATGTATTAGATTTACTTAAAAAAAAAAACAAACTGTTCGTCTTGAAATTAATTGGTCTTCCACTCTTTTGCTTCAGGTGGTGATCCAACGGTCAACCGGTCTTAGGCTCGAAAAATTTTGCCCAAAAAGAGGTGAAATTGTGGGTTAGACAAAAAAAAATATATGCAGCCCACCATGGTAACTTCCACGTGATCTTGTTATGCAGATTAATCTCTGAAATGTCTCAATAGTAGAGTGCTATCGGTGAACTGATAAGGATAACTCACAAAGAAAAGTAGACATTGAACGTCGAATAACCAAAGAAAAGCCACAAAACCTCAAAACGGAATCGAAAACACATGAAACATTCGCAGTACTAGCATGATAGTCATAGACAGTCGGGGCGACCATGGCGAACGGTGCGCTCACAAAATCGCGACACACTTTTTAATTTATTTCGTCCACAAAAAGCTTTTTGCTGTTTTATTTTCATTTCAACGGAGACTTGCGCTGTAGCGGGATCTCTATTTTTATTTATTCCACTCTCGGATTTTTTTCTCTTTTTCAATTTCGCCCCGATCGACGCGGGACCAAGCGGAACGCAGACGGATCTCATTTTAAATTGAATTCGTCTCCTCTTTGCATTTTTCTTTGGCGTTCCTATGTAACAATTCTAATTGGTGTTGTTTGCATGATAGCATTGTTCGTTTTGATTAGAAAACGCTCGTTAAACCGGGAAAAATAAGAACGTTGAAACTGATCGATATCATCGCGTGATAACGTCGTCTTTGAGTAGCTAAAAAGCTCTTTGCAAATTAGAATTTTTTCCTTCCGTTGAGGGGCCGAGGAGGTACGGTTGGTTACCCGTAATGTGATACTATGGATTGAGATTTTATTGCCCTGATTTTGTGCAGTTGAAAATTTAATGCAATCTTCACCACTTACAGAGCAAATCCAGCCACTTTGTAAAATGCAAAAACAAACTGAAAATAAAATTTCCAGTTGAATGTTGAACCCGTATTTGAAAAAATGCGTATATGTTGAACGATCATTGATGGAATCTCGATTATATCAACCAATATGTATATTGAAAGCTCATCAAAATCTATTTCAGATAATAATAATTATACTGTCTTACAATCTTCAATATCAGTTTATAATACATTATACCTGAAAGAGTTTTCTCGTCCCAAGACGACGACTAAGAGACGATATCGCACCTACATGAATATTATTGTAAGTACTCCAAATATCTCCAATTCCAAGTCATTACACCGCGAGAAATCTAACTGTTATAGTGTGTAATTCAACACCACAAAGTAATTTATGAGTTAATAATAATTTAATTTAATCGACTTAATAACGATCTATGTGCTGTTAATAGTGCAGAAATAACTAATTATTTGCAGACGTCTATATTTACAACACTGTTACACGACCAAATTGTGCTACGGGTTTTCTTCCGCATACATTAACTGTTTTAGATATGCAATTCAAAAACATTGATATGTGGCCCATATTTTGGTTATTATTGTATTAATTAAGGCGAATAATAATTCGCCATTAAGTCAAGAGCCGGAAACCACATTGCTAATGGCTAATAAAAGTTTTAAGTAAAAACATCGTAACACTAAAATTCACACAAATGTGAACAACACGAAATGAGGTCCCAATTTATAGTTATGTCGCCAACCTTGTAACAGTCTAAACGTAGCTTTACTTCTCATGTATTCAGCCAGACGACATTCGAACACATGTTTTTAAATTAAACAATCGAATTCGATTTCCAAAACGTATTTTTTATCACAGCGTAGTGTTGCGAAAACCGTCATTGATAGTGACTGCGTACCGATATCGAGCTAATGAATATGTATGCAAGCAGGTGCACACCCAGCCAGCCGACATGATTAAATAGGTGCCGCCAACGATTTTTATACCGAACATCGATACTTTATCGAAGTACGTGCTCGATTCTTTATCGATAATGAATACTTGAATCGATACAAGGTGGTCTTACACTTTTATAATAAAATGAAAGTGCGTGTTATTAGTGTTTACCTCGTTCGTTTAGGTTCCATAATCATTTATGTAGGCGTTTGCTTCTGGAATTTAATTTATATGCGCAAATATTGTGACCAAAACAGCTTATTTAGTGATCGTGATAAATTACTTAATAGCGGTCTTACTACGAATGTAACCTTGCGGGACTCTTATAAATACTCGTATTAAGCTTAATAAATTCATCGTGGCGCTAATCCACGTTTTTAAATTTATTCGTGTAAATTACATCATTACTTACATTTAATAACTTCAGCTATTTTAAAATAGCAACGTGTTGGTAGCGTATACTTGGCATCACTGAATCTATCTCCAAAGGTTATATTTCAATAAAGTTAAGAAAACATTTTATAACAGTGTTACCCATAAAAAGGTCGATATCGTAAAAAAAAAAACTTTTTAATCTCATGCACAGCACTCTGGCAATTCACTAGTGACGTGACGTAACCCGACCACAGTGTAACGATATCGATACCGGAGCTGCAGCATTAACACCAGTTCATTAATACTGCGGCTACAAGTATATCCCAGACTGTATGTATTACAACCGGTATGACGGGATAAATTAATATGTATCAAAGCTTTTATGGAGACTAATTACTTCACCACATCAACAACACTCAAGTTTAAGATAAGTGAAGACGAATTGGTTTTTACTGCCAGTGATAATGTCGGTTTCATTTACTATAACTTTGAAAAAAATGACTCCATTTAATTTTTACTATGGACTAAAATGACTACTCAAGCATTTAACCTATAGATTAATCTAATTGAGACTTATTCCAGAGGCAATCACAATCATTTTATTCGGTCTTTAAGTTTGTATGACTCTTAAAAGAGGCTCTATTTAGGTATTATGAAATGTAAAGCGGCCAGTTACTAAACCTACAGACAATATATTAAGAAGCTAATCATACCGTTCTAATTTAAAATCCTAATAAATAAATCGTTAACCAATTTGTTGCGATACAAACTATACAAACAACATCAGGACGTATAAATAACATATAATAAGAAAGCCTTGAGTAGATATTCATAGATTTGTGGGATAATAAAAAAAACTAGTTTGTTTTATTATAATTTTTAGTATTGAAATTAATTAAGTAGTTCCCACGCATAAAACTACGCTATTAATGATAAGTATAAGAAAATTTATTTAATTTTAAATATGGTGACATAAATGGTTGACTGCCTTGGCATTGCACGTGTGAATCATAAAACATGTTTCACTGATTTTAATTGTATTGTAGTAATCTTTGTGAATTCTAGAGTTATTTAATCTTTTCATATCTTAGAACAATTATACAAAGCCTACACGTAGGGAATGCCTAAGGCTTTATGTCGGCCTTTGTTTTTTTTTATTGTGCGAAAAAATTAAATGAATAATAAAATTAGCAGCGTTATATCAAATCAAAAACTCTTGTGCAGACGTCAGCACATTAACCTACCCCAAATACCCTGTTATTTTTTCGCAATCGAATATGAAACTATCGTATGTAGGGATAAAGTTGAAAATCTATTTAATTAATTGACAGAATTTGACAGATTTGGGTAGCCTGCTGTACAGACACACATTAACCTACCTCAATCTGTCAAATTTCTTTAATAGGTTTTCAACCTTATCACAATACTGGAAGGTTAATATTAGATTGGTAAAATTTTACAGATTCGGGTAGGTTGACCTGCTGGCGTCTGTACTTAAAACCTTGTGCTTTTTCCTCTTCATCATAACCAAAATGCCTGAGCTACTAAAAAACAGAGGATCGATAATGGTCCTCCCGGCCTTATTTCCAAAACTTCAAACCAGCTTCTTAAATTACTAGAACATAGCAACAAGTCTAGTTGTTGGCGCCCGTGCGTTCCGAACTCTATTTACTTCTATTCTAACAAATTTATGAAACGCGCGGGCGTTTCATAAATTTGCATTAATTATTTTAACTCGATGCGTATCACGCGCGAACGTTCGCATTGATTGTGTGCACGATAATCACGAAAAATAAATTAAATTGTTTGCTTTAAAACGTCTATTTTGTAACCTGTTATAACGTTAATGTTGCTAATTTGAATTGGCATTATCGATTATCGAAACGTCAAGTTGACGTTTAATTGACATATCTTTTTTTTTAATAAATATGACATTGACATTAAGCTTAAATTCTTTTTTCTTTTTTAATATAAATCTAGTCTATGCCATCATTTAGTGTAGTCTTTCTTACCATAATGTGTTAAAGAAGCAGATCTCTTTTGAAGATATATAGTTCTAACATTTTAAAGAACAACCGCGATATATTTCTAAAAAACCCGAGCCTTTTGTTTAATCTTTTTGGAATTGAAAAAGTTATGTGCTAGGTGACATGTTATGCGGCTTATTTCAGATTTTTCGTTTGAGATTGCTTAAATAGACTGGGATTTATGGACGGACGGAGTGCTATTTCCGTCGGACGAATTCAAGTTGGTGATTTATTTGAATTTGAAACATGGCCCAGGACAGAGAAGTCGAAGAAAATTTAATTAGATTATTAACTCATTGTTGGGTGTGATTCAGCTTTGTAGAAATGGAAATAGATTTAATAAATCATAACTTACTCTGTTTTCGGTTGTAAGAAAATTTGGAAAGATGAATTACCTGCTTACTTTCTTGAGTGAATTATAGCCTTTAGGAAGTTTTATCAAGTGATTACACTACGTAATATTCGTCTGTCATTGTTAACCTACAGGTAAGTGATAATTTTCGTTACATAATATACGGAATGGTTCCATTTTAATACTGAACAAAATTGTGTGTTGAGAGTCTGGTTAAAATGATAATACTTTGTATCCTCTTGTAAACGGGTTCAAATGATTACCTAGTTCAACTACTTAAGCATGAAAAGGAAGGTAATAGAATTAATTTGAAAACTTATAAATAAAATAATAAACCATCTAAAACAAGCAAGACCAAACAAGATTTACAATCACAAAATAGGTACATCTTAAGCATCTCACCTAGCGCAATAAAGTACTTAAAGTAGATACCTACCTACAAACAAAAGTAGTCTTAGAGAAAGGCCCAGACGTGGCCAACGTAAATCTTTTTGTTCCTTTTCGTCCGGAAAAGTGCAAGGGAGCGAAAACTAACAGGAAAGAGGAGTGGGCACGCTTTTATTGTAACACTTTGTGGTAACTAATTGTTTTTACTTTGTATAGCTGCTTTGACAGTTAGATTATTATTAAATTCAGGGTGTTTTTATTTTAGTTACGGATTTTCGTCACCGTTATCATTATCAGCTTAAAAGAATAGAATAGAATATACTTCATCTTAATCATGTGTTGGGTCATTCCAGTCAATATGGATGCAGATGAATATCAGGTGGCCTACCACGAGCTAATTAACGCGATCCAGATTACGTTCAGGGAACGAGATGGCGCTAGACGACTTGTATAGCTGTGTCTCTTTCCCACAGCCTAAACTGCATCGCGGTAAGAGCTCGTGGTAAGGCCTCTGTACTATTTTACATGGAACGACTGCTTATCAGACCTCTACACCCCAGTTACTGAATGCTATAGTAATTCTTGAAAAGACTTGACTGGTCTTTCGGGATACTGGCAACTAATTCACGCCTCATTCGCCAGGCCACTTCAAATCGCGCGTTATTTGATTTGAGCAAGAATACTGGACCTTACGCCCAAACTCTAAAGTCATAGATTTAATTTTGATAAACATCCGACTAGTGTTAAAAGTGTCATTAATTTTCACGTCAACGTGTCATAAAATAGAGTGTTGATAAAATTTATAGAGTGTGCAAGTTGCGAAATATATATATCAGGCATATTGCCTCCATACCCTATATCCCTAGAGGATCTTCATTATCACAATCAACACATTATTTTTCAACGCAACTTAAATTATAGAAACAATGCTTAGGGATCGTTTAAAACAAAATAAATTTTGGTCCCGCATAAAGCTTTCGACACTCTACATCCACAGAATCCGACTCCAACTGACGTAAATCACGGAGTTTAGAAAAAAAAAAGCGGCGAAATAAAGCGCTCACGTGAAAGTTCAAAAATATCAGACGTGAATATAATTATGAGAGCGAACACCCGCTGGTTTCCGGACTCGTGTACCCCCTACTATTTATGTGTAACTGTCTTTATAAGCTGTTAAGGCATGGTGTTGATAGTGTTTTCTCAAAGATGATTCTAATTAAAGCCTTTTTGATGTTTCAAAGTCTTTGAACTCTAGTAGCTAATTCTTTTGGAAGAAGTAAGAGCCGTTTCGTACCTGTAATGTTTCTTAAATATTTTTTGCTTAAAGAAATATTTTTCTATCCAATCGTTTTCAAGATTTCGTGAAGGTAATCTATCATTTCGTCAGTCTTTATCTTCAGAATTCAATTATTATTTTTATTTTCATATTTTTTTAATAGATTTAAGTAATCTGTATTTATTATCATACATTTATTGTCTAACATTATTCCAATACTCATGAGTTTCTCGCTTTCAATTCCGATGGTGAGATCGACCGACATCCCATGGTTAGACATTAGAGAGGGATTCTTTACGTAGTTATAAATAAAAGATAACTCTAAAGTCCTACCTGCAGAGCGACTTCTGTCTGTGAATTGCAAATACCAACTGTCTAAAGTAAGCGTATATAAAGTTCCGACTTCTGAATAACATCACCGCGTTTAGGCGTCAAAACTTTGTTACTATACACTTTTTTATATTTTTAGAAACGTATATATTTTTTGTTCTGCGAACGAATTCAAACAATAGTGCTTGTAACGAAACGATCGTTATCGGCGGTTGTATAGCAATTAAAATGGTAATTAAAATAAGTAGGAAGCGTACCCAAAACCGGGTGTAAAGTGTAGGCGCGGGCATCGCCACAATACTACCATAAAATTCTTTATGTCGACACAGATTAGCTTTGTGGACAGAGAGCGCAAGTGAGTTGGATGTTCTGAGAGAAAAGCTCAAAGAAATTGTTTAAAGTAAAATGCAAAAACAACAGAGTAATGATTTTGTGGCGTCTTGAAAAAATAATACGGTATTTTTATAAGAAAATAATAATAATAAATAAACTTTAATTTTTTTTCAGTACTTATTAACACCTTTTCCTAAGTTCAATTGAAAACTATTGCTTGTTAGTTTTGTTATGTCTCATGTGTAATGAATACGTAGTTTCTGCGGGTCAAAATGCGGGCTAAAATGATCACGTAGTAATATCCTAAATGATTCACTTCTTGAATGAATAGCCGATGATGTTGTTGGATATGCACGAAATGAATCATTTGTAATTTTGCTCTAATAGGACGTTTTTGAGGCTCTGGTCTGGCTTACTCTATGTCCAGATTCGTAAAGCTGTTTTTATGATAGCAGTGGTATCAACAACCCATTTATGTGATCGAGTTTTTTAATTGAATTGCTAAAAGAATCATTCACTTTTATAAATCAATGCTTGAAAGCCCACTCAATAAAATCATTCTAAAGAGTTTGTTATGTTGTGAAAAATATTAATTTATCTTGAATTGACTACTGTATTACACAGATTAAATATAATGAAGGACTTTCTTTTCAATATTGCTTGCTGTTTGATTTTCAACTTTCAGCGCTGAACTGAAGTATTGAAATTATGTGGTTAGTAATAAATTTTGTTTAAAACTAGTATTGAGTATGAGTGTCCACGTGCAATTATTGTGTACCGAATTGTTTAAAGATAGTATTACAAATAGAACTAGTATTTCATAATCCTTATACTAAACATAGGTATATTGCTCTACCTATATGTCTGACATGAGCCGTGTGTAAATATAGCACTTTATCTGCTAACACTTCACTCTATTGTATTAGTATTTTGTTCATAAAGCGCACCCCCAGATCAACAAAGACGTAAGTGCAGATACGTCAATTTTTTTTTATTGCTGTTTTGGATAGCATACGTAAAGATACATGTGCTCAATATTTTCCGTACAATTTCGACTTAAAATGAAGGTTTTATAACAAAAAAAAAAATTTTTGACGTCATTTAACTTCTATATTTTTTCAAATAATAAAGTCGATAAACCAACATAAGCACGTAAAATTTCATTAAAATACACCTAATCATGCTTAGGTTTTTGTTCCATCAAAGAAAGCAAAAAACGTATAATTATATCTCGTATTATGCTTTTTAATGCCTAATAAAAAAACGATTTTCTTAAAATAATACCGATTACATCCCATCACAAATAAAAATAATTAAACAAAAAAAGCCGTATTTCTATGTTCACGGGTGCACTCGCACACAGTTTCGAAATAATCATGCTTACGCCTTTTTTCTTTCGCCTTTCTTGATCTAGTTGGCGGAAGTAATCACGAACTCGTCACATAAACAAATCGAAAGGTCTGGGTACTTCGCCTTACATCGCATGCGCGGGTGTGGATTATTTGTTTAGTTTTCATAACTCACGCGCCGCTCAGAGACAACTGCACGTAACGATTTGTATTTCTGAGTTAAAAAGAAGTTTAAAGAAGTGTTTAGGTACTAATCGGAATTAAGTATACATTTTTTTTTCAGTCTACACTGTCTCACTGCTTGGCAAAGGCCTCCCCCAAGTTTTTCCAAGTTTTCTTGTCCAGCGCCACTTCGAACCAGTCCTCACGGTGTGAATCCAGCTCGTCTCGCCACCTTTTTCTAGGCCGGCCTCGGCAGCGCCGTCCTTCTTCAGGCACCCACTGTGTGGCGGCCTTTGCCCAGCGGTCAATGTTCATGCGGCTGACGTGACCCGCCCAGTCCCACTTCAGCTTGGCAGCCTTCTTGCCGACGTCCAGAATGCCCGTTTTGGAACGTATCGTGGTGTTGCGAACTCGGTCCTGTCGTTTGATGCCCAGAATGCTGCGTTCCATTGCCATTTGACAGACTCCAAGGCGGAACCTCTGCGACTCGGTAAGCGATCAGGTTTGAGCACCGTAGATTAGGACGGGCAGGATGCACATGTCGATGAGTTTGCGCTTTAGGGATATTGGTAAACACCCTTCATAAGCGTCTTCTTGGACCAGTAGCTTTTCCAGGCGTTTTCGATTCGGCGATCGATTTCTCTTTCTTGCCTGTTTTCGAAAGATACTAACTGGCCCAAGTAGATATACTCATCGACATATTTAATATCCTGCCCATCTACCTCGACCCTACGCTTAGTGCAGTTTGTCATTATTTGTGTTTTAGACCGATTCATCGCAAGTCCCACCAAGGAGCTAGCCGTGCTCAGTTCTTGGAGCATGGTTTGTAGTTCAAAAGCTGTAGGGGCAAAAAGAACAATGTCATCGGCAAAACGGAGGTTTGTCAGCCTCTTATTGCCGATTTCGATACCTTTAGTCGCCCAAGAGGCTGCCAGAGTTTTAAATATCTCCTCAAGTGTGCTGGTGACGGGCACGCCGCAATTGCGACGGTAAGACCCCTCTTTGAGGAATGGCTGGAGAGACGTCATGGCGTCCTTCCTATCCGCCTGACGCAGGTCCTCACCGGGCACGGATGCTTCGGGAGGTACCTGTGTCTGATGCGGAAGGAGGAAACGCCTGGGTGTCACCACTGCGAAGATCGCCCGGAGGACACGGTGGAGCATACGGTGCAGGACTACCCCGCTTGGGCAGAGCACCGACGTGTCCTCACGGCAGCGATAGGCGGAGACTTCTCGCGCCCAGCATTGGTCGCGGCCATGCTGCGGGGCGAGATGGAGTGGGAAGCGGTTGCCTCCTTCTGCGAAGCAGTAATGCTCGCGAAGGAGGAAGCGGGCCGCGTGAGAGAGAGGACAGTGTCTTCCCTCCGCCCCACCCGCGGTGGTGGACGCCCACGGCGACGGACGTCGCAAGACGATCTCCGGCCACCGTAGGCAGCGAGTAAAGGGCAACTCGCTGCCCGACCATGGACCATGCCCGGGTCGACGGCACGTTGTGTCCCACTCAAAGAGCGTCAGCATACTGACGGGGCCCCCTCTCGTAAAATGGTGTTAAATAGGTTAGTAAGGTGGGGCAACAGAGTGGAAGATCCTATTTTGAGTGCTTCTGTGGTAATTCCATCTTCTCCAGGACTTTTATTGTAGCGCATAGTAGCAAGCGCTTTGTGCAATTCATAACCATTTATGGGGGGGGGTGGAATCGGATAGATTCTATTCAGTATAGTTACCGTATGGTGGATGATCGGAATATAATAATTTATAAAATTTTGTGGCAATTTCTATGATTTTACCTCTATTGTAATGTTTTACGCCTTTATCATCCACTAAGCTATTAATCCAAGATTTCCCGGAAGTATCTCCATGTTTCAAAATTCTTAGGGATGTATGGTTTTCTAATGCAGTTTTTACCAAATGTGTATTCAGATTTCTAAGATCTTTCCTTATGCTTCGTTTAACTTGTTTATCTATTGCTCTGTAGTGTGGTGCTCCTATTTGTTCGTTGTTCTATAAAATCGAGACTTTGGAAGGATAATTTGTTTCTATTTCTGGGTTTATTTTTTATGGTTTTGTAGGTATTGTTTATTCCGGTAACTATTACATTGTATTGTTTTTCTGCGTCTGTTTCATCGATTTCAAGTTCCTTAAAATAATTAGACAGTTCCTGGTTGAAATGTTGGAAGTTATTAATCAGGGTCTCTTTAGACAGTCTTTTAATTTGTTTTATAAATAATTTGGCTCGATGGATTTTAAAATCTATTCTGATTTTAACACGAATGGGTGTCTGAATATGGTCTGAACTATATTTGATCCTGTTTATGACATTAATATTTTTAATAATATATCTATCGGATGACAAGATGTAGTCGATTTCGTTGTGCGTAATGCCATCTGGTGACACCCAGGTCCATCGTCTTTGCGGTTACTTCATATAGAAACTGTTGACTATGTGCATGCTCTGTCCAAAGGCAAATTGGGTGAGTCGAGCGCCTCGCTCGTTTCGATCTCCTAACCCAAAACTACCAACTGTGTCACCACAGTCCAGTTCTTGCCTTCGTCCCACTTTTGCATTAAAGTCACCAATAACCATGTTCCAGGTGCCTTTATTTTCGTCGCATGCTCTAATAACAAGATCGTAAACATCTTCTACATCTTCATCTGAATATGCAGATGTTGGTGCATATACCTGAACAAGAGTTAGAGTTTTGGTAGGTGTTAGTTGGAACCTGAGCACAGCGACACGTTCAGAGTATCCTAAAAATTCAATTATGTTGTCCTTCCACTTCTTTGCCACCATGAACCCCACTCCGTGTTGGCCACTGGTTTCACCGAAGTGGAAGAACACGGCATCGTTTCTTTCCTCTGTTTGCTCACCTTCTCGTCTCACTTCTGAAAGTCCCAAAATGTCCCAACTAATATCCTTTAGGGCATTTACAAGCTCAATCAACCGCTCATCTTTCAGCAGCGTCCGAACATTGTATGTAAGAATGTTGAGTGTACCGGCGGAGTCCTTTATGTAATTTGCCTTAATTATCGTTTGATGGTTAGTCGAATATCTCGCCGGAGATTCTTAGCTCCCCTGACACCAGGGCTGTGCTCGCGCCCGTCTACGCCAGCACAACTGCTGGAGTCGCCGGGCACTTGGGGTTTTTTTTCAATACTAATATGATTAATATTCTTTTGTGTGAATGTTTAGTTATTGGTATAATAAATAATTTTAAGATTTTTGTTGTGATTATTAATTTTAATATTTTGAGGTCTTAATAAGAATTTCTATTTAGTTACCGTTCTGATTTAATTACAAAATTAAAATTATAATTCACTGTTAATTTGATAATCTTTTATCACTATTATTCTGTTCTGTTATGACTATTATTATAATAAAGTGCAATTTTCTAAAAACCTTTTTTTTTTACACCACTGAAATATATTTTACCTAGAAACTTAATATTACTTACAGTTATGGTTTAATTGAACATACTGTTATAAAAAGGCCGTATTTAGACTTAAAACTATATTTTACTTTTATTTTTTAACAAACAAAGCTGTAAATGCATCTTAAAATTCGATATGTAAAATAAAATTAAGCAAAAAAGGGCATAAGCAGTACTTAGCCTCTGTATTTTATCATAGTATAGAACTTCGAAACAGACGTAAGCATGAGTAGTTACAGTATTAAAAATATTTAGAAAGCGATGATTAGAATAAAAAACATTACATTTGAGGATTGGTCTTAAATAAATAAGGAAAACGTCTGTAAAACTTTAAAAATTAAATACTGATTACCAATTTAATTTAAGGTGTTTCGAATGTAAACAAAAAAAAAGGTTGTTTTTTTTACTATTTTTTGATACATAACAATAGATCATAGAGTCAAAAACAAAGTTGATATACCTGGTTAAACAGTTTTTTTGCTCCCCTGTAAAGTTAGTGAATTCCACTTACGCCTTTATTGGCCTGGGTGTGCGAAAGGTTATCAAAAAAGAGTTTTGCTTTGTGACCTTTCATAACGATGTAAAACAAAATGAGTAGATATTACATTTATATTTGTAAATATTTTACTGTTAATATTTGTTTTTAAATGTAGTATTTATTTTATAGTTTGGATATTAATTACTAGAAATTACATTCTTATCAATCCAATGTACAGACACTCGGGGTTCTACTGTTTTATAAATATGTATAGATTGAACACCGACTAGTGGTCTGAAATGAACGAAGTGATATTATAATTTTTAAATGAGTAAAAATCTTAAAATATTGATTTATGTAGCAATTGCTTTTCCAACAGGCAAGGAGCTTACATAAGTATCTATAAATGATCATTCTTATAGAAATAATTTAATTCTAAACTTTTGTTTGTAAAGAGTTTTCATTAAGAAAAATTCGGCTGTGAGCAGGACTTGGACCTCCGTCTTTCTGGACCAGCGGCCGTATTACAACGTCTTAAAACCAAGCTTGTTCCGGCGAGTGAAAGTGACAGAGCTATACAAGTCGTCTAGCGCCATCTCGTTCACTCACTGGAACAAGACTGGTTTCAAGACGTTGTAATAGCTATTAACGCGATCCAGTTTAAGCTGTGGGAAAGAGATGGCGCTAGACGACTTGTATAGCTCTGTCTCTTTCCCACAGCCTAAACTGGATCGCGTAAAGAGCTCGTGGTAAGGCCTCTGCCCGTCGAAGTTGAATCTTTCATTCTATATTTAAAAGACATTCGACGCGAAGTAGCGCCATCTATTGTAATTTTTAGCATAGTCCTTTAGCTAAAATCATTTATGAAAACCTCCAAAATATATCGTCCAACTGAGCACATTTGTTATCACAACCGTTCAGCGATGACACTATCAGTTTCAGTCATCGCAAAGCGAGCCTATCGCAATGTATCGGACACAATACCAATCAAAAACACTGTTCGGAATGCTTCAAAGTCAAATTCAAATGCAACATCGCTGTTGTAGCATTTTTGATCGAGAATGATGACTAAAAATATGATGACTTAATTTTTTTGGGGTTTGTTAAATCATCAATTGAGTCCGCTCTGGGTGGAGCGGGAAGACTGTCAGACCCGTACTGAAAAAAACTTTACCATCTTACTTGGGTTGACCATTGCGTTCCAGAGCCAACGATATCCTGCTTAAACAGTCCCACGATCAAAAATTCGATGAATGACTTGACCATAAAAACACAACCTTATTTTTCGTCCAAAAGGTCATTCTATCCTGTCTGATAAAAATAAAATAACAATAAACAAACCCTTTCCACTCTAACAGAAAGACAAAACGTAGAAACTTAAATAAACAGACCATTATAAAAGTTTTAAAACGCTGTATCTGGACTATTTAAAACCATTTGCTAGAAGCTTCGCAAGTTTTTCTCTAAGCAAAAAAACGTACAGACTTGGAGGACGAAGGCAATAGACTTTGGGTTCCTTGAGACTAAAGTTAAATATCCATTTAAATCTTCGACGCTGGAAGTCTCAGGGGTACACAGCGCTGCAGCAGCGAAAAGCGCTTTTACATTGACTGCACCGGAAAATTGCTAGATTGTGTTATACATACTAGGATTTTTGTGTGGGTTTGCTTTTATTCGTTTTTTGTTTGGTTAAATATATTTTGAGCATGAGTGTGAAAAGATTTAGGAACTTGGGGATGGCTAAAGTCAGTTCACATGCAGAAGCGCTTCATCAAAAATAGTTCATTGATTAATTAATGCATACCTACTCGTCCATATCTTATTATACTTCTGACTGTTGAAGTCATAATCCTTATAAAATTAAATAATCACTTAAATATAAAATATGGAACTCTATAAAGAGAATTTTCACCTAAATCGGTCTTTCAAGCAGAAATGATTGATGTTCCAAGACAGTACAAACAATAAAAAGTAATATCACAATTTTATTCACCACACAACACAGAATACCAACATTACCAACTTCAGGCCATCATTTATGTTCGCGCCCGCTACTCATCCATTCACAGCTCAAAGAAAGCGCATCAAGCGACATCGAGCGATACTTACCTACCTAGCAGTACATAGCTACGTCGACGACGGCACTAAATCAATACGAGCCATCACGCCCCCCTGGCCACCCTACCCCACCCCCCCGGCAACGCTTCAAGCCGCTGCTTTCCCGCCGAAAGCAGCCACCACCCTTGAAAACCTCGTGAGCTGAGCTCCTACTTCTGTTCGGCTTTTGTGGAGGTGTACTTCGAACGAGACCTCTTGGGATTTGTAGTGAACGTTCCAATTGACAGTTGGCAATTTGAAATTGCCTTTTTAAAGGTCGATATGGCTTGGAATTAGTGCTATGAACTTAATTTAGAATAACTGAGTAACCTTGACCTTTTTCAATTTTACAAATTACGTATTCTTTAACCGTTTATGGAGACGAATAAAGTTGCAAGAAAAAAAATAACAAAGTGTTTTTTATTTAAATACTGATACTTATTTTAAAATCTGTACATTACTAACGGTCCAGTTACAGTTATAAGCCGTTGAATTTATTGTTTCAATTAAAAGCACTTCATGATTTTAAATAAATTCATTGTTTTCAAGCGTTAAAATCAGTTAGTCGCACTATAATTATCCGTAATGTTCCTACTAAGCGACTGTATAAATCAAACATGCGACGCTATTGTTCGATTCGTGTTAGATTGATAAGGTTATTCCCAAGTGTGAACGAGACAGATATGCATTGAACGCTTTCTATTCATAAGTGATTGTATACGCGAAATTTTAAGAACTTTTAATCGACAGTTGTGTTAAGTGTTTACCAACTTTAAAAAGCTACTTTCAAACTTTGTTTCAATGCAAAACATAAACGCATATTCAACTAAAATTTTCGGCGTCGTTGATAAAATTAAATTAATTTGTTGCAAAATTTTGAATATACTGTAAGCTCAGTGGGAGCCCATCAAAAAGTTTTTGCGCGCTTTTACAGTTCAGTTAGAAAACGATTTTCGTTCTATTTACATAGCGTTTTAACCCTCTCAAGTTATTCTTGTTTTGAAATGTTCAATCCATTAACTCCGGGCCCTTACCACTTTTATAATTTAATGGTTTAGCTTGAAATTGAAAATTGAAAAATATGCTGCAGTGAAAATAATACCTACACTTCAGTGACTAATCGTTCTTGTGCAGGGGTCTCAAATATTTTTCTGAATTTACCTGAAACAAAAAGGAAAAGTTTTATTAACAAAAACGTTTTCGGAAACATACCAAAGTTGATCATTAATACGATACAAAGCCAAATTACCGCATATTCGTGACTATCAGAGATCATTGACATTGTAAACTATTCCTAAAATTTCAACGGCCCTGTTCGGAATCGCGCGACTGGCAATAATGAAATAAGCGCAGGACAAATATAATAAATCTCGCAGAGACGCGGGGGCGGCGCGGTGACTTCCTCTTCCGATATTTGAATTTAATTTAGCGTTTTGCATTGTTTCTTTTGTTAAATCGAACGGTTTTTTAAATAGAACAGGCTTTTTTAAAAATGGAACTGGAAAATTCATAAATCTATGGGAATTTTGTTGGATAGTTGAATTAGTTTTTTTTTTTTTTTTGTATTGGCAACTTCGCCAGATTGCTCCAAACTTGTACAGTACAGTCAGTTTTGCCACGATGCACACGTTAGTTGTAAAGTTGGCTTTAAGTAGGTACTGAAAAAAGTGTCAAATATTGTTCTATTGGGGAATCATTCAAACGCTCAGGTTAAACCAACTTAATAACTGGTGAAGTGGTGACAAATAAACTGAAAGAACAGTCATTTTCATACTTCTCTAGGGACGGGAAATTAAATATGATAGGTACTTTTAAAGCACATACACTATCATTACACCTTCATTTGAATATAAACTTTTTTAGCCCTGAATCTGCATGCCCAGATAAGAAGATAAAGTACTTAAATATCCCACAAGATGGAGAAAATTGATCGTAATTCTTATATTGTCGGCCATCACACATCTCAGCTTGACGTTGATGAAATGCCAATAAATGGGTCCGATAAAGTTTTTGCATCTTAATTTTTGTAATCGCTATTTATTTTATAATTTATTGCATGCAGTTAAATTGGCCATAATAAATAGATGTTCGTCTCCTTTTAAGAACTGTTTAGATACAACCTCAAAATATTATGAACGTTAAATCTATTTTTAAGGCATTCGTTAAAAAGCAATGTAGCAGCTGTTAGTTATTGCATTTATTGCAATTCTGAAAACATGATTTTAGAACGATGATTAGACAAGATCTAAAATGGTTCAATGATAGTATACACCAAAGAACGTTTGGCATTCGCGTTCATATAAAAGTAACGCTCGGTATGATTTACTCACTAGCCGTGCCCTTATTAGGGCAAAATTCCATGTAGATAAATAAATAAATATTAGTGTATTATTTGACGTAGCAAGCGACGGTGGCGGGCTTCGGGAGGCGATCGTGTTTCGCGTGTTTACATCCCGGATTATCAGCCGGTTAAACTCACGGTCTTAATGTAAGGCAATGGACACAATGGTGCTATGTGCTTCGGTAGCATGGACCGCAATGTCTACGCTTCTGACATTTGTATGTATTTCTGTCAATTTAGGAGCTTTTCTTGAAAAAATTTTATAGTTTGGATGTGAACAAATTCATAGACGTGCTACGCCGTAGCACGTGGTAACTGTAAAAGCTAAAACATCATCATAAGCGTAATTCAAGCTTTTTTTCTACACTTTCATCGGATTCGTTAATGTACACTTTAATGGATTTTTATGAGAAATGAAATCATATTAGTAGTTGCGTGAAGATATTAAAAAAAAATACTAAATTATTGACGTGTTTAAGACACGCATACAGAAATGCCATAATTTTCGAAAATAATAAAACCACAGATTACTTAATAGTTACTACGTAAATAAAAGGACAACTTATTCAAAAACAAAAGAGGAACGTTTCTGGACACAAGAACGTATAACGTTCCCCGACGTTCCAAAGTCTCTGTCAAAAACTTTATCGCGCAAGTCTACTCATGTGTCCGCAACTTTACTCCGTCCGCGATGATAATCAGATTCCGGCCACGGTATCTATATACATATCTCAACATATACATAGGAGCAAAGTTTTAAAAGTCTCGCCTCATGCCTAGATAGCAGGATTCGTGACTTACACTAGCCCCGCCATGTTATAATTACGTAAGATTACACGCTGGATTAGTTTCGCCCTCGTAATGATAGGTGAACGGAGATTTAAATCCGCTGAGAAAAATGTTACCTACTCACTCGTGTATGCGAGAGATTAATAGAACGTGGACCGTTTGTTTGGCAATGACGGTGGTCTTGAGTTTTAGAACTGTTACTTTATTACAGTGATTGAAATTCCTTCTGTTTTAAAGAAAACGTGCTCGGATTTAAAAATGGCTGATCTCTAATACCTACTACGATTTACAAAGGCTATAAAAATCTTAGCATAGTTCTTTTCAGAGTTGTGACTTTATGATTTAGATCGGATTTACATTGTACTATACTACTATTGTTACACTTCAAGTCTATGCAAAGTCAGCGAACACAACTTATCCAATTAAACAGCTTCCCAGAGACAGAATAAACACAATTATCTCTTGCAAAACTAAAATATTTAATTAGCAGACGTCCGAGAGACAGACGGTTCGCAATACCTACCCACGATCTAAATACATACAAATACTATTGCGCTATTATTAAACTCGCTCCCAAAAGCGTCTCGATCCAAAATGGCATACAAAGTTCACACGAGTGACGTCGGGTGACGCAGGAATGGGACACCGCACTCCACAGTGATGGGGTGACACACACTGTTATTATTAGTTTTTTGTGTCCGCTCCGCCCCGCTCGCCCCTCCCGGTGCGTTTCAGCCGCCATTCCCCACATTAGAATCACTTTTTTCTCTATTTTTTTTACTTATACTTCGCGCTTTGTATACGCGATTGGATGCTGCTGAATTTGTGAGACGAGAGTTTGCATTTGAGATTTGTAAAATATTGTTAAAATCAAGATTAATTGCTGGCGAATTAATTGCTAAGAATTGGCACAGACTTTCAATTAATAGTGTTTGGTGTGGCCAATTTGTCTAAAGGATAATAATAATAAACTAGATTAACAGATACGAGAAATTTAATTTGTTACCTTTAATCCATTAATCATCACTCCAGCATTGTTTCACAATATATCCGTCAACACCACTCATAAAACTCACATAATTATAATTAATTAATAATACGTCAAATTAATTCATCTTCGTTTATCACTTGGCGGATCGTAAACATAATAAGGCTTGTAAACTTCAGATAGATGTGAAAAGGAATCGCGGGTTATCGGCCCTAAGCGATACGTTACATAATTTATTGTTTATTTACAACCCATCCGCGTTTATGACCACTCCACTACCACAATTTAAATACCGCAATATATCGATCAGCTGGTAATGACGCGCGTGTCCACTGAATTTTAATCGTCGGCTTTATCATTTTATTAAAACGAAATTGCAGTTGGTCGTCTCGACACACGAGGACGAGCAAGTTCACCGGACGGCCGAAAAACGGTCACTAAATTCAATTGCGACTTTAAAATCGCAAGGTAGCGCAGACCTTGAAATCTTTTTGTTTATAAACAAAAGGGTGTTATGCAAGAAGTCGTAAATGGATCGGTGTGGAGCGTTTTATGGTCGCATTATATGGACGGGGCGAGATAAAGCGTTTGTTTTGGGTCGTAAATAAGACTGCAACAGGTACGATGCCAACGGGACTCCACAATCACGTGTACGCTTTCACTTTTGCTTATTATCTTTGTGAATTGATCTTTTTATTGGTAGCAGTTTTTGTGTAACCTACATCCTCTTTTGTGAGAACATGGAACTTTATTTAAAAATGCCCGCACTAGGCCGCGGCATGCCACACGCAAATTCCTGACGGCCATTTAATTAATAAAGGTTGTAATTAATAGTGGCCACTTATTCTGATTACTTTTTTAAGGCTTTTACTTGAATATGAAAAGGCTATCTTCATGTATCACTTTTGTTTAATGTCAAAACAATGGCCTATAGTAATTTTATACAACGTGTAACGTTATAAGCGCAAAACGTCTCGTGGGGTAACTCAGCCCATGTTACTGAACAATGTTTGTTGTAAGACTATTGGAAATTGGCAAAAAAAAATTTTCATCCTGATGGGCTCAATCAATTTCTCATTTTGTATGTAAAAGCAATTTTTTTTTTGCGAATTAAAGTCTTGGAACAAACATTGTTCAGTAACATGGACTGAGTTACCACACGAGGGGTTTTGCGCTATTAACGTTACACGTTGTATACTTTATAATGAATAAGGTTGTATAAAAACTCGTAACGTGAGCGGAAAATCTCAAAATAGACTTAGACTAGACCAAGGTTACTTTTCAAGGGTTAAACGAATAACAAATCAGTGTATAATTATGTTATGCTGCTATTTATTTAGTTGATCCATTTGTCATGATGTTATTTTGGATTTCAGTGTGACACACTGAAAAATCGAGTAATCAGATACACGTGGTTATTTTTTTTCACGCATTGTTATCATTCTTGTTTAGATTTTATTTTTATTTCGCTTTTAATCTTGTGTGTTTCTGCGACTGGTGCCAAAAAATGTATTTTCTTTTAGTATAATATTAATTAATAATTTGTGTGCCGATGTGGCCACCCAGGTTCTGGTGACAAGGGTAATAAAGAAGCTCTGGGATTCTTACAGGCTCCTGTCATTTTTGTATTCAAAGAACACATACATTATACAATCCATAGGTACTTAATATTATAACACAAGCTCTGCTTAGCTTGGGACTAAGTGTGATAGTTGTGGAATATTATTATTATTACAAAGATGTAAAGTTTGTTGATTGAACACTCTAATCTCAGGAACTACTGGGTCGAATTGAAAAAATATTTTTGTGTCGAATCGTCAATTTATCGAAGAAGGCTTCAGGCTTTATAACATCACGCTACGACTAGGAGGAGACGAGCAGTGGGTGAAACCGCGACTAACTGCCAGGGTTGACATGATTAAAACAAGTTGTTTTAAAACACCTGTTTAAAACAATGTTTAAAACAGTTTGAAATTAAACAGTGTTTTTATTACCCGTATCAACTACTTTTCAAGGCAGATGAATGCATTTAAAATGAAAATAAATTAATATTCAGAAGTCTAAATAGTTTGACATAAAACCTTTTGAGTCTAATGCCATTGCATTGTTATGTCATATTTTTAACTTTTACTGGCATTGTATTGAAATAATGCTTAAAATTATTAGAAAAAAAACATTACATGTTTTTTTTCCATCGATCATTTTTTGTAAAAAAATTATTACAAAGGGCGAATTTGAAAAGATGTAGTCTTGAAATGAAACATAATTGATTTACACGTTTAGACATCAACAAAACAAGGTGGAATTAATTTGAAAAAAAAAAACAGAAATAAAAAAAACACTTGTTTAAAACATTTTGAACTGTTTGTTTTATAAATTTGAAAAAGAACTGTTTTTTTCCAACCCTGCTAACAGCTATTATATCACAACTGCCAGGAACTAATGAAAATAAGTACCGAAAAAATTCTAAACAAAAATAACGGCTTGACGTCCACCTACGTAATAGTAATTGAAGAGGTCGTATGAATAATATTTGGGCGTCACACGGACGGACGAATCGATACGTAATTATAGAGTGAAAATGTACCCCTCATAAATATTATATCCGAGGTAGTGGGGCGAGGCCGGAATCGCCCGTGGCCTCTTTTGTGTGGACTGGAGTATAGTGTGCCATGTTAGATGACGTCACAGTAGACGAAAAATGCGCACTGGGAGCATTGGAAGTTGGTACAGTATTGTGTAGTACTTACATTTTAGGATGCTTGCAAAAGCTCTATGTAAGCTTTCGATTTTTTTCATTGTATAACTCAACACTGGTGCCTGCTGGGGATACGGGACTATCTAAGCAAATTACCCTGGAATACAAAGGGCATTTGGCACCCTGTTCCTAACAGGGTGGTTTTTAAGTCAGTAAGGCCTTTGTCAAACAGACAAAAAAACGAAAAAAAAAACTGTTAGTAGGTAAAGTTGACAGTAACAGTTGAAAAAATTATTGAAATAATTAGACTACTCACAGGCTTTAGCACAAAATATTTACGTACGAAGTGTGTACTTTAAAGACTGAGAAATCTACCCATCAAATAGCTCAAGAACATCAATTAATCATTCTTCTGCGATGGTACTTTGACGATATACTTCTTCTGAGTACGTAGTACGGCTGTGGTCTGAATACAGAAGGGTGAAACTTCAAAATACTACAAAACCACCCAAAATTATTCACCCACTATGCATCATAATTTACGCAAAATGTTTTGTTAATCCATCTATTTCCTTACCTTCCCCATTCCGTAAATGTTTCTATGGAATAGTTTCAAAACTTTTATCTAATTCCCTACCACGCAGTTGCATGTCAACCGACAGTTAAATCGTATTTTAGATTAAACCAGTGCCAACTCCACGAATCATATAAAAATTGGCCGTGAAATTTCACCTTCGTTACGGGAATAACGTTCTAAAACCGTTGTTTTTTTGTGTTAATTTCAACGTTTTTTGATTAAGAACGTTGTGATTGTGTGTAAGAATTAATTGTATGTTGGTTGGACTCAGTTTAGTTTTCATTGATGTAATAGGCTCTTTTTGTGTGATTGTACCTGACATCCGTTTACAATAGTAATACAGTATTATAATATATAACGGAGAGTTCGTTATCAGAGGGGTCGGGATATCGGAAATAATCCTCACAAAATCTTCGTTAACACTTTTAATTACTTGCTAACAAACACTGAATACAAAATAGTCAAGGATGCCCGAGATATAGCTCGATTAAAACTTAGGAACACGGGAAGTTTAACATGGCGGAGCAACCAAGATGTCTACCCAGCTTGCCGTACCGATTCAAAGTCCTTCTTCACTCAACTGTCACCGCTTATGTGGCCTACCCCACACAGGTTAGCCAACATCTGTCAGCGTCACTACCTGTCAACGTCGAATAGCTGATTAAACTTCCGATCGACATTTTGACTCGACTATTCGCTCGGTGTTGCCAATGCTCCCCATGCTAACCTTCCCCAAGTCTATTCATCAATAACTTGAGTTCCCAAGCATTATCTGTCAAATTTAACTACATAGTTCCTTCAATGAGAGATAGATGGCGTTATTCTAAATTAACAATAATCAATTAAGATTCTAAATTGTGTTTGTTTTAATTCCGCTACAACGATATAGATGGCGTTGTTTTAAATTGTTGTGCTTCTGTGTTGATTCTCCGACACGGCCATTCTGACAATTCACACGTCCTCGTGTGAGACATCACGTCTTCGTGTGAATCTGGAATGAAAGAAAATTCTCGAACAGTAACCATTCTACTCGTTCGGCCATTCCTGACCCAAATGGAAAAGGTATTCTCATCAAAATAATTACAGGGTCTAATAAACGTCACAACAAACTCTTTCTCTAAAAGCTGGCATGTCGAACAGCACCCATACTCATTCAAACAATAGGAAACTCATTAAAATGTTGCAGTGCTCATACTTTGACCTTAAACAAAGGACTTGCATTTGAAGCCACACAACAAGGTTTAGAAAATTCAAATGATCTAAACTAAATCACAATATCAATGCACCAAGTAGCACCAAAGAGTCAGTATCAGTCCTTCACTCTGATAAGCTCTAAGCAGGACGCATGTTACCAGGCCTTCTCTCCGGTAAATCGTCTGCTTAAGACATTACTCTGTGCACTAACGTTAGTCGGAACGAGTTGATGGGCCTTCACCCGCATCAATCTAGAACCAATTCTTCACTAATTACGTCTAAGTCGCTGACATGACCTTGTGGCATCCTTCTTATGCGATCATGAGCATACTTGTCTGTTCTGTTGTCAGTTAAAGATTTTAAAACATAGCGATCACCTTCGAGCAATTCAATAACCTTAAAAGGACCTTTGTTATTTGGATAGAGTTTAACTTGATTTTGTTCCTCATTTCATAAGAACTAAATCACCAACATCAAACTTTACTAGTTAAATCACTGTAGTAGATAACCAGTACTTAACATTGTAGCGCTTAACCAGCGTTACAAATCCTATCACTTAACCAGTGATAATAATAACGCTTAACCAGCGATATTAACCCACTAACGCTTAACCAGCGAAATCGCATCAAAACACACTTAAACAGCGAAAGCACCAGAATCGTAACGAAATGAAAATTGCTCACCAGATATGGTCCTAGTCAACGCGTTCAGGAGGCACAGGTCTGCCCTCTTTTCCCCGGAGTCGGCGCTGCTCCTCTCACTGCGCCGTGGCAGTGGAAACAGGTGATCCTGGATGCATGAGGCTTCGCAGTTGTCGATGCACCCCTCTCGTTGCCATTGCTGTGGTTGTGGTGCTTCAGCGTAGCTTGAGTATTCTGTTTCATGTCTTCGCGGTAGCAGTGCACGGATTTATGACCCGGCTTGCAGCAGGTAAAACACTTCAGAGGTTTCACAACACTATTCGGTTTCTCTTCATCTCATCTCTCTTCACGTCATCCCAGGAAACGACACGGTAGGCAGCCAGGTAGAAGCTCCTCTCTTCAAGGTGCGGCTCATAGCGAGCATAAGTGGGGCACCCGCCATGTTGGTCTTGGTCCGAAAGCACGTCACTGTAGTCGTCACCCAACCACGTGCATCCACATCTTGTTTTTCAGGATCGAAATCCGGTAAACGAAAGCCATGTGACGACGTGGTAGGTGTTTTCACGGCTTGAATCAGCATCAGAAAATTGCGGTTCTGTTGTTCCAACAAACGCATCCATTTTTCGTCGTTAGCGTTTTTATTTCGAACACGTGTGTCGCCGTGGTCCAATCCCACTTCTGATAACGGAGAATCCGTTATCAGAAGTGGGATATCGGAAATAATCCTCACAAAATCTTCGTTAACACTTTTAATTACTTGCTAACAAACACTGAATACAAAATAGTCAAGGATGCCCGAGATATAGCTCGATTAAAACTTAGGAACACGGGAAGTTTAACATGGCGGAGCAACCAAGATGTCTACCCAGCTTGCCGTACCGATTCAAAGTCCTTCTTCACTCAACTGTCACCGCTTATGTGGCCTACCCCACACAGGTTAGCCAACATCTGTCAGCGTCACTACCTGTCAACGTCGAATAGCTGATTAAACTTCCGATCGACATTTTGACTCGACTATTCGCTCGGTGTTGCCAATGCTCCCCATGCTAACCTTCCCCAAGTCTATTCATCAATAACTTGAGTTCCCAAGCATTATCTGTCAAATTTAACTACATAGTTCCTTCAATGAGAGATAGATGGCGTTATTCTAAATTAACAATAATCAATTAAGATTCTAAATTGTGTTTGTTTTAATTCCGCTACAACGATATAGATGGCGTTGTTTTAAATTGTTGTGCTTCTGTGTTGATTCTCCGACATATAATATCAATGGGCATCCCACATTTAAGTTATAATTTCCTATAGCTACTGTGACTGTGTGTATAAATGATTTGTCTACTATACGTGTGTAATAGGAATTCTGGAATTATCCAGATAAAGCAAATTATGTTTAATAATATTTCTTATTTGAATAATATCCTATTCGTTAGACAAAAAGACGTATTCACAAATTGCAATTTGAACGTAGGTCAAAAAAATTTTGCCAGGCAATGAGCTATCAAGAATTTATTCCGCGGATCCAGTTTTTATTGTTATTCTACAAATACCCTTTGTATCCAGTTACAACAACTTTTTGTTTCACTTCGGTCAGGATATTGAGCACCTTATTCGTAAGAATCGATTAGGTAAAAAACGTTTTCATCATTCAACACGCAGTTCAAAGTAATAAGCACAATTATTAGCAATTTTCATATCGTACATCAGTACAAAAGACGACGAAACCAATTATCATGTTATCTTGCCCGCATATCAACACAAAGGGTCAAACCAGTTAAGGCACAATATTGTCCAATGTAAGAAATTAAAAAACAAAAGCACTCCCCACTTTAATCTATGAGGGTATTTAATAAACATCTGCTTTTTGGAATCCATGTCGCATCTGTTACTCTGGCGTCGAGCCTTTTTCAAAATTTCAAATGCGCGCGAGCCGCTTCCAGACACCGGCAGATGTTACAATTCCCAGAGTCACAACACAAACAATTTTGAACTATAATCACCAATAAATAAAACATGCAATCAAATGGTCACACGCAATAAAAAAGTTTCCCGGCCTTTTTTTAATTCGTCCTCAAGAAGTTAGATTATGATGTTCGAATTTTAAATTTGGCGGCAATTTAGGGTCTGTGGTAGTGATCGCCATAGATAACAGTAAACGGGGTCATTACTACGACCCTACCCCAATTTAGAGTTTGTGGGTAAATGCGGTATATTTGTCAAATGTCTCATTTTGACCGTTCATATCATGAATTTTATTGCTTCAATTACTTAATAACTCCATTTTAAAAACAAAACAGTTGGTTTATGTTCTACTTAGTATAATGAGACAGGGAAAGAATTATTTTGACTCCGCCCTTACTACAACAATATAGTACAATTTAGAAATAGAGCAGGGAAACCCCGAGGGATTAGTAAGCTCGATTCCCATAAATTCAGAATTGACCACTTATGCGCGGAAAATCCAAAAAAATAATGTGAAAAACGAAAATGAATTTTAACTGAATTGTAATAAAGATAAGATTTGTTTGTATGGTGTATTATGAAGGGGTGTTTGTATTGACTACTCATCGAATAGGCACAGGGAAGTAGAGCACAAAAGAAAAAAATAATTTAAAATGCCAATACAATTTTACAGGGCTGTGATATAACAGACAAAATCTTTGGCTAGTATTTTTTTTTAACAATTTGAAAAGCTGAGTACAAAAGCTGAGTTTGGGAAACCCAATTGAAGATACTACAAGCATGGCAACAGAAGGAGCTTCGAATATTATTTAAAAAACCTGTAATGTTGTTATGCTGAGGACCTGTGACCAGCAGTGAATATTCTTGACCGAAATAGCGATGATGACAGCACGCCTGTTTACATTTTGGTCAAAATTCCCTTTCAATTTTGTGTCCTTTCGCTTTCAAAGTTGTGCACATAAAGTAGGTTCTATGTATACGTTACCATATACAAAACAACACATTTTAAATCAATAGACAACTCAATAGGCGTGTCTGTCTACGGAAGACTTATTTCTTTGACCCTCAAATTCAGTAATTTAACTTTTCCCCTCCGGATAGCATTTCATTTACCTCTTCAACCGATACGCTGCGTGGGACGAACTAATCTGGCACAAGATTGACTATGGAGATGTCCTGATGAATATTATTGGACTATTTTGTTTGTTTGTCTGTCTGTTTATTAAACTTGTTATTATTATTTCATCAACTTAAGCCGACTCACATACTTCACTGCTTGCTTTGGACTCTGAATCATCGTGTCAATGGGGTGGCTAGAGCTCAATCATAGATACAGCAATCTTGACCATTAGATAGGCAAACTTTTCAGAAACCTGAAACTATGATGAGACGAATATTATAAGAAAGCTAAGCTTTTAAACCTGTCTGAAAGTTCCCTCACTGCATTTTATCACAGCAAGATTCTTAGTCTAAGATGGAAAAGAAAGACACAGGATCTATCCAAAAGTGTTGACTATTCAAAACATAATTTCAGGATTTCATTGACAAGTTCTCGCTAGCTCAAAATTATAAAGTTATGCTAGATTTTTTTTTTAATCTGTGATGCTTAGCCAAATCCTTTAAGTCATTGATTCATTTTTTCAGATCCAAAACTGATCCCGATAAGATGGTGTGGATGTTGTCAGCAGTAAGTAACTTCTGGTATTTGCAAGAAAATATGAGGGCATTTTTTTTGAAAGGAGTCACGCAAAACAAGAAACGTCATCTGCAACACATTTTTTTTTTATCGTGGTAAAATCATCAAATGAGTCCTCCCAGCCAGGGCAGGGCGGGAGGGACTGTCAGACTTGTACTGACTAAAATCCACGGTGTCTTTTAGTAGCCCTTTATGTTCCGGGGTTACGGTAATGTGATAAGTCCCGCGACCCCGGCATGCTTCGCTCTTCTAGAGGGGGCCCCGTCATCATGCTGACACTCTTCGAGGCGCGCGTGGAACACAACACGCCGTCGACCTGGACATTGACCATGGTCGGACAGCGAGTCGCCCATTACTCGCCGCCAACACATAGGATCCTTCTAACACTAACAACATGATTGCTCCCATATTTTTCCATATACGTCATCTCCACTCCAGTCGCAGTGCCGATAATTCCCTCCATTGATTCGTAACGCCTCCGCGCCACGCTACAATGGTCGCGAGTGAGCACCGACATTTGCCATTCTATAGTCTATGCTTCCCGCTATGTCCCTGTTATTTATGTCGCTACTGTCTATGGTGCAAAAAAAAGTTTAGTATTGTCGTTGATTGCGTTCGGTATGTAAACGCATTTTTGCAGCGGCAAGATTGTTTTAAATCTGGAATGTTTGGTATTAAAGAAGGGTGCAGGATGCAATGGGAGAGGATGTGCGAAGCAAGCGATGTGCACAGGAATACTAAATATTCAAAAGCTTCTGTGTAGATACTTGATACTAAAAACTTTTTCATTGAGACTGAACTACAATAATTATAATTATTATCAAAGGCGGAAAGGTGATATAATTATTTATATCTATATATTTATATCGTAGCTTTTGTTCTAGGGCTTCAGATCACCCATATATACATACGCCATATATATACGCTAATTTGGCACTGCGTATAAGGTACTTGAAATATTACGATGTATATTTTATGAAAAATGAAAAGGCGCCTCTAGTGTATGAAAGAGGAACTAATTTGATTGATCAAATTAACGTCAAACCCGTTTACTTTACGTTAGAAAAACTCACACTAGAGCCTATGTATGTATTTCATGACTTTCGAACTCACAGACCTTTCTAAAGATGCACAAATGTTTTACAGTGTCGTAATTCTTAGTATTTAAATTATATTTAATCAAAAATGCATGTAATGTGGTCATTATTTTGACAATCTTGTTTGAGCAAAGTAGACTTTGCCGGTCTGTTTCAAGTAGCGGCCAGCAATGTTTTTGCTGGCCGCTCTACCAGGCCGGCAAAACATTGCCGGCCGCTATTTTGACGTTTCAACGTTTTAAAAAACAAATGCAAAAAGATTTGATTGAAAACACAGCTGTTTGTATACAAAGAGGTAGGCACAAAAAGATTGTATTCCATATTTAAAAAAAAAATACAAAGAAGGAACAAAAGCGCGGTTCAACAAATTTTCTATTTTTATTTAGTGACTTTTTTGCTATAAGTAAATGAAGTAGGTAATAAATGAAGAAAATATAGCAGTCAAACATCGCATAAAAATTATCGCAAACTATTAGTAAGTAATATGAAACCAGGAAAGTCGGTGTTGAATTTTAGTTACTGTATTTTTCATAATTGTTATTTAAATTAAATTTCTAGTTAATTAATTTATATTTTATTTAAATCACTTGCTGGTTTTATGTAGGTTAGGTACTTACATTTTTGAGTAAAGTACTATACAAGCCTTGGCCGGCCATCATCAGCGCGACCAGCAAAGTAGCCATTATAGGCCGCGGCAGTAATGTACTATTAAAATAGCTTTAATAAAAAAATAGAAAATTAGACTTATTGATATTAAATTGACCTAATCCTGCTTTAGCACATGAGTGATTAGATGAAGTAAAATAAATTTGAAATTGTTGCAGCTGACTTCCATAGTTATGATTTCTTCCATAGTTATTGTTAGTATATACACACTCGTGGGATACGACTTGAGCTTACATGTAAATTATAATTTCGCTTTATGGAGTAGTTAAAGAATTTCCATTAGTTATATTTAAAAATAGCTATCATGACGTAAAACGTGTAAATTCTAAAGAAAACAAAATTCATGAAATTCCATAATCAACTTTATCACGATTTTAGTTAGTAGGGTGACCACAGTACATAGTCGTTAGTTCACAGTGGACTTAAGTGCGTGGCTGTCGAAAATAAACAATTATTTCTCTTGTAGGGAGCAAGCCTGCAAACTAGGAGTCGTGGGGTGCCGACGCTTCCGGCGAAAAAGGGAGACACTCTAAATTGCTAACAAGCGTTTTCAGTTTTTAGGTTCAAATTCATTGGTTTATAAATAAATTTTATAAGTAATAATGTGTTTTTTCGCTTTTCAGGTGAGTGAGAGTGACCGACAAAACGTGGTTATAAGAAGACTTAACTTTCACAATATCCAAGTAATGCAAATAATAATGTCCATGCATATTTTTTTGAATTGATTGGTTATTTTAAGACTAGGTATTAAGTAAGATCTTATCTCTTTTTACCCAGTGAATCATAAATGGTATACAGTCGCTAGACCTATGTAATCAATCAGTCGTAAATCTAATAATAGATCTAATAATAAGTACATTTGATCGCCTGTGCAAATATAATTTAAATTGCGTTCCAACTTAATGATACGGTAATTTCCAATAAATACCTTCTTGCAACAGTTTAATAACGATTTAATAGATTCATTGCAGTTTTTAATGTTGATAATGCCATACCATTTATAATAATTGGTTGTAAAGGAGATAACGAGCAGGTAAGTAATTTTCCGGCGCTTTGTTCAAGCCGTGATAGGTCTTAAGATAAGCGAGTGTAGATTTAATTACTCCAGCGATTACGAGATGTTTCACTTACATCCTTATTCTTGTTAGCCGCAGCCATCAGCAGCAGGCACCGCCGAACGAATCTGATCACTGACCCATGAAGCAAACAGAAAGGAAATTTTCTTCCACCAAGGAAAATACGACAATATAAATAACTCCATCGGACCCCTACCTACTCGTACTACTACATCACCCTATGACAAAAGAGTTATCGGTGCGTTGAAAACAAAAATGGCGAGTTGATTTATTGCGAATGGTCGCGTATTAGCCGTGTGTGATTCGGGGATTTGGCCGGTGGAAAAAAGGCAAAGCTAGGTGAGCTGGGTCACGTCTAGACGAACGACAGTCGAAGGGCAGCGTGTTGTTTACTCCGAGGATTCCCGAACGCGCCCTAATGAGTATGGACGTTGATTTAGGGCCTCGCGCTAGAAGTCGATGCCAAAGCTTTTAGTAGTTACGTCATAATTTGGTAGGTTCTCCCGGCTAAGAAAGTTGTTTGGCATTTTCTTTGTTATAAATGTAACTAAGCGAAATGTTATCAAAGTCGCGAGAGGATAAGTACGACAAATTAAACTAACTTTTTCTCTTGTTTCGTAATGGAAATTAATGGATGGACACACTGAATTAGGGATGCTGTCGCCTGAAAATGATTCGGTCGTATTTCATGAGGTTTAAGCAGAAACTGAAATCGAAATCTGCGTTGGGTGAGCCTTAAAAATACAGAAAACGTTTATAGCGTCCGACATAAATCCAGTTCGACGAAAGCGAAGATTAGAAAGCTAGCTAGTGAAGCCAAAACTCGATATTGGGTGAATAATCGTCGCCACTACCGGCGCGGTAGCCGGCCGGATGTGCCAGATTTATACCCTGGCGTACCCGGGTGTACCGGCCTGTGACCGGCGCGTGTACCAATTTATACCCGGCTAGGTACGCTGGTCGTATCCGTGCTGTCGTCGAGTCTGTGCTCTTCATAAAGCACCCGATATGTCCGCTCGCCTTGAGGGCTGCGATTTATGGCGTGGAAACGTCATCGGACCCCGTGTTTGGATATAAATCATATGTGTTTGCTTAGTGCATGAGACATCTAAATTTCTCGGCTGCTGTGTTTCGGAGGGTGTAAGATTTTAGAATAATTTTCAGTTAATTAAAGCTCCTGTTTGGATTTTGAACTAGTTCTGAAGTTAATAGTGTAGGATTTGTAAGTTTCTTATGATATAAGGGTGAACCTAACAGTCAAACATCCTACACACTACATAGTAGCACAGAGAAACAATTGAAAAGGTCATCCAACACACAAGCCCAGTGGTTGTTGTTGGATGTCCCAAGACAGCAAATTTTTCGTTCTAGGACATGTCATATTCTACATGACGTCATCCTTCAACACTATGAGAGCAGTGACTATTGCAGAAGAGTCTTCAAGCTTCCGAGGCAATAACGCCTATGTAATCTGTTCGACTGCAATTTTCAACACTAAAAACATCAGGTAACCCACCAAATCCACCAAAATCCTATTTTAGAAACCGTCAAAAGGAAGTCAGTTGCACAAAAGATCAAAATACTTCAACAGCTCACAACAACAGGTAAGTCAAAACAATTGTAGAAACAAAATGACAACAAAAGAAGTCAGAAATTGGGTTAAACATTAGATTTACAACTTATATTGTCACCTTTACTTATGCAATTTACAACAAAACACAGAAGCAGGTACTTTTGTGCGATTTATAATTTGCATGGAGATTTGCACTTTCACTTTTCATTGTTAGAAATTAGAATGAAGAGGGTTTTTCAAAAAAGTTTTTGCTTCATAAAACTTGTAGTGTTCCAGTACTCCATTGAAAGGTGCGACAATCGTTTGTGTGTAAACAAAACTCTTTTAAATAAATAGGATTACAGTATTAAAGTTCTTTAAAGATTTTACTAATAGTTACAAGGCTTAAATATCTTAGTTTCTTTGTTCAATTAAATTTCTTAATTTATTGTTACCTCATCAATGTACGCTTAAGATTATAAAGCTATTTATTACAAAGAATTGTAGCTGTTAGCATTGAAGTTCTTTAAAGATTTCGAAACTAAAAATAGACTTAAAATAATACCTTTTTAGTCAAATCAATCTGTTAAATTATTATTATTTCAACGCGCTACGCTTCATCTGTGTGATATCACTTTATGTAAACAAGTTTAATTTTCAAAACTTGTAAGTTTATTGAATTAAATTAGAAGTTATTATCAAGCAGAGCATTTCATTGAATGTTTATAAATAAATAACCAAACATTCACATCAGCAAGCATTAGTAAAAACATTCATCCATTTTGCTAACAAGTTCGCACGTGGTAACGAAAGCTCCAAAAAGTTCACAAAGTTCTCACGAGCCGCTGTAGCGCCATCTATTCGTTCAACCCTGTAACATTTCAGAGCGACAAAACCACCCTCTAGCTTCAAACGCGAACAGCTTCAACCCCCGTAACTCCCCGAACGCGGCCGAAACTGGAACCATTTTACCCCGCGACCGTAGCGCCATCTCTGGGATGGCGCATGAACTTTTGTGAAAGCTCAAAGTTCCGAGCTTTACCGCTGTGGCGCCACCATCGAATAAGCTTTTGAATGAAATCGCCCGTGTAAAGGAAAATGCGGCTTAGACGTTCGAGCTAAGGTTGTGTTTTGTTTGTCGAGACAGTTGTATCGTCGCGTAGAGTATGCAAATTAACGCGCCATTACATGGTAATTTATTTGAAACGAATGACCACTTTGCGGAGTAGTGCATCCAACGTCGAACACTGAACGTTTATATGGGGACCCTGACCTTATATTGCGTCAATTTATAGCTTTAGAGCCGTTATACGCTGTTTTACGTAACAGCTGTTTGTGTCTCGCGTGATGCCTTAGCATATTGACCCTGTTTTGCATAGAACTTTCACCTGTTTCTTCAGCTGTTGGAAAGTTAACTAACTATTTAATGAGTTTCTTGACCGAATACGAAGCGCCACTATCGAAAGGGCATTTCCTAATGTAATCTCATAAACATTGATAATGAATTACCTCGTGAATTTCATGAACTTTGGTGAAAGTCGTAATGTACCACATAAAACGACAGGTAACGGAAATATTAATCAATATTTATGAAAAATAATATTATTTGTACTCCCATCGTAAAGTTATAGATAATATTGAAGTCAAAAAAAGGTCTTATCTACAATTTAGTGACAAATTAATATCTTTCACAATTTTTTGAGCTGTTAGAACTTGTCACGGGACAGGAGGTTGTGTGCTGCTTCATTAACCGGACAACACTGTGGTGCCTTGATTATAAGCCTGGGACATGATGGTAGGTAGCTCTTGAACAGTTTTGAATTGCTCAGTTTAAAACTTTGTTTTGGTGGCTTCTACGTGTTTATGAAGAAGTTATAATATTTCTATTAGACCATTACTACAAAAACACATCTGTCACTAAAAACCGAATTCATCACAAAGAACCAGACACCAGAATCAAACCACCAGAATAAACCTTTCAACTCCATATCGCACAATACACCTCACTCAAGATTGGATCCAAGCGAATTGAGATCTCTCCTGCTATCGTACAGGCTGCAAATAAAGACAGCACTATATCGCATTTATGAGATGAAACAATGTTCACAAGTGCAGTGATTTATGAGGACACTGCCACCATGGACACGCCCAAAGTCCGTGTCTGGATAAAAAAGGAGGATTTTATCTGTTTTTATTAATGTATGGTTGTTGCTGGCTGGATTGGAGTTTGAGCGCCTGTAAGTTGCATGGAGGTTGTAAGTGTTCTTTAGCGAAATTAGAGGTTCTATTTTATTCTGGTATTTTGTCTTTAGATGCAATAGTCATTGATTATTTGAGGAAATACTATGCTAAGATTTTCAGTATTTAAATAAAATTTAGAATTACTTACTTAAGAAAGGAACGCATAGTTTTGAAAGGTATGGTTCCTAATATCGAAAATCTTGAGACAGAGCTCAATGTGACCAATAGTGGCTTGTAATATGTAGCTTATTTAAATGATGCTACAGGAATATAAATTCCATTTCCTTTTGTTCTATGTAAGTATGCCAGGTGTGTAGTAATTTTATCTAAAACAAAACTGAGATAACAATTAGCGCCTATATAATAATGCACAAACAATAAAGTCATACACTAGTCGCTAGTTCACGATGCATACAACATTGAAGCAAATAAATAACAAAAAAACTGATTAAAAATTAATGGCAACAATTTGTCAGATGAATATTAAAACTTCACATCATTGGACACGACGCTAATTGAAAAGATAAAGATCGAATAAATTATCCAATTACACAATCGAAAAGTCGTAATGACTATAAGAGCTGACAGCTCATTACTTTTGAAAAAAAATAATTATCGTAAGTCATAACTCGTGCGGAACGAGAAAATGTTCCGATTAAACGAACATACGGTACATTATTTGGTCAGAGTGTGAAACCAGAAAGGACAGTTGGAAACGAAATAAACACTACAGGAACAGAATGAACTTTTTACCATCGATGTTGACTACGTGCCCCCTTGTCGGTTCTTAAATTGGACGTCTCTGCCGATACGGCACGCGGCCTATCAGAACTCCTTGTTAGTGATCACACGAAATCATTAAACAAGATAATAAACTTAAACACTACGCGAAAAGACGACAAAACACTGCAATCTTCGCTTTTAATTGCCATGTGTAAGAAAATTATGAATATTTCTTCATCTCCAACACAAATTTTTAAGAAAATTTTAACATACCGACACACACAAAAAAGATCAAACGTGAAACTCTTTCAAGTATCTTATTAATAATACTCGTACATTTGAGAGGTGTTAATAAATCACGTGTTAATTAGCTACTATTACACAGTTGAAAGCTATAATTGAACAATGTATCTGTTACTCGACTTTTTAGATAGATCTGTAACAGCATCAGACGGCCGCGAACAAAGAGCTAAGACTACGCCAAAGAAAAGGAACAATAGTGGTGTGAATGTTACACTCGGATATTACAATAATGGTATCGATTATAATTTGCGTGCGATGCGGTCTGAGATACGGGCGGGAGGCGACACGTAAGCGACAGGCGTTCGCAATCGGCGTCGCGATCGACTCTTGCGCACCACACCGCACAATGCTATCGTGGCGCTACGATCGCGGATATGCCCTCTCGCGCCATTACGATTGGTGCTTTCAACGTATATACGCACCTATTTTATGGTAGAATGATTAGCTTTATGAAAGGGTCGCGTTCCAAGTCGACAGGTTTATATCAGAATCTTTTTTAAGGAATTTCTAGAACATCAGGAAAAGCGATAAAGTTTCAAAGAGACAAGAATGTTGGAAGGTAAAACATAGGCAAATAGATTATACAGACTGGTGTAAAAGAAATTTCAGAAGCAAATTCAGTAGATAGTTTTTAGCCTTAGACATTATTTACGTCAATAAAAACCCTGATCAGTCAAGGCTTTTATGAGCTTTCCATAATAGGAGACAACTTAATAAAACCAAATGAAAGTAAAAAGAAAAAACTCGTGATCTTGATAATTATGCTGATGTGCCATTAAACATCTATAAAACCAAGTTTTACTTGCACGTCCGCTCTTAATTGAATAGTAATAAAATAGTTACGATTTCGGCATAAAAAATAGGGAAAAGAAATAAAATAAAATATTTTATTGATGTAATAAAGTAAGACCGCACAGAGAAATTCATGTAAACAAATTCAATTCAATTCCAATCAAATTCCTTTGCATAGGCCCCGCTAAGCGACTTAGTAGAATATTCCCATGCCTCATTTCTATTTACCATACGTAATTCAAAAGCCATAAAACGAAGTTTTGCAAAATGACCCCAGTTATAAGCGCAAGCGGAAACCTAAATTGATTCGTCATCGCTTTATATTTTATTTTTTCATAAATTAAGTTTTTGCTTGCATTTTTATTATTCTTATGCGCATTATTAAACAGCAAAGAGTTCAGTCAACTGAAACATGCTATTATTTATTTTTCTGATGGTCTCATAATGGAATAATAAATTGGTCTCAGTTTCTATGGTGTATTTATTTATGTAACACGAGTATTAGTCACACGATAAAAAATAACCTTTACTTTGGGAAACCTATCTTAACTATGCCATTTTTTATGCAAAGATTTGAGTACGGAACGATGCTTTCGATGTTAAATTACACGAACCTTGGTACAATGAATCCATTGTACCAAGTTTAGGGCTCATGCTTTGAACATCGTTCTCAAATGTGATCTTCTTAGAGACCCAATTTTCTGTCTGATAGGACTACCAACGCCTTCAATGGAAGTAAGCTCTAACCAAATTTAATTTGACTAGATATTCATAGAAATTGTCGATACACACGAAGCACGAAGGACAAGAAGCAAAAATCTATATGAAACAGTAACTTTTAAAAATACTATGATGCAAAACCACTCGCGCTGTTACTATCCTTCAACCCCAGTACACCAACAGGCGAAACTGTCGCCAGGCTCGCCCGAAGAAGGCAGGAGCGAGTAATAAACACGGCCGCGTCAATAAAAGTCAGCGTCCCACCATACACATGTCCACTGCCCGCTAGCAGGTGTACTGCCTAGGATATGGCAGTAGGGTTGCCTCGTAATCCACAAGAAATATAATAAATTACATTCTTTATTGACGGGAAAATTGAGCTCCTAATTTGTAAAACCATTAAAATTCTTGTCATGTTTTTTGGTACAGGTGAGACTTCCTGTGTGCCGAGAAATTTGAAATAGTATCGACACGTCGTTCAAAATCGAATTCAACACATAAAATATCGAAACTTGTTTTTAATTAATTAAGAGACAGTGTCTGAAAATTCTTATTTCATACAAAACTTAAACCGCTGAAACTCTTAGAATTACGGCGCGGGAGAGTGCTTCGTTTTATTGTCACACTTGTAAAAATGTAAGATGCCTATGAAGTGATAAAAAAATCTTTATTTATTCCCGACACAAATTTTTCACACGTGTTTTTCTAAGCCCATGAAGTCCAGAAAACACGAAAGGCATAACACGAACAGTCGTTACTGAAATAACCCACTTACTCAAAGATTTTATTTGCGCTGCCGCACTTATGCCTTCATCGAGATATACATTTTACGAGTTCACCAGTAGCAAAATGGTTTACAGTAAAAAAGTTCTTTAGTACAGTGATAACCCTAGTTGGTCGTAAACACGTACTATGCAAATACGCGGCTCGTAGACGGATGCTGTCAACATTTTCATACCAGAATATTGAAACACTGGCCATTTAGCGTTTTATCTCAACCGTTTTAATTTAAGCAGCTCTTTAAAATAATTTAGCTGCAAATGAGTCAACGTGTTGTCGCAATAAAACATACGATTTATAGTTCCTTAGTAACGGATGATTAAGACTTGACCCAACAAGATGGGTGTGTCGTCTCAATCATAATACTATTACGGCAATTTAATTTGCATGCTCGCTCACACATGGCCGGCAAAATATCCAAACGTATATAACACGTTATCTAGAGCCGTCAATCGCAGCAAGAACAACGCGTTTTCTTTACAATAATTGAACAAACTAACGCCAGTCAAACGCATCCGGTCTTACAAATCGTGTTTAAACTTGAGACAACTGGCTGGTGTAGCAAACGTCAATCTAACACGAAAGCTCGCAACGAGGTGTTTAATGATGCAATAATTTGCATAGGGGCCCGTTGCTGAGAAATGCGACCTATTCTCACGTCTGTCTTCGACTATAAAGTTTCCTTTTACAGTAGCAACTCTTGTTATGTGAACTTTTGTGCTAAATATCGCGAGTCGGCGCGATCTGGTTGTGCTCGCTCGTCATTCACGCGCCACCTAAGCATTCCCCGGGGCCGCCATGCCGTCCGTCAACTTACCATTTAATGACGCCTTATTGTTTATGGACTGTTAAGCAGCAGAAATGGTTACCTGAAAAAGGAAAAGAAATCGCTTTATTATACAACGAATGACAGTCGTAAACGTCAAGCGAGTGTAAACGAAAACATTAAAAACACACACAAATTGAGAAATGAACAGAATCAATTAAGTATCGGTGGTCGGGTTCGTAAAATCGGATGCCTTATTCAGTAGGTCGGGCTCCGGGCGTCCCGCGCACGGGCCGGCCTGCTAAACCCCCGGCGCACAATCTGACATTTATGAGTGCCATAAAAACGCTCAAGTAGTGACTTTTACTACTTGTTTAGTGAACATAAATGTCTTTGCCTTACCCGCGCTCAACGTCGTCCGTATTTAAAAGCGCACAGTTTCGTGCACAGTTTTGCTCCTTTTTCCTCTTTTTATTTACTGTTACTGTACTGTTATGCAACTGTATAATGCTTTGGTTACTTTTCAGCGACAATTTATTGGTGTCGTCTTTTGTCTTTATTTTAGTGCCGCGAGAACATGGTTTGTTTTAGTTCTATTTGCGTATTTTGAATTCCTCGTCATGATAAATCGCAAAAAAAAATTGAATGCTCTTCCTCAGTACTACAGTAAAATGTATTTTCCTTATAAAGTTACTGAAAAGTTATCAATCAAGTTAATCAGACGGTGATCATTTCGAGTACGTGTGTTGAGTTTGTTGATTGATATCTTGAGTTGTTTACAGGGCTCGTAAAACTAATTAGAGACTTGCATTTGTTATGCAGGTGGCGTGTGGACCTCGCAGCGCACTGTCAGTTGAAAAAATTATGACATCGGCATCAAACTGATTGATGTTTAGATAGCTATTTATACTTGTAATTATATGGATGTAAGTACAGACGTGATGAACTAATCTGTCGGTTGACACTAATAAATCATCGGAAATAGAAAGGTGGCGGCGCCGGCGCTTTAATCAAAGGAAAATCAAAGTAGCCGGCCGTATACCGTTATCCCGCCCCAATTCTTTCAAACCAAAACAATACATCCGCATCAAAACTTTTCTTTCTTAGACCTCCAGCGGTCCTGGCATAGGTATTCTGTAGCCGTCCGGCGACGTTTGGCAGTATCGACGGTTTAGCATAGCCCACCCACATGCCTTGCCTACATACCTTCAAGTTTATGGTCGGCGGTCTACGAATAATAATGCTGCACCTAGACACAAGGCCGGCTAAACAATAGTGTCTTGATTACTTTTTGCCCTTAAGTGTTGTGAATAATTTAAAAATGTTGACAATGTATCGTTCTATTTTTTGAAGTGACGCAATGTTACTAGAAACTAGTGTCCGACCGAAACTGATTTTTCAGCCGAAACCGAAACCGAAACCGAACTTTCGGCCTTGCTCTCAATTTCGGCCGAAACCGAAACCGAAACCGAAACTTTTTAAAACATTCTATTATTTTCAAAAATTTACTGTTTTTTTAACATTTAGTAACACATACGAAAAGAGTGTATTCAGGATGAATTTTGAACTGGGCGTCGATGGATTTATCCTTAACTATAACGAATATCGAAAAACGTCGAATGGAGTCTCGAGACCGATTTACCATAACTAAAACTGCATCATTGGATTTTAGAAAAATCAAAAATCCTGGCCAGGAATCGAAACCGCAGAATTTGGAAAAAACCACACCTGTATCATTACACCATTCGATAGTGTTGCTAATAAGGATTAAATTCTGGGAAGTAATGATATACGGAAAACTTATGGAAAAAGTTGATTTTAAAGAAATTACTTTTATTCTATGTCATTTAACTTCTACTGAGCCATAATCTATTGAGAAATTATAAAAATTCATAGTTTTAAATTTTTCACTGGATTAGAAGTCTCAGCAATCGCACTATATTCAGTCAGTAATAAAAAATGACAAAAAAAAGCATTTTCTAAGAAGAAACCGTTAACTTCGTAACGTTCGAATAAAGTCACTGGCTTGACGATCATTAACGTACGTAACAAATATGTATATTTAATTATGACATGATATACAAGACTTAAGCTGGGAACATATTATCGGACGCGACCGTCAGCCGCGGCTGAGGGACGAGGCTTAGCAGTGTGCACAGTAGTTCGGACGAATTCTGTTAGGACGTCCGTGTGCTCAAGGTCACGTCCGCGTCTTATGACCGACAGTTTGCACAGTAGTGTAGTATTAAATGTACTGGCTAGATAATGAATAAGCCGCGTCTCTCTGCCGCGGCTAACAGACGCGTCCGTAATTTGTTCGCAGCTTTACTCTTGGCAGTAAACTCAAAGACATAACCTCAATTCACGATTAAATGGACGGTGGTGAACTGAGCCGGGGCCCCGCCGCGCGCCGTCGAGCAAGCACGTGTTAGCTACGAATTTTACCGAACGACGCACGAAAATGCACGAACACTAGAGTTTCGGCAGGGCCGAAAGTTTCGGCTATATTTTGGCCGAAACCGAAACTAAGGCCGAAACTAGATTTTTTGGCCGAAACTGGCCGAAACCGAAACCGAAACCGAAATTTCGGTCGGTCACTACTAGAAACGTAAATACAAATGGTAAGTCATTGACTGAAATCACGGAAGGGGAGCCTTTTCCTTTACACTGAAAGACATAACTCGTTAGCTGCCTTATTCAGCAAGCTTGCAGTATCAACTTAATATTTTATGAATAACAAAATTTTAGTTCTTTAAGTTGAAATAATGCTGTCTTCAATGTTTAATTATAGCTTTTCAAATATTTACCCTATAAGTAACTAATTTAGACAAACAATTTTGACATTATTTTTAATGCCCTATGAATTATTCTTTTTTCCATTTTTGCTATTTTTACACATTGGTCTTTGACAAACATCCAAAAGTCAAACTTGGTCTTTGACAAACATCCAAAAGTCCAAACTCAAGATTTGCCAACGTGGAATGGAGCGCAGTATCTTAGGTGTTAAATTAACAGATCACGTTCGAAACACTACACTGCGCTCCAAAACACAAATCATTGAGGTGGCTCAAAAGGCTGCCCAACTTAAATGGGACTGGGCAGGACATGTCTGCCGCATGCCGAACGAGATGTGGGCACGCAAAGCTCAAGACTGGTGCCCTAAAACAGCGACGCGGGGCCGCGGTAGACCTCGAAGGAGATGGCGGGACGAGCTGGATGTCTTCCTTGGGAATTGGAAAGAGGTGGCGCAAAGTCGCGAACATTGGAAGGAATGGAGGGAGGCCTTTGCCCAGCAGTGGGACAATTCAGGCTAATAATAATAAAAAAAAATACAGATTTATATTATAGTTTTCTTTATTTATAGTGTGTTTACGAGTATGTAGTTGCATAACTGAAAGCCTGTAAAAGCCTGGGCGGTAACAGGAAGCGTAGCTTGAAGTCTTGGGCAATGGTGACAAATTACGATTTAAGTATGCCAAGACCTAATTCATCAAATCTTGCCTAATCAATATCAATGTCAAGAAGTCGCGTTACTGTTTGTTATTCCCGCCACTGTTTATATCGCTCCAAAAGAAAGTCCCTCTGCATACCTCTGTAATATATTCGTCTGTCAAACCATACCTTGTTTTCGCTTCAAATTAGACAATTAGGAGTCGAGTTGTGACGCTAAATCTATTAAATTAAAGCTGGATACGCAGCGGTCACCTACCGCGACGATTTTTTAATCGTATGTATGCAACGTGCGATTCGCGACTACATTTCGCATATCAATGCGGTGGACAAATTGATGAAAAAACGTTATGCAGCGCGTGTCGAACACGAGTTATGTGTGATTGTGTGCCCTCTGTGCGATTTTGAAATAATTGTCGTGTTACGTGTGTTTGGTAGACGTCAGTTTATGTTTTGATGGCCTTATTTGGCGGGATTTGATTGTTTAAAGAACAAAAATGTGAGAACAAAACCTGAAGAGACGATGAAGCTTAAACGTAAATACTTTGACTTTGTAAAGTCTTCGTAGACAGTATTATCAATCAATGAAGTTGGCTTTAATAAAAGCATTTAACTATTAATAAGTTAATTCATTGAGCTGTCCAACTTTGTTTACTCAATGCTCAATCCTATATCCTTAACATACCAAAGGAGTGATTCATTATAAAGTTTAGCGGTACAAAATCGGAAAGCGAATTTACATTTCCTTCTAGGTATGTATTCTAGTGGGATGGCCCACTCATGTAGTAGCTAAACTCGTAGTAATAGCCTACGTGCCTCTAGACACGTGCACCCATCGGTCGACAGGAATAAATAGTCGCGAAAACATTGCGAAATTGAAGTCGCGAAATTTTTGTGTGCGAATATTTGTTGGCGATGAGGCAAGTGTTCAAAACAACTGTGAATTTGATATCTTATGGCAGTTTGATGTAATAGGACAACTAGTAGTACTTGAAGTAGTACTTGAAGTATCAAGATGTAAAATGTATGAAAATAGCGTCTCTATAGTGTACGAAAGAGGACCTAATTGTATCCAACAAAAATGAACGTCAAATTCCCCATTTACGTTACGTCACAAAAACATGAAATCTCATGACATACCCGCTCTGAAAGGTTTTCAGGAATTCAGTTATACTTAAATACGTATAATAATTGGACATGATTATAGAGGTTCTAACTTAGGTAAGTAAATACCGCCCAACGGTAATGAACTGACGCTCTGAGATTTCAGCGAAAACACTATGTAACAGAGAAAATTTAATATGATCACAGCTTTCCAATTCCATTGTATTGTTTGATTTTCTGTACATATAGGCAAGTCCTTGCCAAGGATGTCGAAGCAAAGCCTGACATGTCACCGGAAAGAGGAAGAGCTTTATTGCCAACTGTGGACTCTGGGCTGACTTATGTATGAATAGAGACGATTCCGGTCTATTCCATTATTGCTGAATATCGAACTACATAATTTTATATGACCGTAACAAAACAGCAATCGATATAGAAAATTAATAAACACAACAGCTTTGGTCTTCGATATTAATATTGTATCTCAGTTTAAATCATGATCCGTGTTCTTAGATGGCTGCTTTTGATTGGCCATTATTAAGACTCGAATTCAAAATTGGGTCGTTGATTGCTTCCAGGCAAAGATCGGGATTAAGATTGAGATCGGGATACATTATGGCCTTTGTCAAACAGACAGGCGATAGCGAACCGAACCGAATCGTGTCATATAAAAATGCGAAAGCGATCCGATAGTCTATGTGACAGGCCTCAAACAATTCCATACATTACAAACAAAAACGCCTCGCTTCGCGTTCGTCACGCCTGTCTGTTTGACAATAGCTTTATAGTTTCCCGGTGCAAATCAGAACTCCATCTAGTAATTCCTATTAACACTAATACATTCCTAGAATTAATGCGTACGGTAATAGAAGGTGTCTCGTTTATGAGGCGTGCGGCCCAATGACGGGCAGCGTCGGGGAAGCGTCGGGACACAGACCGTGACCCACGATTGACGGCCAGCAAAACTACCTCCATAGTGACAGTATTAACATAATTACCCACAATAATTTATAGGACATGCTCCGATACCTTTATCGCGCAATTAAGGGTTGAACCCACAGAAGGTCACCTTAAAGAACCTATTACAGATGTAAAAAGCGCAATTATTTATGTCATTACAAACTTGTTAAGTGGAAAATTATGGATTAGTACCCAAGTAATTGCCTGGATACCAGCTGTTTTTAGCCTTAATAAGAATGGAATTTTGGCAGTGTTCTAGTTTTTATTTTTAAAACTTAACGTAACTTCACACGACGAAATGATTAACTGGCTGCAAACTTGTTTTCGAGAAAGAAAAGTGCGGTTTATTCGTTAGGTAAATTACAAGTACAAAATACGGTGTGCAATGTATCTACAATGTAAACTGTAATTTGTCAGATAGTGTTATCAGTATCAAGCAGGCGCTTGGCCAGTAAGCTGTCAGCCGCTATTTATCTTTCAACCAGTCGAAGGTATCTACGTGTGCGTCTAGACGCAGGCTAATTGTATGGTGATAGATTAGCCACATTTACACTCTGTTAACCGCAATAAGATTTACATAGGCATTTTTTAAAGAAGCTTTGAATGCAGACTACAACCGGTACATTTACCCCACATGTAGGTAATTGACTGTTAACTGTCAATGCGTCTAGCATCAAGTTTAGTGGGAATGAGAATAATGTAGTTCTTTAGAATAAAAACTAGTCTTCGAGTTAGCGAAATTGTATTTCTTTCTACGTTTTTAGTTGGCGCAAAAACAAGTTCATTCTAGGAAAAGTTAGCATCAAGAAATAGTAAAGTATGAATTATGCACAGTATTGTTACACCTCGTGGTGATAATAAACTATTTTGCAGTTTATCGCTTCTTTCGTAAAACATGCGGTAAACTTGGAAACTTTCGTTACGCTTTTCAAAAGCGTATTTCGTTAATCAAGGTTTAGCGGCTAAAACTGGCTCAGCAGTCATCGTATACTGACGATGCTCATGCACGCGGCAAAGCCATTTGTTTGCCGAATAAACAAAATATAAATCAATCCGTCAGGCTTCAGTGTTCACCCCCCGACCACGGTCGATCGGCCACGACGGCTTCCGACCGACCCCGACCAATCCCGACCGAATGCGACTCTGATTTAAATGTTAATCGGCGAGTGTCGAAATTATTAATTACTGTGTACATCGCGGGTACGTTACGCATGCAGATTGCTATGCTAACGAATGATTAACTATGCATGTGCACGCGCAGATTTAGATTTTATGCCGTGTTCGGATTGATGGGCAGTGTGCTGCTGAAATTGATTGCTTTTCATGTAATTTGCAAATGTTTATGCCTGACACGAACTTTTTTGCTGTAGGTGCGTAGCTGATGGGATCGTTTACAATTTGTGAAAGTATCATGGGATTAGAATAACCTTTTTTAAGGTGAAAGTGCGAAATTTATCGTGTAAAAAACGAATCGAAAAACATGCAATCCAATCCTAATTTTATCTACTTAGAAATAATTTTTATTATTGCTTATCTATGATGTTTAAAATAAGATCGATAATGCATCAAAAAGGCCTGCAGCTATATTTATGTTAGACACACCATTTTATACTCTCTTTAAACATTTTTATGTTCGAGCTGGAACAATAATTATTTGTAATTAATTTCACGGTATTATTCAATAATGGGTTTACTGAGCCGCTTATTAATTAAATTTCGAAATTGATATGCTTCTGTATTGCCTTTCATAGGTACCAATTACTTACTTTCTGTTTGAAGGTGTAGTAACAACATATGGGATTTATTGTTAACAATGTACCTTGTTAACATACATAGATGGAATTTGTTGTTCTTAACAAAATAACACTAAGGGTACTCCAGTCTTTGAATAATAATGATAATAGAATTAGAATAGTTTCTATAAATTACTTATTATTTGAAGAAAGTTTAAAAACAAACTGGATTTGTGTTCGTTATGAACCGTATGATGTCTCTAAATATATCTTTATCAATTAGCAATAGTATTACCTAAACTAAAAATAAAGCCCACAAAACAATTTAGGTTATCACAATTAATTGAGAAACTCGTAAATCTACTCACATTTCATTAATAAATTCTCAAATCTAATCAATTTTCTCATTCGAAATTTAAATTGTGACACATGTCACTGTCATCCAACTTTGCCACTGATACAACTAGTTGCACTATTTTAATTAAGATAAACAATAATAATCATTGTAGCACATATTTGCCACATTGAATTAAGGACATTTCTCGTCATTACTGGCGTCCAGTACTTGATTAATCTTGCCTCCGGTATCAAACGAGGCATAGGATTTGATTGTCTTGAGACAGACATTACGGTTGAATTTAATCTAATCTACGATTTAATTGGCATTTATCGTGGTCCATTGGAATAGGCGGCTGGCATTTTAATGAACATTATTATAATTATTTGGTAGACTGCTGTTTGGCAAACAAGAACTGTTTTGGTAAATCAAAATCATGTTTAGATTGGTTGAGTTTTGTGATTGATGACTATCAAGACTTGTTTGTAATTCAATAATAAAAAAAATCATCATCATCAGCCCATAATGTTCCCACTGCTGGGACACAGGCCTCCTCTCTGTGAGAGGGTGTGGGTCATAATCCACCACGTGGGCCCAGTGCGGATTGGTGGATGTCACATGTCTTCGAAATTTGGTTCTAGGACATGCCGGTTTCCTCACGATGTTTTCCTTCACCGTTTTGAGAGCAGTGGTGATGAAATAAATTACACAAAGTAATGCGCCTGCCGTGGTTCGAACTCATGACCTACAACTCGTAAGTCGGGACCGATACTCACTGGGCCACCACTGCAATAAAAAAATTACTTTCAATAAATATCTAGGCATTTGGCTTAAATAACATGTTGCCATCCATCTTATTTCTCGAGACACTTAATTTCACGAATATTAGTTTCGGGCATCAAGTTGATACTTGATTAATAGTTGATCTGGGGGCACGGCAGTGCCCCGCCAAGTCTCGAGCAAAACGGGCACGGCCGTACCATCTTTTCTCGAAGCGATTCGCGGCTGTTTCGCCCCCCCTATATCTTCGACGTGGACAAAGCTAGGAGTAGGTTTTCAGTGAATAATAGTAGGCATTAGAACAAGCTTAAGTTCGAAATTACATGCCAATTGAATGAATAGTTTAGGAGTTACGGTCGATCAAAGTTACACCATTTTGTCACTCACTGACTGACTGACTCACTGACCGATCATCAAAAATCTAAGGTACTTCTAGCAGACTTAGAAACTTCAAATTTTGCACCAAGATAGGTCATTAGCCACATATAAAGGAAAAATTATAAAAACATTAAAAAATAATATACCATAGAAAACAATTTTATATTTGCGGTTTGGCAAGAACATTGTGTATGGATTTTGACTGCATTGTTAACTTTGTTCGTTGTTCAAGTATTCAATTGGATGAATACATACATAGAATAGAAAAGAATAATATAAATGTAATACATAGACTATAATTAATCTAAATTAATACATAAAGTTCATAATTCATTAAATTAATAAAGTTAAAACTCCATTGTATTGCGATAAATATTGTATGCGCGCTCGATAGATGGCGTTGTACCTGTCTGAATCGCGCTATGGTTTCGTTACAGAGCGCAGTCTAAGTAGTACTTTAAAATAATTCAATAATTTTCCTTTGATAGCGCCATCTATCTATGAACAACCATTTCGAAACTAAAAAAAATATTGTAGCGATATTCGGAGAACTTAAGTTAGCCGGATTAGATAGTAGATTTATTATTGTTACTGAAACAGTTATTTAGGAAAATAGTTTATTAATATAACACAGACATAGTTACTGAGGCCTATGTTCAGCAGTGGACGTCTTCCGGCTGATGATGATGATGATGATGAGACATAGTTACATATCTAGTTGTTTACGTGTTATTTAGTTTAGTTATATTTAGTTTGTAAGTTAGTAGATATACATTTATTTAGTTATTTGTTGGTTAGTTTAGTTCTATTTAGTTTGTTAGATAGAGAATGGGTCCTAAGCAAAAAAGTAGCTGAAGTCCAAGAAATTATGAGGACACCTAAAAAAAAAGAAAGAAAACACTTACAAAAAATAAATGAGATCCCACCAAAAACATTAAATGTAAAAAATGCCAAGTCTCTCGATGCAGTCTTTCCATCGTAAAAAGTTTTGAGATCTCACAGAAGCCAAGTCCGATTCAAATTATTTTGTAGTTATAAATCAACATTTAGTAATTATATCAATAGTTTTCTTTATATTATAACTATAGTGACTTGGCAATGAGCACAAATTAAAAGCTGCTTGCTGCCTGGAATTATGTGCAAATGTTACTGACGAGACCTGTGATCAGATTATTTGTTATGTGTGAATCATGATGGTCACTACCGACTACATGTTCCAATACAATAATTAAGAATACCTTACGGGCCATCGCTTTATGAAAGTAAATGATGAATGTTAAGAGAATATATAAAGTAAAAGAGAATGTTTATGCATGCGGTGCGTGTAACTTTCAACTCCTCCAAATATGCCGTTTTATTTGTTTTTACTTGTGCTCATTGCCAAGTCACTATAGTTATAATATAAAGAAAACTATTGATATAATTACTAAATGTTGATTTATAACTACAAAATAATTTGAATCGGACTTGGCTTCTGTGAGATCTCAAAACTTTTTACGATGGAAAGACTGCATCGAGAGACTTGGCATTTTTTACATTTAATGTTTTTGGTGGGTTGTATTTAAATTATTAGTTAATAGGTCTAACTATCTGTTTTTCTTAAAGCTCTCTGCGTCAGGTTAGGTTTGCTCTTCGAATCGAATCATAATAATGCATTTAAAACATCTGCATCACTAGTTCCCTCAAAAGTGGTTAGAATAGACTGGTTGAGGAAGGCTGAGGACAGCCTTTCTTGACAAACCTGTCTGAAGACCAGCCAGGTTGAGGTCAACCTTTCTCAACCAGTATGTTTCAGCCGATTTTCAAAAACGGTGTGAATTTCAGCAGGAGACTGAACAAAGTTGAGTCTGTTAATATAGATGCAGGATTATATCATTCGGCGTGCAGTTCTTCAGAGACAATCCATAAAACTGTCAAAAATATATGACCAACTCTTCCCATGGATTTATGTAGTTTTTAAAACTACAATAGTATGTAAAACAAACGTCACCACACATCAAAACTAGGTGCGCACAATACATAAAGTTTCTGCGCCATTGCGCGTCAGTTTGGCGGGCGATGCGTTTCAATGATTTGTGACGCCTACCGCTGAAAGCTCAAACTATCCAATAAAATATACTGATTTATGTTGAAATTTTCACTATGTATAAGCCAAATAAGTCTATGTTTCATAAATGTCACATCATTGTTCGTAATGTAGCGGAAACTGATAATTTTAAAGGTGAATTAACAGTTTTATCTATGATCGATTTTTATTTATGGAAGACATTTTGAAAATATTCTGTGATTAAGCTAAACTATATAAATATAAAATACTAAATTAAAGTAAAACTAAACTATTACAGAGCATCGAAAAATTCATCCTCAACGCTGTCAGCTGGTAATGTGCCCAAGAGACTGGCGGCGTTGCCCCTTTGAATAGCAATACTTAGCCTCTGGCCAAAGTAAAAGCCAGCTCTTGGGTCACGGGAAGCGTCAACAAGTCTTTTTGCGATATCTCTGTAGAGGCTGTGAGCACTCGGACCCCATGGCCCTAAAGTTTCAACCCCAAACGGCTCAAATATATAGTTACCACTAAGGTTGCTATATTTACGCCGCTTGAGGTTCTCAGCAACCGCAGCAGCAGAGCCAGCAGAGCACGATGAACTTGGAAGATGGGATGGCGCAAGAGTATCGACACAGGTAGCGTCCCATACTAAAGGCCTACCCATCTTCCAAGGAAACAAAGACATACCGTCCGGTCTCCTGCCATCGTCGCGTGCCAAGCCGTTGGGTTCTAAAACAGCTGGAACGCCGACGGTAACAAGAGCTCGTCGAATAATGTCGTTTATGTTCGCGTGGCGCGCAAAACGGCCCGCGCTGCGGCCGCAAGACAGGCCATGATGTCCGAGGCTGTTGACGGCTTCACCGCAGTGACAGCGATGAGGAGAGCAGAGTGGGGATCCCAAGCGGAGAGCAACAGCGAGCCGGAAGGTGGTATCGTCGAGTGAGGTACCAATGCTCGACGACGGCAGTGCATGAAGCCAAAGACCCGACTCCCACTTACCCACAGCCAGTAGGCGCGCACGCTCAGCAGTAGTAGCAGATGTGTTCAGTAAGTTATTCTGAACTACACCGCAGAGCGGCTCATCCCACTGTCTCTGGGAAGATGGATTGCCGGGTAAATCGGTATTCGGGCAAGCAATTTTCCAAGCGTCCAAAGCCTCCAAGAAGCACGGCACATCAAAATCAGTTAGTGTGGAAGCCAGGATATTCCTAACTAATTTTTCAGTGCCGTGGACCGAAGAAATGAACGCCGGTAAGCTGATACTGGAAATTTTGCGAACGCCGAGACCACCCATGCGAATGGGAAGGGTAGCTTGGATCCAAGCTCGGTCGTCCAAAGCCACATTTAAAATGGATGAAAGTGTTTCTCTGATAATGACGTCAATTTTGTCCAAAAGATGATTGAACTTCCATAAATGGGAAGCACGAAGGAAATATATCAATTTAGGGCCGAAACAACAATAGCGAATTAGAGTAATGGCCGAATGCATGTTAATTTCGAGCAATCTACCTGAAATATCAAGAAAATTTTGAATTTTTTCGTCAATGAAGTAAGGAAAAGAATTTTCGAAAATTGGTGACCCCAGGAGGCGAAGAGACATTTTGTCAATAATTTTGATGTCTGGGGCTATTGAGTTAAATTTGGGAATTGTTAATTGTCTGTCGGTGCTGTCCGTTAAAAAAAGTTCACATTTCGAAAGGTTGAGGTCTAAGCCAATGGAAAGAAGTTCATTCTTCAAAAAAATTAGGTCATTCAAAACGGTGTCAACATCGCCACCCAAGGTCCCATCATCGAGGTACCAAACGTTGAATTTAGAATTTAGCTGTCGAACAATGGGATGAATAGCCAAGCTGAAAATCACTGGCCCGAGGGGGTCACCTTGTTGACAACCAACAGCAGATTCTAAAAGGTTGTCCCGATACAGTAATTTAGATGGGTGCCTATAACACTGCCAAAGAAAACTATAAATTTGGGGTAATTCTTTTTTAGTTTCAGCCAACAAGGTGTCCCTGTTAACCGAATTGAAAGCATTCTTAATGTCAACCTTCAAGATGACCTCACCTTTGCCAGAATTTAGGTAGGTCGACAAAGCGTGTACGGCAGCCTCACAGCCCCCTTTAGAGCCGTAACCTAGCTGCAGGGGCTGAAATTTTTCCGAAACAGCCTCACCAATCAATTTGCAGCAAATCTTGGCTGCCATACGACGGTAGGTTGTTCCCACGGCAATGGGGCGAATACCGCCATCCCTCTTGCGCAGGGCACATAAATTTGCCCCATACAGAACGTCGATGACAGATTCGCTCACATTGCCGGAGAGCATGAGGTTAATCAGAGCCGTAAGCTCCCCCAACAACGACTCACCAGCTTCCCCGGCGCCCAAGCAGATAAGGTCCTTAAGATGTTGGGGACTTAGGCCGTCGAGGCCGCCGGCGGAGCCGCTCCGGAAGGAGCAAACGGCTGAGATCACCTCTCGACCTGTAATGGTGAGGCAGTGAATGTCCGGGTCAGGAGGGTCGGGAAAAGAAAGGTCATCAGCTGGGGCAGGGTGTTTAGATTCCAGGGCTGCCAGTGTATCTGGAGAACACGGTGCCAGCACATCGCTGCTGAAGAGAATCCTGGCTGCACCACTTATGTCACCTTCCCCTAACTTAGATTCCACCAAGTGGGATATGTTTCTAGCGTTATTAAAATTCTGAGTCAGTAATTTGGGGTCGAAATGAGCCGAAACGTTACAATTTTCTTTAATTTGAGAAGTTAAAGTTTTTTTGGTTGCCAAATTCTTTTGAACGTGGAGAATTCTATAAGGGAAGGTGAGCAGTTTTACCCAAGCACTAAGCGAGTTCTCCCGGACCGCAAGGCGGACACAACCAGCCAAATTTTGTGCAACAAGAGGTCTGGCGCCTCGGGGAACTCGCTTTAATATAGGGACAGAATTTTTGAATTTTGAAAGTATTTTCCAAAGTGGGTCAGAACAAGGTAATGTTTGTGTTGTAGGAGGAGAGGGTAAGACAGGGTCTGAAGTTGGTACATTTTGCGGTTTGTGCGCTTTACCTATATGAACATTCAGACCCCGCTTACCTTTAAAAAATCGTGCCTGGGAACAAAGTGGGCATCTCTCCAGGGAGGTCAGCGATGTTGAAGATTGACATGCACTATCACCCACCACATCACTGCCGCTACAACTCATGAGTTATTGAAAAGTAAAGGGCTTAAAAATAAATATAATTAATTAAGATACTTATAAAAACTAAATTTAAATAAACACACGAAAGTAACTGGAATATAAAGGAACTAAAACAAAAATGAACACTAAAACGGTAGTCAGGAGCAGTATCACTGTTTGATTCACAAAGACACGGCTGCAGGTGTCGCACTCCGGAGCACGGCGCGGCGCTGCGAACTCAGCGACACACGGCACCGGCTGCACACGTCACACTTAAAGACGCGAGCTGGCCGACTACCAGCCCCTGCTTCATGCAAACGGTGCTTCGTCGAGCTTTTTCTTACTTCGAGTAGTAGTACACGAAGTGCGTACAGAGGCGGTCACCATCGTTTTATTTATCTCGCGTTTGGCCAAAGCGCATACTCCATCTTTATAGATGGCACCAGCTCAAATTATGGAATATATTTAGAAGCCATTTATATCGGAATATTATCATGATCACAAAAATAATTTTGGGATTGAAAAAATTTTAGTGTCATGCCGTTGACATGACACATGTCATCGTATCATATCATCACAGTTTTTGAAATAGATGGCTTTTCGTAGAGTTCGACTGGTTTGTCACAGTTTTAATATTATTTGAATAGAACATTAAATTTTTAAATCGTCGTTAGTCATCTTAGCTCTATACCAACTGTTTTTGTTTCGGTTTTCAGTACCTAAAGCATTTTATAAAAAAAAATCTTTTATCTAAAAGATACCAAAACTTAAGGTGGCGTATAATCAAAACTTCACTCAACATTTTTTGTTGTAGCGTTAAGCTTTTTGCTCTAGACATATCCAAATTGTCGTAAATAGTTAAAACAGTGTGTAGCGGAATACTAATACAAAGTTTTATAGTTTTTCTTCGACCAACTACTATGCCAAAATTCTTTTAAAAAAGATGACACGTGCTCTATAAATTATATATTACAAACACGCACAAATGTATGCGGCGTTATGATTTGTTTAAATAAATAATAGATTTATAGCTGAATTATTTATGACCCGTAATATCAGGTCAATAATCTATTAATTAAACTATAATAAAGTATAACTGTTTATGACATTTTAATCATTAATTCGATGTCGATGATTGAAATGTTTGTCATAAAATTGTTTTATGACCCTTTATCGTTTCATTTCATTTTTGATTGATTTGTTAGGTAACAAAACTGTACTAAATATGTAATATATTTTAAACTAGCTGTTGCCAGCGGCTTCACCTGCTGCAACTCAAAAATTATCCCACGGGAACATAAAATCGGGATAAAAACTATCCTATGTGTTAATCCAGGTTATAAACTATCTGTGTACCAAATTTTAACCAAATCCGTTCAGTGGTTTTTGTGTGAAAGAGTAACAAACATCCATACATCCATACTTACAAACTTTCGCCTTTATAATAGTAGTAGGATTAGTATTTTGTACTTATTACTACTAAGTTAGCTTAAGTTTGTAAGTCACATATTGTATTTTGTATCGAAACAATAATGTAGGGAACTTATAATCCAAAATCTCTACAGACAGGCGGTCGCGTAGCAAATCAAACGCTGCGTAGCAGATGCGCTACGTCAAAAGCATCAACGCAAGTGTTGTGAAAACTTCACAAACAAACCTGGGAAACACCATATCGATACTTCCCGGAAGCATATCGGTGTCACATTAGCTACAGCCCTACATTAACATTCACTCAACACTTGATCCAGGAGTTATCACGTATCGAAAAGAATAGAGCCATAATATTTTATGATCCCTTGTGCGCCATACCGGGCGGCGTCGATGTTCGAATTTTAAACAAAATGCGCGCGCGCATGTATCGATTGTATCGATGAGTCGATAAATATTAGTCGATTTTTTATCGGCTATTAATATTATCAAATAATAATTGTTATTATAGAACTAGCATTATGAATCATGCGTAACCCACGTGTGGAGAAGATTAGAGCTTTCGCGCGCAGTTTACGTACCTATTTTAAGAAACGTTTTATCGATCTACTACCCACACTATTTCGATGAACATTTAAATACGTAAGAGTATTTTTTTAAAATGTTTACACAAAAATGCAAAAGAGAAATCGCCCTAGCAAGCTGTCTCTTTAAATAGCTAAACTTTTAACAGACTTCTAACTTTAAAAAGCACTTAATCGTGCCTGATATTTGTCTTAACAGCGTGCAGGTATCATGAAACTGATATCGAGATAGATAGGGCAATAATTCTTTCGACACAGCTCACGGTGCCAGCGTGTTTGCGTGTTCAACCAAACGATCATTTGCGGAGTACAGGCAGAATAAAAAGTTGGAGCGTGGGTACCTGGAATTAGAGTTCTTAAGAAAAAAGAAATTTGTTGTAGGAAACATTTTTTGTCTTTGTCTTTTTGCTATAAAAGTTATTTGGATCAGGAAGCCAGTGATTTGACTAGTTTGTTGTCATAAAATTAATAAAATTGACAATTAAAGAGCCTTTGCCTATGGATTACAGTAAAGCTTTAAACACAGTTAACGCTGACAGTTCCAAAGCAGATGATGACTCTATATTTTTCCCTAATACCCCAAAACAGGGATATTTACCGGTCTTACACAATAACTAACATAAGTCTACCTTCCTCCAAACGACTATAAAACTTAGATTTATAAGAATAAACACGTAATAAATGTCTGTGCTACCATTACGCTGGATTAGAATGTCGCCATGGGACAGGCCGGCAGCTTGCATATGTTCAAGTGATTTTTCACGGCTACGGAACCCGTGTTCAAAGGGCACGCAGTACGGTGTCGCAATCACGATCCTCGATCACGACTGGTCCTTCTACTATTCATTTGTATTACTTTCACAACTGAAAACAGACGCTACGGCCTTAAACTTAAGGTCTAAACCAACCGCAAAAGGATATTGGCTGGTTACGATTAAGAAATTTGCGATTAGACCATCCGAAAATGGGCTCTATTTAAATGCGATTAAAGGTCAAAATGATTGCGAAATTATGTTTGCTAAGTGGTAAAATGTCTCTAGACCGTGTCGCTACTAGCCTTAAATGCATTAAGTTTGTTTTAGAGATAATAATCGTTGCGAATGCAAGTGCTTTGTTGTTTCAAAGATAGAGTTGTTGTTGTTGATTTATTTTTGGTCAACCATTGTTGGACTTAATAAGGGTTGCAAATATTCAATTATTATATTGTGCTAGTAACGTTGTACACGCCTGTACTTTTGTACCTACCGTAGTGACTGCTTAATTATAATTTTAGTTATTCAGTACGAAGTATTTAATTTCTGCTGGTTTCAAAATAAATTAGCCTACAGGGTTTGAAATTGAAATATCTGTTCGATTAATTAAACATGATTTAATTATCTGACTATAATTATCTGTTTCTTTATTCAATTTTATGTGTGGCTCAAACTTGAGTTTAAGTTTTAATATATATTCAAAGGTTGTCGTAATTTAACGTTATTTCATTCAAAAGATTCAAAACTATGTCAGTAACAGGATAATCATCATCATCAGCCTATAATGTTCCCACTGCTGGGACACAGGCCTCCTCTCTGAGAGGATGATCAGGAGGTCATAATTATGTTTTCTAAGAACAGGAAACCTTATATATATATTTTTTTAATATTTTTCCGTATTTCATTATATTTAAGTTTGTACCTATACAGGTACAAACTTGATAAATTAGATTGTATAATTGTATTGTACTTTTTTAATAAAATGTAGGTAATGTAGGTAAAACTTAATTGCTGTAAATGAATGAATAAAACATTCCCACTTTGGAGAGAAAACTTTATAAGAAAATTCCATATAAATATTTAATTACAATATTACTCTGATAGTACAAGATGAAACAAACTAGAAATAGCTTAAGAAATACCAACATTTTCACCAAAAATAAAACAAGCTACGTCAAATAATTTCCACGTTTATTTTCCTTCCCTATTTTTTTGAGGAAAAAATATCAAAACATTCACCTAACCTGGTTTTATTAAAATAATTTCGGAAGAGTGCGTGAGGTGGGTTCCAATACTGCCTTGTAGCACGCAACCTCACCCACAAACTTATCTTTGCCGTTGACAAAATCAAACGGTAACTTATTTTGGTGCTACTCAACTAGAAAATAAACAACCTTCACCTATTTTTGTTTCTTTTTCAATTGAAGCATTAAGATTGTAAGTTTCCAGTATTACGGAGACCTAATCAGTGAGACCTGTCCCTTTAAGTTATAGCTTCGTATATTCCTAAAGAGAGAAAGATAAGAATTACGTTTAGGCAACACGAAGAAACTAATTAAGTTTGTATTTATCTGATGGCTCCCACATAGTTCGTCGATAGTTTTTCATTTCGTTTATGAGTTGTGTCAGTAAGTTAAAGATAATCATGTTTGCTGGCTTTTAATATAAGGTTATTTGTAAAACATTGAAAACTAACTATTTGAAAGTACTTAGGGTAACAATAACAATCATTATAAAAACAAATATTTTGAGTAACCATGGAGCTTGCCGGTTTCTTGGCCAACCCGAACAGAGAACAGTTTTTCTCGGTGTTTTCTACGTGCCCATGTGAAATATTGATTTTGATAAACAATTTTTACTATGAAACAAATCCCGAAAGATCCAAAAAAATCAATTCTTTCATCCAAATGTATTAATATCAAAGTACTTTTAACCCATGAAAAGTTGAATGATTTTTTTTTACTAATAACCCTGTATAAATAGGCCTATAGGTGTTTTGAAAAATAACTTTATTTTCAGGTTTGTGTATTTATTTGCCTTTCCTAATCATAGTTATCGTGTTCGAGGGAAATTAAGAGTTCAAAATAGATTGACTTTTTTATTGCATAATTGATCGAATTTTCCTAACATTGAAAGTCGTAATACCTACCTATTTATAAACTTTTAAAGAAAAAGGATGATTTTTCTCCTCATTAGACATGGACAGATAGTCTACCATTCAGCTTGAGAGTGAATAATTCTTACATTTCTCACTGCCCCACACAACATAAACAGAAACTTTAATAAACTGCAATTGATGACCTAAGTTCGAATTTACGGTGATTTTATTTTATTTTATGTTTAGACATTATTAAATAATGACCAAGTATTCAATTAGTTCGTAATCAGTGTCAGTGTAGACTAGAACATCTATTAAGATCATGAAATCGAAAAATAAAGCTGGTTTTTGGTTTTGGAAAAACTATCAAAATATCAATATTTTCGTCCAAAAAATAACATTAAAACAGTTACCTAAACACAATAAAACAATATGACACTCGCATCCCCCATCTTGCGAGCATTTCTCGGGCGGGGGGTGGGACACAGACAAATGACTAGCACCCCTGCTGCCCCAATGAGTTATGGCCACCAATCGAGCCGCGCCCGACAGCGGCCATTTTTAATTTTTAGGGGTACCTCGCACTCACCCTTGCCAGTATTATTATTAAGTGTGCGCAGTAGTGATAACATGACGAATGGGGTACGTAGGTATTTTTAATGGGTGTTAGTGTGGGGTACACACACTATCTTCTTTGTTTTTTAATAGTAAAATAATAGTTGCGTATCCCAAATTAGAAAAATAGGTGCCTGTTATCTATATCAGTTAGTTTAGATAAAGCATAGAGTACTATTAAATTTGTGAGTAAATGCAGTTTTTCTTAAAGCAATTAGGTAAAGGCAGCAGGTGCAATGATATGAAATAGCTACCCTTTGTTCTATCTATGCAATAAATTAGTCCAGTCAGTGAGGCCCATTTGAGTTTTTTAAACAATGTGATGTTTAATTTCAATGTTTTTTCAGCTTCTAAAGCCGAAGCGCCTCATAAAATAAAGATACCGGAGTAGGTAGGTAAGTAAGTCAACTGAAATAATAATCATAAACAAATGTTAAATCTCATTGAAATACCTACAACTTGGCACACGACCACTCATTGTGTTACAACACTAAAATTAAGAAGTTGATCCTTCCACTATACTTCAATAAATCCTTATAAGTTTATTAGTTCAGACTAAAGCTCCGCTGTACGTAAATATTTGAAGAGTGGCCCATTAAAATCAAGTTTTAATACGTCGTAAAAACTAATGCGCTCATAATCGTCGATTAAAACAAATTAAACCATAAACGAACATCAATGTTGACATAAATCACGCCCTCTAACGCTTCACTGTTGAACTACGGAACATTTGTCGCTTCACTATCGTCTCAATCTCGCTCGGATGATGAACGAGCACTTTTATTGCGGTTACACGCTTGTTTATTTACTGCTTTGTAATAGAATGTCAATAAACAACGTTGATAACTGAACGCGGCAATAAAATAATAATAAAACACGACAGTTATTGTGGCGGGAAGTGGCGCTCTCCTGCGTTTGGCCGCGAAAACGCAACAACTCGGAACAGAGACATCTGCCGGCGAATAGATGAACTAATTGCTCAAATTAATACTCCAAATTCTAAAGGCCGGTTTACATGATTCAAAGTAAAGAGGCGTTACTCTCTAGACTCTTTATCAAAAAGGCTACTTATTCCATAAACAGACTACGTGCACGTGTAAAAATTGTATTCATTGTATGAATGCCAGAAAAAAATAATTATTGTCTAGTTAACAAGCGAAGATCATTTATCACACGCTACGGCACATCAATAATTCATTACTAATAACACAGAGGCACTGACGTAATTAGTTCAATTACTCGCCCACCCAGTAATTCCGCCCCACCGTGTGGTAATTGAATTATTTATCTTTAGCTAAATTAGGAAAGGAAGATAAGTGCAATCTTCACCTTTAGCTAAGGTGTTCACGTTAGACCACATGTAATTAAGTGTGCGTTAAACGGAACGGAGACAATAGATGCGTGACCTAGCCCTGAGATTAATTCGCCTGATAACAAATTTAATTTAATACGCTGAGAGAAGAGTATTTTGTGTGGAACGAAACTTATTCTAATAAGAACTTGTAATATAAAATTATGATAATTAGATGTTTTTTTTTATATTACATGTCGATTTAATGGACTTTATTATAAAACTGTCGATACTGTCATGCTAAATTCGATTCTATTAATAGCTCCACAAATATTGAAATATACCAGTTATTAACCAATTCCTTATTAGGCAAACTGACGATAAGTAGTTTACATTCTAACTTGAAAATGTGATCTCCACACCATTAAATTAAGCAATATCCGTCCAGTCGGTTACAACCACATAGTTAGTGAATTTCTTATGCCTAGCAATCTAGGGATACATTACTATACAAGGACAATTACAAAGACATTAGTTAGAGGAACATTCTCCGGGTTCATTATAAAGCATCGGGTCCCCACGACCCTTGGATTGGTCTTTGGGTCCTGTCGAGGAATGTTGACTATTAGAGGGGACTAAAAATTAATGTTTCCAATTTGTGGACTATGCAGGCTTGTGTTCCAGTTTCGTTGTGTTGGTGAATACCAACCTTTTTGCTGGAAGTATGACTTTACTAACACATCATAAAATTGTTTTAATTCTGAAGGCCACTTCATTATTTTGTTCTGTCAATCTTATTGAAAATTTTTAACAGATCAAAATGCAATCTATTTCATTATTTCAATTCAATCTGTTCTTCTGTTTGAAAGACATTGGCGATGGCGTACCAAAACAATTTTCTGAAATAGAAAATTTTAATAAAAAAATATCGTACTCGTATATGAGTAAACCTTTCCATTTCGGATACCGCATCCATAATGACGTAGCGGCGCAGCCTTTATCTATGCAAGTTATTGTACATTATGTGGGAACAATTACACATCCATTAATCAAGGGAGTCCTCCGACAGTTTATTGCGCCTCCGGCCCTCAGCCCTCCAGCGGTTACAACCCTTCTAACTTGAATTACACCCTTTTCCAGCCACCCGACTTTGTACCAAGTTTACACTTGATTAGCCACGGCGACTTTGGAAAAGTTCGGCTCTATGTATCCGCTGTTCTTATGACAATGCATGATTTATGGGTAGAATTTTAGATTTGGTTATTATGTAGCTTACGGCGTTTTGAAGTGTTGGCCGTGAAATCTTATTATGGAATACTGTATGCTTGAAGTTATTTATCTACGAATATGTGTTATTTTTTGTTTAACACCTGCCTAATTTTATTTATAGAACGAATGTTTTTTAGTAGGCTTTTAAAGGCAGCTGACTTTAAAAAAAATCTTTTGTAACTGAGGAAGGGTGAAACATGTTCTTACTATTTTTCGACGTCTGGTGGAAGTGCCTAGAAGTGAAACATAAACACATTATGTAACAAATCATTCGGTATGCGGAAAACTTCGCATAATTCTCACATAATAATTTATTATCACACATTGACACAATGACAAATAAAATGTCGTACCTAGCTGTCAAATATTCACTTAACTTTTTAAGAATTTAAATAACACAATGTGTTTTTTTTCCTCACAATTTATCAAGTATGTTTGCTTTAATGAATAAGCCTAACAATGGCTTTTTTAGAAAAAAAATGGAAACAACTAAACTGACTCTTTAAATAATTCTTATCAGTAAATCTAATTTAAATTAAACTAGGTAGTATGCAAATAAGAAACCAACATTATCACATCATTACAATGCCATGTTGTTTTTTCTTAACTCCAGTTATTTAAATTAATTAATTTACGAATACTTACAAAAAATTGAATATCTCAATAACTGTAAGTAGTAATAATAAAAAAGTAAAGTATGTAAATAATCTTTTTTTCTACAAAAAATACAACAACCGTAACTACCAACTATGTATTATAACCCTAAAAAAACGTATCATTTTATTCGTATTAATTCAACACTGCAAAGTTAGCAGCACATAAGGCAATAACTGCGTTTTAAAGAGGCAGCTCGACGTAAGCGCAGCGCCAGTGCGGACATTAATAATTTTGGCGCGAACAAATGACGCGGCTGATTAATGATTTACGTACCCAATTCCGTGTTGTCCACGAGGGTATATGGCATAAGGTATACAATGTATGTGTCTATGTTGTTTGGTACATGTTAGGGATCGAGTTACCTATGCAACTGTTACATTTCTAAGGGTTAATTGGATGTTTACTAATAGAGTATCCATGGAATAGCATGGATACTCTGCGCCACTGTATTTTGGTTTTAATGAGCACCTATTTCATTCAAGCCTTTCAAACAGTCAAGCAATTCAAGTAGTTGATTTTTGACATATCAAGTTTATTGTTAATGAGTTTTTGGCAAATATGACAAAAGTATATTAATAAGCGATTCGTAAGCAAAGACAAGATTTTTTTATTATTATTCGTTTGGTAGTTTAAAAACTACGTCATGTAAACCAATCTTTATCAACAACTCAGTGTTGCCCAGGAAGCTTAAATATGAATAATTGAATGGTGTTATCACATTAACCAAACTAGAATTCTGCAAAAACACAAAAGAAAAAAACAGACGTAAAAATTAATACTGTTTTGCTATATTATCTATCTACCATATGCGACGTAGGACCCAACTGTGGCAGGTCAGGTGTCCCCTAAAGGTCCACTCCAAAGGGGCCCTCTGCCAGCTAGACGCTTTCACATGATTTATGGGGCCCTTATTGATACCCATTTTAATTTGGTCCCATTTGTACATGCATGTATGTAGGTATGTAGAGGTACTTTTCTGCTGCATATTAGAAAAGGAAATATCGATTGGTATGCCAACGTGGTATTAGTAATTGGCAACGTGAATGCAGTGAAGCAGTTCAAGAAAGTATTTGATGAGAAGAAAAACAAATAACATGACAGAAAAAAAACGTTATTACCTACACAAAAGCTACTATCCATTAAATTTTAATCAATGTGTTACGAAGAGGACTTGAAAAAAGATTTATCAAACTATAAATTCGTTAACAATTCAACAAATGAATCCACATATTACCCTTTTCTTTATGTAAAGCGGCCCATATTATCCGATTTGTATGAATACATTAATTACATAGGTCCATACATATATTTATATCAACTTTTCTAAACGTTCATTCTTTAGAAGATTTACTTGTGGGATAAAATTGGCTCCCATTTAGCATCGGCACCGATATCACAATACCGACTGCCAGCCGATTTAAATTTATTTCGGACGTCGGTAACTTCCAATTTAAACCTCTTAATCCTCTATGATGTATGTCGGTATTCGGCAGGATTAAAAGTTCCACGGAAAATAACCGGGAAAACCTTTTCCGGGGTCGGATTGACCCGGCCAGGAGCGGGATTAGGCGACCGGGATTGGATATACATAAATCTCGGACAAGGCTTTAAGGGCGACGCAATTAAGCCTCCGCGCTGATATGTCATTTTGTGACGAGTATTACCCAGATTTGGATAATACTAATCGGGTCCAATTCCGTTTTATAGCGGTGAAAATATAATAATTCGAATATTAAAATTCAGCAGCGGACATGTACAACGCACAATGGTCGCTCTGTCGGGCATTGCGTCATAAATAATTCAATTTCATAGTAATAAAATACGCGTGACCAGCGCAACGGCGTGAAAACTTTTCAGCAATTACGGGTTGAATATAACAAAAAGCGTCGGTCGATCCGACACGGCGGGGTCGCTCAGGCCCGTCCGACGCACTCGTAATTCATGCATCAGCTTGCGGGATAGGGTTGGCCACGACTCCACGAGTGCAGCGCCGATGACTTATAGTTTGTATTAATACGCTTCGAACACAGGAATCCAATCTGACTCGGATTAATTAATTTATGCGGGAAAAGGTATTATTATTCAATAATAAAATTGGACTTGAAACGTTTTACATTTGGATAAGGAACTTGTAATGTATAGAACAGATAGGTGATTCAAATAATGATATAGATCTGGTTAGCTAAAACATCTATTAGGCTACTGAATATATGATGAAATCAGTAAATCATTGTTAAAAATCTAAGTAGGTGGTGTGCAATTTAAAATATGAAGAGTTATTGCCAAGGCGAACGATGTAGGCACCTTGAAACTAAAAAGGCATGCCTAATTAGTTAAAGTAGCAATTTTTTACAACAAGTGAAAAGTTATGTAAGCTGTTGAAAAATTGCGTTGAGTACTTTCATTAATCTTAATAAATTAATGAATTTGCTATGTTAGGTACGACGGCTTTCACAAAAAAATTCTTACCGCAAATGTAGGTATATTTTATAGGTGTTATTCCAAGAATACAAAACCCATAGAACAGAATGCTTGTCGAGTTACCTCAGACACATAAATTCTACAAAATTACTAAGAAGTAATTGATTTATAGCAGTTTAATTATCGCAATTAGATACGCCTCCTAATCAACACGCAGATAAGCGCTGCGGGTTGCGTTAACCCTGCATAATATGCAGAGCTACTTATTAAACGCATGCCTACTAAATCCAATTTATTAATTTAGATTAACTTCCGAACGTTCCTAACGTGTCTCAAATACAAACCAAGAAGCAAAAAATCGTATTCCATATTTAGTCACCCGGATGTGACGAGGTAAGCAGCCATTAAAATTAGGGTTGGGCCACGAAACCCGCGACTAGGGCAGGGCCGGGGCCGGCGCGCCCTGGGGCTCGGTTCATCGAAAAAAAACGAAACAAAAAACACACATACAATGAATAACTGCCCCGCATCGATACAGATGAGATGAAAGATTTCTCAATGTCCGCCCGTTGTTCTCGTTACTTGTAACTCAATATTGAACTCAGCTCGTTTTTGTTTTTATTGCTTCATAATGTTTGTACGAATATAATGAACATACAAATTAAAATAATAAATTTGTTAAAACGTAAGCCGAAAGCTCGGTTGTTTCGTGCAAAAGAATTAAAAAAGTGGAAGAATCTCCAACGATTTCATCATTACGCCACAGGAGCAAAAAAAGCGTATTTACTTCAAAAACATCTACTTAATAACGGACACGAAATTAAAAAGCAATTTGGTAACCGTTACTAATTTAGGCGGCGCGGCATGGAGCTCTCAATTTGGGAGGGGCTCAGGAGCGAAGCGCGGGGAGGTGGGAGCCCTAATCTAAAAGCTGTCAGTTAACGCGGCAGGCAGCTGTGGCCGGCGCGCCTGTGTGCACCCTTCCTTATATTCCATACATGCTTTCCTATCCAGGTAGCATGCGACGTAGGTATTCTCCCTACCGTCCACTACCGCATATCAAGAAGCAAATCTATGAAGCACCGCCTCGAAATGTTATTATACAATAACTATTCCATGAAATTTTAATTGACGGAGTCGTATATAACTTACCTATTAAATTAAAGACCGCGCTCAAAGCGTGAAATCCTATTAATTAACTAACGCACTGTGTCATTTTGATTTACGTACCGGGATATGTATAGGTGCCTAAGAAAATCGAGTTTCCCATTACAGTCGGTGTCCCAACCTCATTAGTTGATATATTAGACTTGGAAAGCAAAATTTATAATAGAAAAAATACTATAAGTCACTGCCCACATTCGGGACAGATTAAAATCTTTTTACACACCGGCTAATTCTTGTCGGCCCACGCGCTTTTAAACTCGAACACCGAAATATGAACACCTTGGTTAGCTGTCTTTATAAAAATATAAAGTTGTATGTGGAAGTTTCGTAATTAGCATAAGTTTGTGAGCAAAGAGTCGGTTTTTCCATTTGTGGTGGACACTAATTCGACATGTCTATTTTATGATATGTATTTTCGTGTGTCCGGCAGTCAGTTGTCCATAATTCAATATTCTTTATTACTATATAAACTCATAAAGTTGACTGGCACGCCTCTGCCGGTGTCTGATGTCTAATCAGATATTTACTTAAACAGGCCTTTACAAGCGTTAAATTGAATAAAATGAGACAATTTAATGTAATTTACAGTATCATTTAACACTGCTACGTATGTAATTCCAAAAGAATCTGTGCTTCAATCTTTTATCAAATCCATTTAATATTGATGAATAATTATGTTCAATATTTGTTTCTGATAATTATCATCAATACTTATGTAAATGAAGTTTTATTTATCTATTTTATCAGACAATTTAGGAATCACTGATAGATATTTTATTTTTTTCCTTCACAGATTTTTATATCCAAAAATTCTTATTTTTGTCTCCGATTATTACCAAATATAATTAAGACTAAAACAAGTTTTACTAAACTAGATACAGAAGTATTTAATTAAATAAAACTACTACTATTTCCAAATAAAAGACAAAATACTATCTAGCAAAATAATCTAAAAGAAAACAATTTCTTATATCCACGGAGGCATTTACTTCGGATATTCATGTTTTTACGGGAAGTGGGTGTAGTTGCCTAATTAGGGCTTAAAATAATAGATAATTAAAAGGTTACCCAGTATATTTCTTATCTATAAAATATACAACAGGTGTGTGGCAACAAAGGGAAGGAAAGAAGATACTCTATTAAATTAATTTAAACTATGTACTCACAGATGCGTGTACGCAGGTAAAAAAAAACGGCCGCTATTTGAAATGTAACCGAGAATGTTTTTAATAGTTAAGTAAAGTATTTAATGTAACTAGAATTAGAAGCCTGATGAGTTTTGCAAGGTTGGTATAATTTTCAGCTGCTTTCCGGAAATTAATTGTATAACTTAATTAAGCTCATTACAAATGTAGCATCAATAGCTAATATACAGTTTAGAGATCAATAAATTGCAATGAATGTACTAACTGTTTACCTATAAAGCAATAATTTAAAATGAATCTTAACTTACGATGTGCATATTGGATGGTTTATGGAATTTTAAGTGAACATCAAACAGGTAATAGAAGGTGTAGCAAAATCCATTAAAATTTGACCCTAAGAAAGTGATGGCCCTTTAGAGTGTTCACCTTGCGGTATCAGTTTTCTATAACCAGCTTAGCCTCAGGCCATGGCCTGGCCATATGAAGGAGGGCTTGGCTGTATTGTTTATTATCCATTTCCTTTACTCCTGACGGGATAATAACGTTCGACTCTCGGTTACTGGTCTTGTTGTTTGTAAGTGCTGCAGTACTGAAAATTGTATTTAATTTTGTTTTATTACGTTTGTGTTACTTCTTGTCACACAAAGAATCATATGAAAACATAATTTTGATTGTATTTTGTTTTTGAAAAATAACATCTTCGAAATTTTAAAAAATCGTAAATCTTTTTGCTTGTTCTACTGTAGCAGAGCAAATAAGATGTTTATCTTGTTTTGTATACCACATAAGGAAATAAATTATCCTATCTATTCGATCTATTATAATATCTACTGAATCTATTGATTTTAATATATTGATAAATTCATTATGTATTCAGTATGATTCAACGAAGTAATCAAACGCCAAGTTTATTACTATGAGTCAAAACTTTTAATGAAACAAACATGGCTTGAGTTATTTATACCTATTATTCAATTAGCTTATTATTATTTGTATAAAATACATAGATTTGATGCTTTTAAATGTAAATAATATAAAAAAAATCATTTGAGCTTATCCGTTTCCGTCATGTGAACTTTGTTTCTTGTCCATGTGTGGTTAGCTCATTGAATATTGGATTAACAAGTCAAATTGCAAGGTTAAAAGTTATTTATTTATCCTCAAGTGCTGATTCATACTGAATTATTAGATACTGCTGCGTGTTCAACTTATTCTTTTTCTGTTTCGTGTCTTTTCAAGTTTTTTTTTTTTTTTTTTTTAAGCAACGAATGATTAGATCTGTTTGAAAATTCTAGGCACCCATCCTGTCTATTGTCACTTTTGAATTATAATTTGAAACCATTTATCATTGTCTCTTCCTAAATTCAAATCGCTCGGACATGCGACCAAATTCTAAGTTCCATCGAATAAATTTTTGCCAATGTGTCTGGTGGTCTTACTTATTTAATTCTTTAATACAGTCAGTAGAATCTTTGTAGTCTTAAATATAAATTATGGTATCTATAATATCGTGTGCTGTTAGTGTGGGAAATTAATAATCAATTTCGTTTGCTATATTGATCTCGATCTGTGACAAATCAACAACCGATTTGCCTTTCCGAGTCTTAAAAATTTCTAATCAGAAGCACAGGAACAAAGGAGCGAGATTTAGATTGAGATACAATATTAATTTCGAGTGGTAGACTATGGCTATTAAATAGTTTATGAAAGTTTTCAATATAGAGTTTAAGTTGTGACAGTTCGCTAGCCCATCACCCACGCTCACAACCATCTCGTTTCTCTCAATTGAGTCTTACAATTTGCGCGGGAAGATAACTGATGCACTCCTTCTTGTTCCTAGAATATTTAGTTACGTATTATATATTGACAAAAAGTCTTTTGATCGAACAAACCTTTAAGATCGCACATAAATCGAATAAAGAATTATTTAAATATTATGCTAATAAGAATAACACACCACCTACCTTTGCAAAATTAACAGCGTATGCACATAAATGTGACACTTTAGTTTATAATATTTGAATTAGAATCAGGCATAAACGTTGGTCTGAAGATACGACCAAAACATCTAACACAGAGACCGGTTTCGCGACCGCCGAGCCCAAAGAAATCATCGGGGACACTTTATAAATTCTGAATAAACCGATTATGCAAAGCTCTGCGAACATTGATAAAACAAGAAACAAATAATAAGGGCTTGTGATCGAATCCCGAAGTGATTTGGGTAACTTCCTGTTTGGGGAAACACTGGAAATTAGGTTTGCACGTGAAGAACGTGGAACCAAAATGGATACATTAGTCCACGTCTGAATATAGATCTTTTGATCAAATCGACTAGCTGTGTATTCTGTAGCTTTCTATGGCGAAGTTATTTTTTTAATTTAAAGTCAAGTATTCTCATAACACAATTTTTGTTCTAATGTTCCCCAAGACTTCTTTATTGTTTCATTTCATCTCAAAAAATGAACAAAGACAAGTGACATCCTAAAGGCACTTGTACAAAAGGGCATTTAAAAAGAGAAATTTCATTTACTCACGGGGTGCCCAGTTTTTACAGTGATGCTCAGAATCCTTTGCCCTGGCGACATTTCAATAGAGACTAAAAAATAAACAATAGAAATAAAAACTTGCAAGGCTAAAGAGGAAGGCCGGTCGACGCTAAATGAAAGAAGTTTGTAAAAAAGTTTGACACATTTTTAGAAACATCAGGCACGAAATGCTCGGTCGCGAGGACCGATCGTAAATTTTCTGTAGCGTCAGAATGAAAAAGGGGACATCATTGTTGAAAATTTTCGAACGCATTCTGTGATTTCGTATGTAATCGAGTCACTTTGCATGACAATAATAAACGCGGTGCTTGTTTGTGTTCGCATTTTTACGTCATTTATTTAGTCCACATGATAACGTATTCCATTAATGTCAACTACTTTTATCAATTAAACATTTCATTTGAAACTCATCAGTTACCTACTAGGCCAACTTTCTATTGAGTGGGGCAAAAACATGGCGTCAGTAAATATTTTGGCTCCCATTTACGACAAAACCCCACAATCAATTTGATCTATTCAATTCCACCCCAAATATTTGGTGCGATACATTTTGTTGGATCCCGAGATTTCCTCGCGATTTCTTTTGGCAATCAGATGTTGGATATTGCAGGCGGCTCTGCTTCCCCCGATATATTTCCTGTGCGGATAAGAGGAGTGAGCTTCTTTCTACAGAAGCACGATAAGAATTTCATTTCCTCGAGGCTGTGAGAGCTTCGCTATCTAAGGAAGTCGCTGACAAAAATACCTAAGTGATAAAAGCAGAATTCAGTACAGGTGTTGGCAATATCGTGAGCGTCTTTTATTTTGTTGTTGAAAGTACAGCGAAGCACATAAGTGTTCATACATAGAGCACTCTCGTACAAGCTTTCAACGAAAGCATGAAGCGTGACTCCCCGCCAGAATTTACTAAAATGATAATGAAAAATGTTCGATAAAAACAAAAGAGCACGATTTCGGGGAATAACAAAACGTTTCGGATGGAGGTTTGATTTTATGAATTCCCAAAGCTAGGTCTGAACTTTTGTTTCGGTCCTTTGATAAAAAAAGTTATTCGACCCTCCGATGTAGGTGAGCTGTATTGAACTTTGACATGGCGAGATAAGGGTGGTTATCGATTGGAAAGGTTATATCGATATGGTTTGATTTCGCTTTTAGGTCTGAGGATCGGGATGACATCTTTTATCGCGATGCATTCCGCTCGCCGGTCTTTAAAGAGTTTGTGTTAAGCCGCTATGTATTTCTAACATGTTTAATATTTTGTTGACATTAGCATTACTTAAACGTATTTAAAACAGTATATTTTTTAACACATAAACAAAATCAAGGTCGAAGAGATGTATCCAGTTAGAAAAGTTTTAAAAACTCATAGTATAAAAAAGATCGAAATTTAAAAATAAACTTATGAACCAAAAGTAAAAAATAATCTAGTTTAGGAACGAACAAAATATAATTAAAAAAGTAAATTTTGCAAACTTTGTAAAGTTCATAAAAGTAAAGTTTAAAACTTGATTGATACTTACAATCAACATAAATCCTTATAAAATCTCGATCGAATCACTTAATTGGATTATCGATGACACTAGCACATCAATAAACAATCTTCAATATCACTATCAAAAACACCAAGACGAATTAAATTCATCAAAGTTTCTTGTTGGACCACTATAAATAAATAAAAAAAACAACAATTAATAATTGCTATTATCTTGAACTTGGACGATTAGGTTCTCATAAAATTATTAGGCGCTTTTCCGACCGCGTACACTACTACGATACGTATGGCCTATACAAATCCTTATTTACAACTGACACTGTTGTCCATACTATAACAGAGTCGTGTTCTGTGTTCACATAGAACGGAGAAGGCATCTGCTCGACATTACACGAAACCTATGCTACGATAAAACACCGCATCAACCGATCCAGAATGTTTTTACACAACTTCACGACCCCAGTATACAAGCTCGACTGTAAAAAAAAGTCACGCGGTAGGGGAAAAATTTCGTAAGCCATTATCCGACTCTATACAAAAGTTTGACACGAACACTTTGCGCTTGGGCACAGTCTATTTTAGTGAGGCGCGAGACGGGTATATTTTGAGGGCGACTAATCGCGGCGCGTGCGACTGAGATAGATAGATGAATGTGTGTCGCATTTGAATAAAGTTTAGGGGGACCAAAGAATCGTGAGCCGTGGGACGCCGAGTAGGTGGTGATAAAGCATTCGTAGCGAGCGCGTTCCCAAATCGAATACGATGAGTAATAATATTTAAAAAGCAAGATTTGTTACCTGTCGACCGCCGGGAGATAAAGCCCGATGTTTTTTGGGAGAAAAATACAATTAACTAGCCAGAGATCATAAATCATTTTGTGTACTGATCCATGCGCAGGCTCAGGTTGTACAATTATGCCTTTTCAGAAAAAAGGAAAGGTGACGCTAATAGAAAACTATGGCGTTTTTTAGAGGGACGTTTGAATAGAACAGATAATTAGAGCATTAACCGCAGCTAATTTTGAAAAGAAAACGTAATTTGGCGAGGTAAAAAACTTTTTGAGTAGGTTGTTGTGCACCCTGGAGCTACAATATTTGAATTAGCTACATCCGCAAATTATTGTTTTGTGCCTTTTTACCCACGACGGACAGTTTGTAAATCTGATATAAATGATCGACCTCATAATTGGTCGATAGGAGGAACCGGATCGGTATGTTTATTTCAAAAATGAATTACAAAAGACTGGCTGTATCCGATGAATTCATTGTTTTAAACAACAATTTAATGAATCTCTCACCAAAATTACTGGCATCGTGCGTAAATTTAAAAGCTTTTAAGTTTTGCTGCAATAAAAGGTGAACACTCAATCACGGTAAATTTTAAAATTGCGACCTGCCTCAAGCATCAATTACGACGTGGGACTCGGGCACCTCGAATATCGCGAGTGCACCAATCGCTCGCGTTCGAAAATTGCTCGACAAGACCTCTTGGAAATTGTCGGGCAAGCGCTTTCAGAATTGCGGAGCCGACCGACAAATCGGGACCCGAACAACGCAAATTATGGACGCGACTGTGAATCGAGCCGAGTCGAAAATTGCACTGCAAGTCTGCGATCGGGAGGTCGTGCGCGCCCTAATGAAGACGTTAAGCTAAATCGTGGCCGCTCTTATAGAATGTTATTGTGTTTATTATTGATTTTTATGACAACATCATTTTATGAAGGTGGCGCTTAACTTGCCAAGTACGTCGTGCCAGAATAAATTTTATCCAACGGCCAATTTTATTCAAACCTTGTCGTCAAAGTTAAGGCCAGAAAACATAAGCTAACCACGTTCTACATAAAATATGGAGTGAAATAAATTTCAACACATACAAAAAGCAGTGTCACAATAATCAACACAGGCAATTTAATTTAAGCGACATAAACACGAGGCTATCTGGCACTGGCATCGATATTAAGGGTGTGCTAAATGACAAACTGCGGCCGAGAGAGAAATGCTTTAAAACGGTGTAATTTTTACTGTTTATCTCTGGATCTGAAAGGAGATTTCACATTAAAAATACCACCGATGAGTGTTTAACATACTCAGAGTGGATGCGAGCGAATTAAGCTCATCTACATACTAAAGTAAAAGACGCATACGTCGGCGATTCGCTTCGCGGTTGCGCGTAGCGCATTGATTAAAGGCTTTCGCTATACACGCTCTGAATGTTTGCTGGATCTTTTTTAAATTAATGCTTACACCGTTTTGTATATTAATTTTGATACCTTGTATTATAATTTGGTGAAATGTTCCAAAATGAATTATTAGCACGCAAAATTAAATCTAACAGCGTGTTTGTACGCTACCGGATACAACTGAAACATATAATTTGTGGTCATCCAAATAAAACTACTGCTACTGATTACTATTTGTTCCGCATTTATTTTCGGTAATGAAAAATTAAAGATATCATCTTACTACGAATTACTTTCATGCTGACTTCATTAAAAAAGTAATTTAATAAAGTTGATTGAACCAAGATTTAACGCTGGTAACATATTATTAAGTCACAAAAAACAGAACTTTGATTTACACCCGAGAATTAATTAATGCTTGTGTGCGATTGCGACATCTTTATCGTACCCATGAGAGCAGCAACGTTTACATGAAATATTATGAGTGGCACCGAAATCGAGTCTGTACTTAATTCAGTAAAAGGATCCATTATCCAGATCCTCGCAATTGAGATACGAAAAAATGTAACCACTTTTACAAGGCGTAGCTTTGGCAAATAAAAATCATACAAGGCACAATATCCCTCAGTAGGTTGTATACTACAGTATACATATGGTTTATAAGGCACAGCGGTATAATCGATTGAACACACCTCTTGATGAAGATATTACAGCGGGCCCGGTTTAGCTTTATTTCTGGACCGGTATGCATAACCTACACATTTAGATGCCTACCTGGAGGTAGGAGGCACCGCCAGTATTGTTAGGTCACGGGTAAGAGCTCTTATATTTAAACGCAATCGGTATTAGTATGTTTATTTAGTCGTTCCTTTGAGGTTTATAATTAGTTATTAGCAGTGTCCATTTGTGAGATAGGGAATTGAATTTAAGTACTGAATATCTGTTATGTTTGGGACTAATGGCGCAACACTTTCAATTAGCTTTTGTAATTAGCTTTGTTTTAATGCATTAACACTTTACATTACTATTACATAATACCAGAACCTTACTTTGATGCTTATTAGTGTCCTTGATTCTTCATAAAAGCTTCCCTCGCAAGCTTTTCCATTGTGCCAAAAGGAATCCAAAAAAAAGTAAACGCGACTTTTCTCAAAGAAAATATAATATAGCGGGCGATACTTCATAATAACTACAATATTTCTCGGGAGTCCCATTAATCCCACCACCTAATATTTCAGAAGCCAATAAGCCACCCAACCCTCGAACGCCGCTGTAATCTAAACGACCTTTTTTAAAACTAATAAAAGAGCTGGTTCAAAATAGCCACCGAAAATTTTCGAGAGGTTCGAATACTGGTGTTATCGTCGGTAAACAAGAGCCTCGCAGCAACTGGCTAATGATAGACATCAATCAAGTTCGTCAGTGTAAATACTTTAGAAGTTAAATGCGTTTATTTTAAGGCGTCTCGTTCGCGTTATGTTATGATTTATCAATGTCTTGTACAATAAACTGTTTTGAAGACCTGCTAGGTATATTTTTAGAAGAGATTTATTGAATAATTTGCCTGGTCGAGTTTTAATCTAGAAAACTGTCAGTACGCTTAGTGAAAATAATTGGCATTTTTTGGGAGATTTTCTGTGCCTCTATGGTCTTTAGATAGATTTTTTTTTTTAGTTAATCCTGAGAGTTAAACGTAAAGTTGCCAAATGATTGGTTAAATTATTTTATTTCTTAAATATTTTAGTTATACTCGTAGGTACCCGTTAAGTTTTAAACAAGAATGCAAAATTTTTAAAGAAACTGGTTTAACACTGTACAAGAACATACTTTATATTTTAGTCTTTTTCATCCACATTTCCGTTCGATTAAAAACACAATCATTCAGTACATTCATTGAGATATAACTTTTATAATAACACGGAGAACTGGCCCTGCGGTGTTGCAATGGCTTTATAATTCTGCACTGATTACAAAGGGGAGCCGGCGGCCGCAATTTCGTCTTGTACCGATCGTGCTGTACATAAATTATCAGTTATTGATGAAGACATTAAGCTTACGTACCCCGTACAACAATTATTGAATATCGGATTTTTGGTTGCAGGCGCAGGGTTGAGTTGGAATTCGTTACGCTGTAATGAGAGGAAGATAAAGGATTCGTTTATTAATAATTTCATCAGTTTTAAGATAAAATTCCTTTTAAATCTGTAACTTAATTCATAACATTAAAACAAATGTTCTTCTTATATTTTAAAGGAATTTAGCGAAGCTGATTTGAGATCTGAGTCTGTGGTTTTGCTATAGCAACCTGTGGAACGTTATTTAGATTAAATCAAGATTTGTAGGTACTCCGCCGCTATCCGGATGCCGGCTAAATATTTAGAACTTATGTATCATGTCAAGCAATCTCACATTTGAAACTGGTATAACCCATGTTTTTATTATATTTATGCAATTTATAGTCTTACAAAAAACAAACTGTAAATGTGTAACTTTTTTGCCTTCTCGCAATGTAAATAGCTACTCATACACGCAGAGAAATGTATAAGAGAACTTCTGGTTGCAACCGTGACAGCAGGACTCACTAGTTGACTTTACAACATTTCTAGTAATAAATACTAAGTAAGTAGTAGATGTAACAAGGACTTAGTATTTATTACTAGAAATGTTGTAAAATAAAGTCAACTGGTGAGTCTTGCTGTCACGGTTGCAACCAGAAGTTCTCGTATAGGTAGCCAGACATTTCTCTGCGTGTAGTATGCTGTTATAAAATAATGTTACATTAATTATAACTTAATAAAAACTTAATTTAAGTATAATATAATGTTAACAATTTAAGCAAGTTGTTGGTGGCTTAAACAACCACGATAATGCATTCACAAGTTATTTTTCTCAGCAATTACAACCCGTAACCTTTTTATAGTTTAAAGATTCAGGAAAAACAATAAGAAACACTTAGAATTACACAAGCGTCTCGTAAGAAACAGAGTAGCAAGGAAGCAACATATTCCATAATTTTGTCACCGGTACTCGAGAAAGAATTTTGGCTTTGATGAGGTCCGTTCAACAAACCCATACCGCTCTCGTGAGTCAAAAAGTGGCAACTCGGAAGAACATAGTTTCATTTTTGTTTTTCACAGCTGGCTGTCATAGCCTGAAATACCTCGACGGGCTTAAAATAATCTTCATCAATGTAGTACTATTATAGATGAAGAGAAATGCGTTTTCATAGACCCCTCTCTCTCTTTTTTCGAAACATGGATTTGTTGAGTTACCGCTTTTCGGCTTACGGACGCATCGTACGTGCCCCTAATGCGCTATAAGGGCAATCGTCATTTTCATTTCCGATTTATTCCGAGTCGAACCGATGTTTTGCGGTCGCCTTTATTAATAAACGATTGTTTTCGCGTCAGCTTTTGCACTTCGCTGAATCAGTAATGAGAACAGGATTTTTAAAATCTCAATTTCTTACAACTTCATGATGGCGACAACCAGTTCCACCTAATTTTGATGTTAATTGCTCCAAGAGCGGGCAAATAAGTTTAATTATACACCGTTTTGGTGCGATTATAATTAGTGAGACACTTCATGAAATTGGCTGAACCCTTCAAGTGTCGTTCTACTTTACTTTTTGTCAGTACTGTACGCAATTAGGTCCTTATTCTGTAACGTTTTATTCTTTAAAATATTATCGATACGATTGTAGTGAGAGACAGTCGAATGATTTATGGAACTCGCGCCTCGGCTTTAAATAATACATCGCCGTAAGCTTTCAACGTCTTAGAATGAAAGTCACGACTGTAATTTTAAAACGTCGATATGGATGTTTGATGATTTTATTATTTGTTCACCATATTTCACGATCCCTCGTAACCGCAGTTGAATATTCTCAAGGTTATTCGTTCTGGGTTTGCATTGTGAATACAATATTAAATCAAATCGAATTTATGTGCTTCAAATTATGTGTTTGTTGAAGAGGCTATGTGAAATATTTACTTTATTAAAAAGCAATTCTTATCTAAAAAAAGTGAAGAATAAAGAAATTACCATTAAAGCTTTTGTAATATGTTTACAAGAGCTCTGATAATCATGGGAGCTTTTAGAATGTAAACTGCAACTGAATATTTATAATAAGACATAAATAAAATAATATTTAATTATTACATACAATATGTTTTACATATAACTGCCTGTTTGAACTAAGAACAAATTACGTAGGTAATAAAGTAATTGTCTAATAAAATAAATCATCGAAAAGCAATAAACAACCTAAGAAGTAAACAATAATAATTGAATAAACCGACAGTAATATTGGTAATCGTAAAACTTCATTGATTTTCAATGAGCTTCCACAAAGTATAAGGTATTAAGTTCGCAATTCATACTTCAAATCATGCAGACTTGCGACTTGCTAGTTAAAATTTTCCGACTTTAGCGATTGCGATTAGTCGTTTCGTTAAGAGGTAATTCAAAACAAAATACATAAATAAAGATAAAATCCAGTAGGAGACACTATTATACCTACTGTAATTTAACATTCATCAAAATAAAAAAAGATCTAAAATTTTATTTCAGCAATAAATTGTGAGCTTTTAAACGAATCTATAATCTCCTCAGTGCGTTTCTTCCACATCCTATTAATGTTGAAACCTGATATATTTTTATTATTTATTGATTAAAAATTACAAAAATGCAAGGATTACGGCTAATTTATTAAAAGCATATTTATTGAATAAAAAATAAAATAAAAACACCTACAGACATGCGCCTTTGCAACTCATATTTTTGGTTAATCAGTGATCCCCTATTCAAAGTATAAGTGTTGCAGTCAATAAATACATACATTATAAATAGTCTTGTTACTTTTTAAAGTTGTTTCTAATATTTTTCTTTCTTTCAAATATTCTTACTTCTTCTTATTTACGTTCCTTTTTATGTTTTTTTTTTTTTTTTCATTTACTAGACATCATTCTGTTTGACCAAAAACTTTACTTATGAATAACAACTGTTAATAAAAAGTTAAATGGATTTTCATTACCTTATCATTTTTGTCAATTCTGTTAGTTACGTTGAGCAAAGCAAAAAATAAGAAACGATTTGCGCACAGTTCCCTCTTTAAAAAAAATGTCACAACAATTTAGTCGCGTCGCAAAATCGCCAGTCTGCACCCACAGTAAGATTGTTTACGAGCATCATTGTTTGCTCTGCTCTCCGTACTATTGTGGCCGAGTCCGCTATTATTTTATTGACTTCCTACCAACTGGTCGGTTTATTGTGCAGGTTAGTATACACTGAATTGTTTGTTATTAAGCACTAGTTGGTTTGTTAATCGTTGCGTTAATAGGACGGTTACGTTGTTTTATCAAAGAGGATTGATGTGATATCAGATTTTTTGATGTTGATAGATACCTATTGTTCTAAATGATGTTTATTGTATGCACGTCTAAGAAGTTACATTATTTACGTCGTCGTGTGGGTGCTTAGCACTCTTGCCAAATAAATAAGATAAAAAACCATACAAAATCACGAACTTGATTGGTACTTGACCATAAGGGATACCAGTTTATGAAGCTTACGGACATTACAGTCTTCAAAATGTAGTTTTTTAAAAGTTCCAAAGATCTTCTACATTTTGAGGGCAAGGAACAGATGCACTGGGGTGTGATCGTGATTGTTGGAAAATGCACTGGGGTGTGACGACAAACCACGCAATCATTTAAGGGTTAAGATATCTTCTGATATTATCATTTTCATGGCTGTCTTATGCATTTTTCAAATTTCAATCTTAAAATAATCTGTTAATGCTTTTCGCTGTTCAACTAATCTACTGCCAGTGTCCTTTATAACCCAGCATCTTATGCAAAACTTCTCCTGCCTCAGAAAAACTAAGCAAATTGCTTTTATAATAATTTAATGTAAGTGATTATCAAACCGAATTTCATTTCGCGTGGCGTTACTGTCTGCCAGGTATGTACGTTTTGTAGCTCCCTGCTTCCACTATGATTTACTTAGCTACCCTTCAATTTGTCAACAACATGAAGCCATATTTTTCAATAAACCAGGTGTATATTCTAAGCCTGATTTATGGACACAACTAACTTAGATTCTAGTTTACCTGCAAGTACTGGGTCTCCACGATGTAATGAAAGATGTCTCACAGTGTTAGTTATTAATAGACTGTCTTGGCAATTAATCGAATGCAATTTACTTGAAAATGAATAGCTCGTCGTGCAATATTAATTGCAAGTTTTGTGCAAATCTTTGTAAGTCCACTGTATTAACACTTTTCGTGCAAAAACAGGAAGTTTTAGAGTGGAAAATAATGGTAAAACCGTGTTTTTCCTTGAGCATACTGTTCATATTTTAAATGTTTTATTACCGGAGTTTATTCATTTAAACAGGTTTGTTACGAAAATATTGTTATTGCGTAAAGTCGTGGAGGTCTGTAAAGAGGAAAATCGTGCAGCAGCATGTTGCTACTGCCAACTTGTGTGTTCATTCTGAATGACTCTGCATGATTTGGTACCTATCTTTCGTACATAATTATGTTATTTTAGATCATAAAGCGTAATTGAAAACTTGAATAACAATTAAAGCTATATTTGGCTATTACCAACTTAAGAATAAAAAATACTAGTTTGCGAAGCGTACGTCGCACAAATCATCTTTATTCATTAGGTTTACAAAAAGAAAATGCATTTTAGATATAAATTAAATATCCATGGGTGACAGGTTAGATAAATAACAATCATACTAAATGTTTGACTCCGCTGCTATAGTATAAGGTATAGACAACACATAACTTTTTACCAAAAACTACTTTGAATTCTATCGTCATTATTCGGACAACGACATCGGAAGACGTTTTTTTTCTATAAACTGTATACCTTTTATCGCGAATCGGCATTTTCAACGACATCTCAAAAACCGGTTTTGAATCAAAACTTCTCGATTTTAAATGAATGAAGAATGTTTTGGTGACGATTGGGAATTTTCTATTCGATTTATAAATTTTATCGATACGAATGGCGAACGTAAATCAATCGATGTTATGAGTTTTAAACATTAGAAAAGTAAATAGAAAAAGGGTTTCTAATCAAGTAGTTTCCGGTTATGTTAATTTGTTTTGATTGTAATCTTACGTGGCCAGTTTTAAAACATATGTATACCTTATACACTTCTCATCAAAAAAATCGAAACACCTCGCAGTTTATGATTTGATAACGATTATCAGAAAAATGTGTATATTTAGGAATAAATGTAAAATGTCATTTAATAGTGAGTAGTATGAGGTTTTTAAATCCTAATGTTAATGTTCTAAATTCAAATTAAGTCTTCATAGGTTTCGTATTTTGTATAATGAGTAATTTTTACCCTGTATGGAATATGAAGGAAATGGGTAAAACAACACGCGTAAATGAAAAAAAAATGTAAGAAACGTTTATTTAATAACTTGTATTCCCTCCGCGAGCTCTTATTACTGCTTCCATACGGTTCTTCATCGATCGGATGAGAGTCACGATCACATGTTGTGGTATATTATCCCATTCCTCTTGGATTGCATTTTGCAGCTGGCTAAGTGTTTCTGGGGCTGGATCTCTTGCTCGAATTCGTCTCTTTAATTCATCCCATAGATGTTCAATGGGATTCATGTCCGGGCTTCTTGCTGGCCATACCATAATGGAGATACCGACTTCGGTAAGATAATCTCGTACGACGCCCGCGGTGTGAGCTCTAGCATTGTCGTGCATGAATATGAAGTCGTTGCCAATAAAATGTGCATAGGGCATCACATGAGGTTCAAGACACTGTTCGATGTACCGATGAGAGTTTAGTGCAGGCAGCCGTGGCCCAGACACAAAGGCAAGTTCTGTCTTACCGTCGGCGCTGATTCCTCCCCAAACCGTCCACGAACCGCCACCATAGCTGACCTTTTCTTCAATGCAGCATGGTGCAAAGCGTTCTCCATCTCTTCTGTAGACCTTGTTCCTTCCGTCGTTACCATACAGCATAATTTTACACTCATCAGAAAACAGTACTTTGCTCCACTGAAGGTATGACCAAGTTAGGTGCTCGCGTGCAAAGTTAAGGCGCGCTCTTCGATGGTCTGCAGTTAATTTCGGCCCATTCGCTGGCTTATGCGGTGCCAATCCGCGTTCCTTCAACCTTCTTCTTATTGTAGAGTCACTTACAGCTACTCTTCGTACAACGCGAAGCTGCTGCTGCAGTTGAAAAGCGTTAAGGCGTCGATTTCGTAAAGAAGTTGTTACAATAAATCGATCATCTCGCTCAGAAGTGACCCGATTCCTGCCAGATCCTGAACGGCGCGTGAACGAACCAGTCTCCCGATAGCGTTTGTAGACTCTATGAACAGATGATAAGCTTAGATGCAATCTTGCAGCCACAACACGCTGACTAAGTCCAGAATCCAGCAATGCCACCACTTGGGCGGCTTCTGCGGGCGAAGTATCCATATGTTTTAGAAAAAAAAGTTTTTTCAGACGTCCCAAAGTCACAGTAAATGAAATAAGAAACAGAAAGTTTAAAGACAAGCGCTAATTTTTAGTTTTTAAACGAGAAACGTACTCCAACCCTAAATACACATTTGTCTCAAAACAGTGATTAATTTCATTTATAGGATAAACAAATGAAATTATTTCGAATTTTGATTTTTTTCTTCTTACTGTAATGACCAAACTGCCAGCTACACAGTAATGTTTTTTTTTCATGGAATTAATTCTCTTTTGTAAAAAATTAGGACAAAAACAATAAAAACGAAAGTGTTTCGATTTTTTTGATGAGAAGTGTATATTAGATAAATGTGTCACGATTACTATTTTACTTTTTGCTTCAAAGCAAAATAAATAATTTTTAATGTTTCTGCAACCACGAATTTCATTATCTTAGTTACTTTTTTATATATCGATGCCTTCCGGCCAAAAGGGGGTAACCGCCACTTTACAAACTTTACAGGAGAGTAGTTTAAAGTTCAAAAAAAGTGAAAAAAAATCATACAAATTTTTCTGTACGTTCCAAAAGTTTCAAAATTTACCCATTTAGCTTTTGAATAAGTCTCTACGAAATGGCATTGTTAATTATAATAAATCACACTCCTAACACAATTTAGTGTCGCTTACCCTCAAATAGTCCCGATTTCACTAACAGGAAAAAACGTACTAAATGAAAACAACTCGATGATTGAGTTCCAACCTAAATGATTTAAGTGCACCATTCGTTTTATTTCTATTGAAGAAAAAGAGCATAACTGTGACTTTTCTGTTCATAAAGTGCAGCCAATATGATATAACCGGCTATTGGTTAATGAGAGATGAACAAGGAAATTGTAATAAATTACTTATCAATAAGAAATATAATTAGCACTTTTATAAACAACGCGAAAGCACAGTGTTTAATTCTTATAAAATTATACGTAGGTACACACTTAAATACGTAGATTAGACCTTTTTAAGTTTTTAAACTGACATTAATTACTAAGATGCGGATATGAAAAAAAAATATTATGCTCATTTGCTCAATCTCTCCTTTTCTTTGTCTTCATTTTAAAGAATAACACAAAACAATAGTTATTAATTGTAAGTTAGTCTTGATAGTTACACATCTATGCTGCAATTCATACTTATGGACTACGATTAGTTATGACAAAACGTAAGACCCCTCTTTGAGGAGTGGCTAGATAGGCATCACGGCGTCCTCACCTTCTGCCTGACACAAGGTCCTCAACGGACATGGAAGTTTCGGGAGTTTCCTGTGTCTGATTGGGAAGAATAAACGCCTGGGTGTCACCACTGCGGGGACCGCACGGAGGACACGGAGGAGCATTCGGTGCAGGACTGCCCAGCTTGGGCATAGCACGGCTATGTCCTCACGGAGGCGACATACCTCTAGCGCCCGGCATTGGTCGAGGCTATGCTGCGGGGCGAAACGGAATGGGAAGCGGTCGCCTACTTCTACGAAGCTGTCATGTTAGCAAAGAAGGTATCGGGTACCGTGAGGGAGAGAACAGCTTCCACCGCAAAACCTAACCGCTGCGGCTGCGCCTCAAAGAGCTGCCGGCAATTTGAAGGGGGCCCCTTTTAATTTTTTTAGCGTGGTAAATTCATAAAATGAGTTCTCCCACCCCGGGCAGAGCAGGAGGGACTTTCAGACTTGTACTGACTAAAATCCACGGTGTCCTTCAATACCTGTTTACGTTTCCGGGTCACGGTATTCGTTAGTCCCGCGACCAAGGCCTTAGAGGGCCAAAGCCTGCCGAGGTCGCGGGATAGTCTAATCAGGTAACCGTGACCCTGGAGCGTAACGGGCTATTGAAGGATCACTGTTGATTTTAATCAGTACAAGTCTGACAGTCCTTCCCGTAGGTACCGCCCTGGGAGGACTCCTTGGATGATTTAACCATGATAAAGAAGGGTCAGATCAGGCACAGGATTAACTCTTGGCTGTTGCAGAGAATTCATGACAAAACCCAATAACTCCTTGCTGGCCCAACCTTGGATACGAACCCTTGATCATGTTTCTCAGCCGTATATACTAGCCAACAAACAAACAAAAGCACTGAAAAACTAAACTGTAGGTCCTACTTATTTAACTATTCGGTATCGTCGGAACAAGGTAGCAAAAGAATAACTTTTTTCTTATGTAACCTAAAATAACTAAGTAGAATAATACACACTCATAGATGAACATAAAGTCTATTAAATAAACTTCTAGTTTTATTTTCTTTACAAAACTTTGGGCCAAAATGACTCACGAGCACGGTGGTGCTTACGCCGTGGTCGTATACAGACTGTATGATCGCTGCGGAACGCTAACGACATTTTGTTCGAACGAAAGAGAGAGATAACCGATGCTGTTTGTCATTCTTGTGTAAGCTAACCGCCAAACCTTTGATTTATCTTCTTATCTAACCACCATACCAGATTTTTTTTTGGGAGGGAAAAAAAGGTTAAGCGACAATTGTACAGGCAACATTCGTTTGGCAGATTTATCCTAAGCGCCTTCGATGATTGATTTGGTGACTAGGGAAAATAAAAATAAGCGCCAAATAAAGTCACGGAAATGAGGCCTAAATGTGATAAATGACATATATTTTATTCAAAGAAACTGCCGTAAACAAAGATTCCAGCAAAATTTGATTAATGTATTTTTTACAAAAAACGTATTTACAGCCCAAACTACTTAACGTTCAAGTAAAGAAAAAAACATTCAAAGCCAAAATTGCTTATGTCACAGTTTTGAAATATTATTTTTATCCAACCCCCATAATACAAAATACACCAAAAATAACTGTCGTTTATGACGAAAAACTTAGTGTCAGAACCTCAATTCCTTTACCGCCTAAGCGACAAAAAGTTTGTCCTAGAGCCACGAAACTTAGACCATTAGACGCAGAAAAAAAAGCCGATTCTAACCATATATATAAGTCGATTTCGCAAAAAATGTCGCTTATCCCCTTTTGGCCGGAAGGCATCGATATACGTGTATAAATAAGTAGATAAAGAAAATGATAATTCATACAAAAATAATATTAAAGCTTCTACTCTACGCTATTTATTTTTCAGCAAAATTCAATGCGAATTCACCTTTAGACAATCATTAAATACTAAATATTGTCCATAGAGTTTATTCTATGGCCGATGATCATTACTTTATATGTCATTGATTTAATTTGACACACTGCCGTAAAATCAAATCAAATTTGACTATATATGACACGCTTAATGACAGACAAGATTTTAATCTAAACAAGATTCACTCCCACGATTTCCAATTTATGTGGATGTGGTATCATTCTTACTTCCTGAGGTTTAAGTTACTTACATCTTAATGCAGATACTAAGAGACTTATAATGTTACTGTTTTAATTAAAAAACTTGGCATTTGTATCTTAGCTTTGAATTTAGAACAAACAAAACAATAATAATAATTTAAAGAAATGGAAGACAGAACATTATTTTAAATTGAAATGGCTTGATAGATATAAAATATACTTTAATCATCGCACATCAAAATTAATACAGAGTTACATATTTTTTAATTACAGTAGTTATTTTTATAGATTGCTAGTAAATTAAATATTCTTTCACTTTGTCGATTTAGGTTTTTAAATTGTAATTATGACTTATACTATCAATAAATAAAATGAGATATTTAATTTTTTTATTTAAATTTTCTAATGATAGACTTCGAATATAATAGTGCATAAGTACTTACTAACGCACCCACCCCATCAAGCTTTACAAAACCAGTTTAAAGTGGTCTCACTTTGTAAGATCTTTCCGCACATTCAAAGACCAGCATATTCTGGTTTTTCACAGCTTAATAGCTTGATGTGTAGTCGTGTGTACTATTTTATGGAGCTGGAGCATTTCAGTAGTTAAAAAATTAAAAATAAAACTTTGTTAGTACAACTGTTGATTCCTAGAACACCAGTTGGTTCACTTTTTGTCCATTAATTCGAAATCATGACATCATTCGCGTTTTTAGTAAAGGCGTCCACAACTCTAAGATCATGGCGGAATTCGAAATAGAACGACCGTAAAGTCACAGCTGGCCTTATAATATTTACTTAAGTTTATATTATACTGATACTACATGTTTTCCACTGCATGTGGCTTTAACAGGCATAATGGTACAAGTTGCTAGGTGCCCTGCAATAATCCATAATGGATAAAAACGTGACCAGAACGCATGTAGCTGAACAGCCGAGAGTACTTTACGTACCGAGTTAAGTCCGCTTAAGTGCCGCCAACTAGGGCTTTCCAACGAAATTGCGTAAAATATGTGAAGGTTTATTCTATGCGTAATTAAATACAGTCTTACAGGGTCGTATAGACACAGGAAAAGCGATATAGTATTGTCGCAAATTACAACGAAACGTAAAAATGTCTACGACTGACATGAGCGACGGAAAACTTAAGTAAAAGTCTGTTTTTTTAGTAAGTGATCATCACTTGTCGAGGACCTTTGATAACCAAATGAGGCGCGATAGTCACTTGTTTTTCTGACTCAATTGTCTATAAGGATCCGGATTCCGTCAACCTACTTTCATTCACTACCCAGTATTGTATTTCTACAATAAATTTGCCACAAATCGACTGTTAATCTTAGTTTACCGTATCAACAAGACAAACGAGACCTTCCTTTATTTATATTCCCATCGATCAAAGCCAAAATAAAGACGGCAACCGTCGGTACTCCATCGAAACGCATGGTCCTGATCGTATGCGAAAATTCCCCACATTGAGTATTCTCTGTATGCGTGCCATGTCAAGTGGAGGTGTGCTAGTGAATAACAAACGAGCAGTTGGCAGTGAGCCTGTGATGAGATGGGCCCTACCACGGTCGCAAGCGAGATTAGCCAAGTTGCTAAGTGAGATTGTGGAAACTGTTAAAGCAAAAGTTGGTAGCGTCAACAGAGCACGCAGGATTGTTTATTTTATTGGATTTTAACTTGTTTTACATTAGATTTGGTGGTTGGTTCTATATTACTTGACTGCCTAAAATAAATAGTTTCTTTATCTATTTTGATTACAATTACTGTTCAAAAGATCAAACTCATGTTGGTTTTTAACTTTCAATTACGCTATTAATACTGATTTTTTGAATTGAGTGCCTGGTGTATTAAATCAGAACATAGCAAGTTCAAGTCCTGCTCGCAATAAGTATTTTTTTTTCTTTCCAAAATAAAACCTTACTACATTCACAAGTTACTCATGGGAATCATCGACAGAACGAAGAAGAAGAAAAAGGGTCTCTTGAACCTAATCAATGTATGATTAGGTTCAAGAGACCTTTTTCTTTTTCATCTCACAAAATAATTATGAACTGCGAATAGGATGAACCGCGAATGAGACCAAGTGAGACGCAGGACAAAGTGTACATAACCAAACAAACATCCCTAATGCCTAAAGCTCTGATCAATGAACAAACGAATCGAGATAGAAATTAACTACACCAAGAACCAGTAGTACAGGCGCCATGTAGTCGTCGCAATCTTGGAAACAAGAGTATCGGAGACATTGATGTTGGCAATGAACGGACACTGGACACTTGGAGAGCCATGTCCGGTACCGACCCTGGGAACAAGCGCGATGATATTAAATTTATTTATTGTTACATGTCCAGCCTCTGATGGATGGACGGAGTTTGCTCAGTAACATGAAATAATTTTTGTTTACGTATTTGTAGAAAGTTGGGGTAGCGAGGATTTTGATCCTGAATTTAGTGACTTATTTGACTCGTATGAATTATATGTATAAGAATTAGAAGAACAATAAAAATAGATAAAGAAAAAGAATAAAAAACGGGGTCACAATGTCAATAAAAATGATCAAGTACTTATTAAAGAAAAACTAAGTTTCACTGAACTGACAGAAATAAATTATAAAATAACATTACTCTTACAGAGATGAGTAACTGGGTGCGCAGGTCATTAGGTGACAATAAATCGCTCAAAACGATGACCTTAAGCCATATACACTTTCCAATCTATCGTCACGATATCGTGACGGCGTCGAAATCTTCAGATCAATCCTACGTGTATGTCTGTCTACAACGCCAATAATACTGCAGCCAATTTGTATGCAATAGATCGTTTGAAGATTTTTTCGTTACAAAATATTTGGCAGCCTCTAGGACTTTGCAATTGGCAATGAATTGCTGTGGAGCTCTATCAAACACTGTTCCAGTTTCCGTAATGCCTCCAACTAAAAGAAATTCATCTAAACGTTTGAAGATGCACTCGTAATATTGTAATTCTGCAGTTTTCCCAGGTTACGAAATGGTTTCTAAAATAGAATTGCATGATTCGATATCGCCACTCTCCTGTTTAGAATTCCTAGGACTCTGAGTAAAAAACCCAAATTATATATTGCTTTTACGGTGAGTTGGTCTAATATCTGTTTATACAATCTGCCTGCGACTCATCTAATTGATGGGACCGTGGTGTATACAGAATGCGATTATTGTGATTCATCGTGTCACCGGTGACTACATGATGAAATTTACTAATCTCTGCCTTATATAAAATGCAGCGCCTGATTGTCTGCGTGTTTGCACAATCATTTCTTTAATCGATGTCGTGAAGGGAACAGGATTTATGATTTCTTTATTGTTGTTGGAACAATAACTTTATGAAGAAAACTGTGATGGGTCGGCATGGAATAATTTATTGTGAATACCTTATTACTTTGGGGAATAAGTTAAGGGCACGTGTTCTGTTTGACGGATGCTGTTAAAGAAAACTTTAAGTATCTAATTATTTCATCTGGTGTACTGTTTACATTCTGGGGAACCAAACCCTGTTTGTTCAACTCACTATCAATTACAGACTCCCCAGACTCCCCAGGATACCAGCAATAAGCAGAATTCCAAAATTAAGATCTTAAACGCACCACAAAATATACAGCCATCAAAGTTCAACCGCACAAATTACTTAATTAAACGCGTCAATGCGTCCTCAAACCAATAATAAAACTTAAAACTGTCCGTTATTTTTCATCCGAGACAGGTAATTTTAATGCATATTTAATGGGCAATTCTTGGCTTCAAATTCAGTATGATAAGGTACGGCTATAATGCATGCAGTTTGCCCCCTTGTGTTATTTATTGTGTGATTTTTGGCAACAAAGCTTTAGCCCGGTACTTGGCTCAGCTAGATGCATGCAATCTTCATAATGCATGCACTTTTGTATGATACCGCTGGAGGCAGTTTGACGTGGCCAGTGACGTAAGCACTAGAGTGGTTCACCCGGTGCATTTGGAACTGTTATCTCAAGTTATATAGCGGTTCGAGAGTAGGCAGGTACATAATTGTATTTGATCTTAGAAATGTATCGAGTGTTTGACTAGGTTTCGATCCTGTTTTCTACGATTAGGAAGTGGAACGACTTATCTATGGGAAATGTATTAGTCTGCTGATAAGTTTGCAATCAACGTAATGCTGGCGGAATTCGATGACTGGGTGGTCTGTATTGTACGGTCTACTAAGATAATTATACGTAATACAAAATTAATGTGGAAACATCCGTACACCTTTCCCATTAGTAAAAATTATGAATTGTCTCCTTTATAAGCTCCATTAGTCTTTTCTAGGTGTTCATTATGCTTATGAAGGGAATACTTCTGCAAAACTTTATTCTAGATCTAGATATGCACCACAGCCAGGAATATACTACGCTTCTGTTAGTAAGTGAACATACATTTTTACTTAGTAGATTGTATGAACGGTGCCTGACGTTTCTTCACTCTTTACGACTAACGGCTTTTCATGGAAAATATAAAAACCGGAGAAAGGCGCAAGTGACGAAAATTCTTGGAAATAAAGCGGCTCTTGTGCGTAGAAAGTTTATGACATTATTACGGTCATATTAAAGAACCAACGGTTTTACTGATACTCGTACTCACGTAATGTTGTTGGACTCGTAAAGCGTAGTAAGACACATACCTGTGAACAATAAAAAAGAAATTAATTATAAACTGGTTTATTTAAGCTGATTGGGGAGATAAGGAAGGTGGAAAAATTATACATTGGGAGAGCTGGTGACGACATTAGGCTCGATATTAGACTCCTTAGTAACTGAAATCAGTCATTTACGATTGTACTAAATTCGCCCAGATTATGGACAACGACACATCACTTGTTCTGACGTATCTATCGCCACGTGACAGTCCCAGAGGGCCAAGACAAGATATTTTATAGCAATAACGATGACGATAGAGTCAGAAATGTATTGGATTGACAAAAACCATTGGAAAGCTTAAGTTAGTCCTTTTTTAAGAAGTTTTAGATACAGACCATCTAAAACTTCTTTCAAAAGGACTAACAAACATCCGATAACATTTTCAACAAGCCTCCAATGATATGAACACCGAGATTCAAGAGTCAACACACACAGCCGCGAGCGAGTCGACAATCAAGTCCAGAATCCCTCTCATTCCATCCAGTTCATGCTGCAAGAGCCTAATGAACTAATTACCATTTTTGCAGAGCAACATACGTGCAACTACTCCCAGCTTCGTACCGTATACTTCATAATGACAAGCCTCTAATTTGGCCGAATGACATGTCGGCCGGTCGCGTCATGAATAATTCCGCACAGCCGTGTCCGGGCCGTGTCCGGGCCTTGTCCGGCCAGTAAAGACGCTTAATTGAGAGAACAACGTGTTTGTCGAATAAAAGCGTGTGAACTTTTTTCTGAATCTTAATAACCTCGTTTCATAAACGGACAGTTTTGGATTTATGACGTGAAGTTTTTACTGGAGTGACCACTTAGTGCTGACGATATTGACCGTCGAATAAAAACGTATTAAGCGAAATATTAAAAAAAGTTCATACTACAAGCAGGATCTTTTAAATGATTAAATGCACGGCAAAAAATCACACCTCAAAATTAAACATACCTGCAACAGACAATAAATTATGGCCCGTGACTGTTTACTTTTCATATTTATTCTGTGACAACATATTCGGGGAAAATCGCGCCTTAAATAAATCTCAATAATAAAGAGGTGACGTTTAATATATGATTTATTTATGTATTATGATTTATAGTATATAGAGCCGAAAATACCGATCGGACTAAGCAGTAAGCACCGCCTACGCGCGGGGTCAGGCATAAATCATATTGCGACATCTCAAAAATGCCAACTTCAAAAACATGTTCGCCCCGTGGCCAGTACCGCACGCACCGATGGTAAGACAAGAAAAACAAACGTAAAAAATAAATTACTTTTGTATACCTCCTTTCTTTCCCGTTGTTGGACGCCGAACAACTCATAAATCACAGAAAGATAAGCATAAAAAGATTGTATGAGGTGGGTACACGGTAGAACTAAACTTTTCGTATTTTGTTATCTCGCGTCAAGCGGGGCCTACAAAAAATGTACGCCTACCTACACCTTTCCCCGAAACCACTTAGGTAGTAGACCAAAAACCAAGACCTTATATAACTGACCAAGCAGATTAGTCACGCCGACAGATTAAAGCAAACTCACATAGCTATACAAAATTTCTCAGTAAGTGTTAAGTATCACGCAATTTTTGTTACAATTTAGATTTTGTTATCTCAAATTCCATCATAATAATTCTTATTCTATTTTTTGGTTGAGATTAAAGCAGTGGCTAGCTGGTCAGCGGATAATTATAGTCGCTACGCAAAGGAATGACTGCACATATTTTACTAAATTCTCAGCGATATTTCAAAAGTTACGTTTTAAAATATAACCGGTTATGTAGAAAAGGCATCTGTGAAAAACATCCAAGTGTTTCATGCGACGTAAACTTTATAAGCGACGCACAAAATTTACTCGTAATAAAAGTAAATATAAAGCATATATGTTAGGAAAAATCCTAAATCTTCCACGGTCACCTGGGCGCTTAACAAAATTAGTCTTGCGAGCGACCGCATGAGGGGGGCCGTTTTGTCAGGGCTGGTATACACGAGCGCCTACTGAGCAATTAGATTTGTTAGCTTGTACCTACCCGAAGAGTTTCATCACGCCCCCGCTCAACAACAGATGCTTGGACTAATAACCTCTCGAAGTTTCCCCCTCGCCGCCCCCTGCCCGCGCCCCTGGGACTCCTGCGCTACCCCAGCCTCCCCAAGCAACCCAACTAAGATAGATTGCGCCACCATTCTTGCAATTTTCCTGTCGTATCTTGCCTCGTAAATTCCTAGTGATATATAGGTTCGGATCTCTCGCGATGCGACCAGGAGCATACTCGAAATATGATAAGAGTTATTTATTATTGTTCTTATTGGTTTTCTAAGGGGTGGCAAGTAATAGTATTTCGTTATAGCTTTGTGTTGTATTTTGATTGGACAGCTCTCCCGATACAAACTTTTTGAGACAAGCCTATTCGATATGTTATACCCATATTACGAGCAAATTCAGGATCTAGTTCGTCTGAGAGCAATTTCACAGTTTTGTAAGCAGGTTTTATTTTTATGTAGGAAAACTCAAACAATTTCCACGAAATCTTTCTACTTAATAGCTGAAAGCAGTAGGTACCATCAAATTGATTACCTACTTTAATATCCATTTCGAAGTTCCCAACTATAATGAGAATAGTCCAACTTATACGCATAAGTACTAGATGAGCCAATGAGCCATTTATCAAATGCTCATTCAAAATGTTCAACCAAATGTAGCAACTGAGGATGAACACATTAAATAAAAGAGCAAAACAAAATACAATGACTGTACCAAACTGTTTAAAACTACTACCGAATAAAACGAAGCATCAAATATCAGATCTTAATTTTGGAATCTTTATCAGATCCAAAACTAAAATATAAGTTATAAAAGCCCATAGCGATAAAACATAAATCACAGTAAGTACTGTAAGAAACTATGCAGACGAACTTGGAACAGTTTAAAGCTCTGCTAATCCCCAAGTATCCTTCGGTAGGGACGAAGAAGACGGCAGAGAATTGAAGCCACGTAGTACAACTAGATTAACGACGATAACCTAGATTTGGCTCGAGAATTATGTAAAGCGTATCTATCAAAACTGTCTGACCTCTATGCCATATAAAGCAACACAGCAGAATAGGAGTAAAACAAAACAAGAGCGAAACCAAATTACTGAACAAAAACAAGCGAATACCACGACTACGTAAATGAAACAACAGAATCTTCATTAATTTGGCGCCAAATTAAAAACAGCCCAGTCCCTTCCATGCGGCGGCCATTTCCATATTCTAATGGCAATAAATTGTCATTGCCATCAGATGCTTGATTCATAGCTGGAATTTTAGTGCAATTTTATGATTTCGTACATAATAATGAGGAGGGAAAATTTTAATGAAGTTTTAAATCGACTTGGCAAGTGTGATGTCAAATAATAGTTCAGAGATTTTGAGGGGAAAAGATAAGGTCAAGATAAAGCGGATAACAGTGGATATAAATTAGAACATAAGTTTAAACAGTGAATTAGCTAGTCCAAAAAAATTGCATCACCATAGATTATGAAATGATTACCACGAATCACTAGCTACAACGCTGCTTGATACTAGAAAGTACTAAGTAGGCAATTGAATGTATCCTGTTATTTGGAGTCCTCTTGAAATATAATGGGCATACAATGTAGTGGATAGCATCATACTTAAGTTTGTCTTCAATAAAAATATTACCTTTATCTAATTCAACTAGTTTAGAATCTACTACATCATTATCGGTTGCAGTATTCGATTTAACCAGGTGTATTACTTTGTGTAATTTATTTCATCACTACTGTTCTCAAAATTGTGGAGGAAAACGTCGTCCAGAAACGGCATTTCCTAGATCCAAAAATTTGAAGACACGTATCACCAACCCGCACTTAGCCCGCGTGGTGGATTATGACCCAATCCAGTCCAGAGAAGGCCTACCATTTATGTTTATGATGCATTTGCACTTGTCGTTTAGTATTTGTCGAAGGTATAAACAATTGGAAGGAAACAGTACCCTCGCAGACGACGGAAGTAAGCCGAGTGTCGGTACCGGAAATGTTATTGCCGGAACGACTACTACATCCGGTCGTGTAGACTTCAAGTCTACGCTGGTGACGATAACTGTCTTTGCCATTTTTGAGAGTACCTTCGTGTACTATGAATCGGGATAACGCAATGCAACAGTTATAATGTTAGAAAGTGTCTGTATGTTTTTTGTTAGTGGGATCATTTGGAAAGGCTTCCAAATGAAACAAAAGATCAAAAGTGTTTCTTTCTTCTTCTTTTTCTTCTTGAATCGAAGGGTCCTACAATACTATGTGACCTGGTTACCTCTGAGGTAAATCTCATTGTAATCCTGTAATTTTCAGTTAGTAATTGCAGACGAAAACGGGCAGTAAAGTCCATGCTCGCATTTTGTTCAAGATGGGGCGTTTAATTAAACCCCATGATGGCAGATTTAGAAGTAGCTAACATAAACCTATGAAATCAAGTGAATATCAGCATAAAAATCACCATTTTATAAAAAAAAAAAACATACTAAAAGGTGTTAATTTCTTTCAATTCAAGTGAAAGCTTTAATTTATGGCAACTATTTGAAACACCAAGAATTAAGTTATGCTCCAAGAGAACAAGAGTTATGAATGTTTGCTGGAAACACTATCTAGGTATTTGTAGTTGAGTCAGGTTGTGGAAAATATCAAGTTTACTTTTACTCGGGATTTTCCGGTGAAAGTGCTTTATTTATATTATTGCTGTTGGAAAATTGAATCTTAATGTTGTTTATCTGTAGAAATTGTTGCGAAACAATTGACACAAACGCATTTCTTTTATCACAATTTTTTAAATCTATTTTTTTTTTCTATCTAAAATAAAAATAAATAAATAAAAAAGCCTTTATTATTTCCTATAAGCCTTACAAAAAAGAACGATTTGCACAATACTTATTTTGTTAGTAAGTCACACTAATGTTGTTTTATACTTATTACCTAGATTCCTTGATTTATTTATTGTTATAGGAACCCCTTGATAGGGTATAGGCCTCCTCCAATTTCTTCCATTTTTCCCTGTCCTGCGCTATTCTGGTCCAGTTTTTCCCCGCTACCGATATTATGTCATCCACCCATCGTTTTTGTGGTCTACCCACTTTTCTCTTTCCTTGTGGGCCGGTCCATTTGGTACACTTGAGAGTCCACCTCTGGTCGGTGTATCTTGCTACATGGCCGGCCCAGTTCCATTTCAGTTTTAGTGCATTGTGTAGCGCATCTGTGAGTTTTGTCTTTTTTCTTATTTCTTGACTTCTTACTTTGTGAATTTTCCTAATGTTTAATATGCTTCTTTCCATTGCTCGCTGACAAGTATTTATTTTGTTTTAGCTATCTAAGGAAGTTTTAATTGTTCATAAAGACACATAAACAATAATTTATTATCATCAAGGAATGCCTATGTTCAGCAGTGGACGTCCTACGGCTGAGATGATGATGATGATGATGAAAGCTTAAAATTTTTATTTACCATCGCGAAGACATGCTATCAATCCCCTATAATTCAACTTTTTTTAACGTAATAAACGTCTTAATAGATATTTATCTATACTCAGTACTACTCCCGTCCATTCTTCACATTCAGGGGATCCACGCACGAAAAGCCATAACCTCAAGAATGCAAAGGACGCGAACGATTTTTAATACACTCGGCACCCCATAATGGCTGTTTTCGCACCCCCAGTCTGCGGTGACATTTCAAACCCACCGTTCTATGAAAAAACAAAGCTCGAAACATTATGCAAATGGCATTATGTCGGTATTTTTGTACGTTTCGCCAACTTTATGAGCCGAATAGAAGGGTTGAAGGGTTAAGACAATTCGGGATCGTGAATAAAAGTTTTTGATGCCACATTGTCATTATATTTTTCAATATGTACTGAGCCCTTCGTGTGTTAACCCTTTTGCTGTCAGCGGTAGATAAAACACTATTCATAATTTCAATTATTAATTCTTTTGTTGGATTTAATGGCGTTATGTAGTTTGTCTTCCATATGTCCATTTGTGTCTCTGCTCTGTTCTCGTAAACCAGTAATGGATTATTAGTATTAAGGCGCTCCCTCACCGCGAGCATTTAGCTGTAATGTAACGTTCCAGATTCGAACACTTCATCAGTGAGCACCTTGTATCAAATCTATACTAAATGTACGCATATTCTCGTCAGCCAGGGAGGCAGTATTGTAATGTAATGCTCAAAGTCAAATCTATAATGTTACAATACACTCGAATGCTCCTGGTGAGGGAGCGCCATTCCAGATCACCGTTTCCATTACATGGATGATGTTTGAAATGATTATGGCATTTGTTTATCTATCTATCTATCTATCTATACTTATAATAAATCTGTAGAGAGGTCAATTCTGTACATGGAATATATTTCCAAAATAACTATCAGGGGGTGATTAGGGATCGATACTGATGCCAAAAATGCAATTAATAAAATTATTGTCTGTCTGTCTGTCTGTCTGTCTGTCTGTCTGACTGTATAACCGTTATAGAAACAAAAACTACTCGACGGATTTTGACGAAACTTGGTACAATTATTTTTCATACTCCTGCGCTGGTTATAGTATACTTTTCATCACGCTACGAGCAGAGCAGTGAAGGGAAATGTTAGGAAAACGGGAGAAGTTACTCCATACACGCTAATCCTCGGAACTACTGGACGGATTTGATTGTTTTTTTTTTGTTGTATAGTTATTATGTCTGGGCAACATATAGGCTATAATTTGTCTTGGAAACTTGAACACCTGATGCAGAACTGCAATAGATCAGCTAAACTGTAAGAGATAAAAATATAGCGCCATAGCAGAAATTGTTCCGCGTGATGAGCATTTTCTGCTGAGAAAATAAATTTGAAGAAATGGAAATCCTGATGTGGAACTCCAAGAGCCCAGCTACACTATTACATATACAGTAATGACGTCTTAGCAAGAGTTGTTCAGCCTGATGAGCACTCCCTGTTGTCGTATAAAAACTGAAGATCTGGAACACCTGATGTGGAATTCCAAGAGCCCAGCTACACTATAACATAATATATAAATAACATCTTAGCAAGAGTTGTTTAGTCTGATGGGCATTTCCTGTTGACTTACAAAAATGAAAGATCTGGAACGTCTAGAATTGTCATACGCGTCCCGTTGTTTTCCCGTCCCTAGGCTCTAAGAATTCGACATCAGACGTTTCAGATCTTCGATTTTGACGACTCCATTGTCGCTGACATAAGCAACAGGATCCGCGTACGAAGTCGCTGGCAGAAGCTAGTCCTACTAATATTATAAAGGCGAAAGTTTGTATGTATGGATGTATGGATGTATGGATGTTTGTTACTCTTTCACGCAAAAACCACTGAACGGATTTGGCTAAAATTTGGTATACAGATAGTTTATAACCTGGATTAACACATAGGATAGTTTTTATCCCGATTTTATGTTCCCGTGGGATAATTTTCAAGTTGCAGCGGGTGAAACCGCTGGCAACAGCTAGTCTTGAATAAAATTAAAAAAGAGAATCATTTTCCCTGCTTGACAACCAGCCAATTATTAAATTCCTAAATAAATAAATCCAATTGCTAACCAACGACTATCTCTAGACATCGCCCACGTTTCACACACTGTACAGGAGGCCAATCGCGCTAATTTGAAACGTCTGCAAACGTATACGATAACGTTATGGTTCGATTGCAACAGTGGTTACGTTTCGATTCAGTTTTTTCTGATTTTGGTATTGCGTTATAAGTTCAAACGCTAACCAAAGTTAGATAGATAAATTCATAATAAGATAATATCATATCAGTAGGATGTAGTGTAGAATCACTTCACAACAAAGACAAAACACTCCAACGATGCAGTAACGATCATAAAAAAGTAGCGTCCTATCAACTTTACGTTTGACAGCGGTTACGTTCCAGCTACGATCGCGTTGCGTCTCAATCTCAACTTGCTGTCAAAATTTTAGCGCGATACGAAACGGTCAAAAAGTTGTGTTATGGTAGCGGTTCAGTTGCGATTTCGTTGAAAAAAAATAGCGCGATTGGCCTCCTGTTTACATCATCCATTCCACATTTAAATTAATCTGTGTGACTGGTGTCTGAGTTAGTTGGATCACTCAATTCTCATATGAATTCGTGCCAATGACGCAAGTGGCTACTTACTCCGGGTTATCGCTGAGAGCAAGATCCTCATCACAGATTTGCCAACGAGACTTGATATGTGGGTTCCTCAATTTGTACGCAATGACGTTCAAAATGACGGCGCTCGTCTGTCGATCAATTTACCTAGATTCAGGTCACTCAACTAAGAGATGTACTAGATGTGACACTGTTCTTCTATTCATATCTTTTCATCTTGTTGCAGATTGGTCAATTTGTGTGTTCTGTTTGAAATGTTGCAAATGACTACAGAAATGATAAGATTTTAAGCTATTGCATAGCTTCTATCGCGGGCCTTGAGCGCGGGGACCAAATCCAGAAATTCCGTAACGAAAAAACCTCACTCTCATTTAATTTAATTAAATTATTAATTTATTAAATTAATTATTAAAATTAATTAATTATTGATTTATTAATATAATAATAATAATAATTTGTTTTTTTTTGTTTTTTTTTTTTGTTTTTTTTTTTTTGTTTTTCTTTTTGTTTTTTTTTTTTGTTTTTTTTTTAGAGAAATATTTAAAAATGTAACTTGAATTAATATCAAAGAAAAAGCAATACTGCATGAATAAAATAAATAAATAAAATTATAATTGCATATGTTGATACAAAATGCTATGCAATAGCTTTACCGCGGCAGTCCCCGAGTGCCACACGTCTTTTTTTATTATTTTATTTAAAAAAATAAATTCATGAAAGCACTTTATAATAATTTCACCTGGAAAGTGTTTCAAGCTATCAACTATTTGTCGTTCATTAGCACAGAAACATAAAAGCTCACACGAAATTAATAGCACAGAAACAATAACGACACGTTCCCATATTACAGAAACCCAATTAGGAGTCCTTAACCTTCAATTAAAAATGCACCTTATTTATCACAACCAGAACTCAAAATCGCCTGTAAAACAACGTAGCAATAAAACCTTTCAAAAATGATGGAGTGTTCTGAGCAGTTCATGAATGGTCACGCATGGGACTGGAACACCCACTACCGTCAACTTCTAATGCCGTGCTTGCAACATCTACCCACAAGTTGTCAGTACTTATTATGATACCTATATGTCGAGTTGTCAGCCCGTCGAAACAGGCTCGTGTCGTGTTCCATTTAAAACTACACAATAGCATGATGTATGAACTACGAAGCTATTGTGTTGCGAGCTTAGTACATGTGAATCGAAATGTCATACAGCTGCAGCGGTTGAAAGTTAGGCGGAAATATTGTGTGGAATTGAAAGGATATTATTTTGTATGACGTGAAATAGCGATGTTCGATGAACTTGTGGTCGTGCAGTGATCGAAATTCGACCATAACTCATTAATATTATGTTAAAAGTTTGAAAAATAAAGCTTTCTGCATATTTTCTCCAAAGCTGTGTCAAATATTCCTGAGCCCATTTTTTATAAAAAGGGGTACAAAGTTGTTGCTCAATGTACAAATATTTACTACTAGCTTCTGCCAGCGACAATGGGGTCGTCAAAATCGAAGATCTGAAACGTCTGATGTCGAATTCTTAGAGCCTGTGGACGGGAAAACCACGGGACGCGCATGACGATTCCAGACGTTCCAGATCTTTCATTTTTGTAAGTCAACAGGAAATGCCCATCAGACTAAACAACTCTTGCTAAGATGTTATTCATATATATGTTATAGTGTAGCTGGGCTCTTGGAATTCCACATCAGTTGTTCCAGATCTCAATTTTCATACGTCAACAGAGAGTGCTCATTAGGCTGAACAACCCTTGCTAAGACGTCATTCCTATATGTATATGTTATAGTGTAGCTGGGCTCTTGGAGTTCTACATCAGGTGCTCCAGATCTTCAGTTTTTATACGACAACAGGGAGTGTTCATCAGGCTGAACAACTCTTGCTAAGACGTCATTACTGTATATGTAACTAGCACTACGCCCGCGACTTCGTCCGCGTGATTTTCGAACTTTGCCTTTGTGAATTTCTAGTCCCGGCCACCCTCTATAAGGGATACTGTTAGAAAAACTCAATCAATATTCAACAAAAATTCTATCAACCCGCAATATTCCGTCTTAGGTAACACCTAGGTCCTAAAAATTTAAAACTCCTATCAACCCCAATACAAACTTTTAGGGGTCGAATTTCGTATCATCCTCTCTTAGTGAGAACCTGTATCCTAAATAGAACCCCCCCTGCAATGTTGAGTCCTCTAATAACAAATACCAAAGACAACCCCTAAGGTGACGAATTTTGTAAAATTCCGTCTTAGTGAGAACCTAGGTCCTAAAACAACCCCCATGCTGAAACTCCTAGCATTTGTAGTAACAAAGTTTCATACAAACTGCCAACCCCATAAACAGCCCCTTAGGGGTAGAATTTCAGAAAATAGTGCCTTGCGTTGGTGTGCATTTACGCCAGAAAAGAACAACCTTGCAAAATTTAATACTTACGCCTAGCATTTGTAGAAACGAAGTTTCATACAAAATATCAACCCCTAAATCAAACCCTTGGGGTCTATTTTCACAAAAAACCCGCAACTACGTCCAAAAAAGAATCTCTATGCAAAATTTGAGTCTCCAAACTATCAACCCCGAAAAAGCCCCTTAGGGGTCGAATTTCGCAAAACCGTCTTAATGAACATTTAGGTCTTAAAAACAACCCCTCGCAAAATTCGAGACGCCTAGCACTTGTAGTAACAAAGTTTCATACAAACTATCAAACACAAAAACAAACCCCTTTGGGGTGGAATTTCGCAAAATCCCGCCATAGTGTGCATCTAAGTCTTATAAAGGAACCCGGTGCAAAATTTGAGACTCCTCGCACTTATAGTAACAGAGTTTCTAACTGTCAACCTCAAAAACAACCTCTTAGGTTCGAATTTCACAAAATCCCGTCTTAGGTATTACTTACGTCCAAAAAAGAACCCCTATGTATAAATTTGAGTCTCAATTCTATCAACCCCAAAAACAACCCCTTAGGGGTCGAATTTCTCAAAATTTCCACCTTGGTGAGCATTTACATCTTAAAAAGTACCACCATGCAAGATTTGAGACGCCTAGCACTTGTACTAAAAAAGTTTCATACAAACTATCAACCCCAAAAACAAACCCCTTAGTGGTTGAATTTCGCAAAATCCCGTTATGGTGACCATCTCCGTCCTAAAAAGAAACCTCATGCAAAACATGAAATTCCTAGCACCTGTAATAACGAAGTTTCATACAAACTATCAACCCCAAAAACCAAACCTTAGGGGTCGTATTTTGCAAAATCCCATCGTGGTGAGCATCTACGTCCTAAAAAAGAACCTGATGCAAAATTTGAGGCTCCTAGCACTTGTAGTAACAAAGTTTCATACAAACTATCAACCCCAAAAACAACCCCTTAGGTGACGAATTTCACAATTTCCCGTCTTTAGTATCATTTACGTCCAAAAAAAAAGCCGTATGTAAAAATTTATGTCTAAAAACTATCAACCCCAAAAACAACCCCTTAGGGGTCGAGTTTCACAAAATTTCTACCTTGTTGAGCATTTACGTCTTGAAACGAACCGGCATGCAAGATTTGAGACGCCTAGCACTTGTAGTAACAAAGTTTCATACAAACTATCGACCCCAAAAACCCCTCAGGGGTCGGATTTCGCAAAATCCCGTCATAGTGAGCATCTACGTTCTAAAAAGACACCCCATGCAAAATTTGGAATTCCTAGCACCTGTAATAGCGAAGTTTCATACAAACTATCAACCCCAAAAACAACCCCTTAGGGGCCGAATTTCGCAAAATCCGTTCTTAGTGCTCACCTACGTGGTATAAGGAGGGCTGTTTACGCCAATATGTTGTTGTCTCTTTCTGGCAAAAGAGATTGGCCATTGGTTAAAACAGACGCCGTGTCCTTCAATCGATACAAGGACAATATAACCGTTTTTTCTCATTGCGCGTGAGCTCTCCAACATTCAGTGTCCTACTTAACGCCAACCGCACCGCACCGCTCGCTATAATAAAGAATAGATCAGCTGATTGATCCCGGTATCGGTAGTTCACGCTCGGTCGCCAGAAACCAGCTCCAGGTCAGACTCCAAGACCAGCGCAGAGAAGACCAAAGGTTAGTGCCAATCCTATTAGCCTTTCCGGGACTCAACAGGCGATCCACCCGCATCCCATAAAAAATTTAAAATCATTTCCACTTAAACGCTTCACCATATTTAATGGTCACTTCGGACCGGATAGAACCAGAATCCTAAATAATCCTATAATCCTATAATTTCTTATAATCCTATAATTTCATATAATCCTATTATATTCATTAATATAGAATATACCTACCTATCTTTAAGTATATTCCAGAACAGTCGTTACGACTTACCCACTAATTATCTAGTAGCGAGATAGTTGAATATTATATAAAATTTACTTGTTCAGTGCTATATTCAAAGTACCTACATACTTACTTACGACAAAATGTCGGCGCAAATTAAAATAAAAATGGTCATTGCTAAGAAACAAGCTACCTTTGCAAAATTAAATGAATATTATGAATCCTCTAAAAAACTTATAACGTCTTCGAAAATTAATACAAGAAGCGTAGGGGAATTCTTAGCAGAGACATCAAACATAGGGAAGTTATATGAGGATTTCGTAAAGTTGTGTGACGAACATAATGAGTGGTTATTGAAGGCTGACCCCGACTGTGAAATCAGTTTCAGTGACTGGAGCTCATTTGAATCACTTTATTCGCAAGTTAAATATAAACGAGATGAATTAATTCATTCGCAAAGTGCGCAAGTTGTAAATGTACCCACATCCGCCAATTATTCGTGCAGGCTCCCGCCTTTGGAACTTTTAAGCTTTGCGGGTCAGCCTGAATCTTGGCCATTGTTCTATCAATGTTTTAAGACGAACGTGCACGATAATAAAACCTTGACCGACGGCCAGCGAGTACAATATCTGGTAGGAAAATTAAGTGGAGTCGCACTTAATGTGTTCGCGGGAATATTGCCCAATGAGGACAATTATTCCACTATTTGGGACTCATTAGTAACAAAATATCAAGACAAGAGGTTACTTGGGTCAACATATATAAATAATATAATGGATATAAAACCGGCGTCGGGTTCATCAACATCACAATTAAATAATTTCATTGAACGAGTAAATTCCTCCTGGTCTGCACTTAAGCAGCTAGATATAAAAGACTTATCCGATTTTATTTTTACGCATATCGTTTTAAAAAAGCTAGATCCGCAGTTGGTTCAAAGTTTCGAGTTATCGATTAAAGATAACGATCTACCCACGAGTGAACAGTTAGTGAAATACCTACGTCATCATATAAAAATTATGGAGAGGTCGGCAGTGATCCATCAGACTGCTGCCACCAATAATAATAAGGCTGTGGATGCGAAATCAAAACCTCGCCCGAATAACAATAAAAACTTTCATAGTTTTGCTATTACCGAGAATAGTCATAACGGTGAAAGCGCTTGTTTATTTTGCAATAAGCCGCAGCATAGCCACCTTTACGAATGCATAGAATTTAAAAAACTTGCAGTGAAGGAACGCTTTAATTTCGTGAAGGATAAGAGACTTTGCATCAATTGTTTTAGTAACAAACATGCCACTTCTAGTTGTGGTTCGTCAAATACGTGTAAGCAGTGTCATAAAAAACACCATTCATTGCTACATTTTGAACGGAATCCACCGTTAACGCAAGCTGAGTCGGGGGCTCCCGCTGTATGTATGCATGCGCGTATTGACACGCCGCCGCCGGCGCCCACTGCGCGCAGGTGTTCGTTATCTAAGGAATGTGGTCGTTCTGAGAATTCAATTACGCTAATGACCTGTGACGAATCCAAACATTGTAATTTATTAAATAAGTTAATTGTGTTACCAACGGCACAGGTATATGTTCCGGTGAATGGAAACCGCTTGTTAATGAGATGTTTAATAGACAGCGGTTCTCAGAATAACATCATTAGCCTCGCTTGTTGTAAGAAATTGAAATTAAATATTCATCCGCTAGTTAATTCATCTTTGAAATCAGTGGGGTCAATCTCAGCCCCAATTAAAGGTTATGTATCTCTCACAATTCAATCGCGAGTGAGTGATGCGCATTATAAACTGAACATGTTGGTTATTGACCTTATTACTGAGTCATTACCGACGCGCGGAATCCAAGCATCGTTTATGGATCAGTTTAAGGACTTACCACTGGCAGACGACTGTTGGAACGTGTCTGGAGATATAGAAGCGATTCTAGGTGCTCAACTATTCGCGTTCATTCTGTTAGGGGGTAAGGTTATTCCGCGTCCACTCGCGCCGTCAGCTGATTTAATGGACACCGCTAATTGCATACCTCATGCTATAGAAACCACGCTTGGCTATATTGTCATGGGTGAGATACCTGCTGTCAACCAAGGCAGTATAGCCTGGTCCTTCGGCCCGCTAGTAGATAATTTAAACCATTCAATCTTAAAATTCTGGGAAATAGAAGAGGTGCCTACTGCGAAAATAATAAGTCCAGAAAATCAGGTTTGCGAGGAACTTTATAAATCAACCGTTACTAGAGACTCAGGCGGTAGGTACATTGTGTCCTTGCCATTCAAGGGTGAACCTAAGTCGTTAGGTAACTCATTCATTCATGCTCAGCGTAGATTGTCTGCGTTAGAGCGTAAATTTCATTCGCTTCCCGCTTTACGTCAAGCTTACAATGACGTCATCGCTGATTATATAGATAAGGGTTACTTATCGGAAATCCCTTATTCTTTTCCCGCTATTCATGATGGTTATTTCATACCTCATCACGCTGTCGTCCGGCCTGAAAAGTCGACGACAAAAACCCGCATAGTTTTGGACGCAAGTGCTAAAACTGACAGCGGCAAGTCGCTCAATGACTTGTTGCACACTGGGCCTAATTTGCAGGCCGATTTATTTTCGCTTTTACTCAACTTTAGATATTTTGAAGTTGCAATAACCGCTGATATACGTCAAATGTATCTTAGAATTTTACTTTCCGTAGATGATCGCAAATATCAAAAGATATTATACCGCTTCAACGATACTGAGCGTATTCGTATTTTTCAATTTAATTCCGTAGCTTTCGGATTGCGACCGAGCCCATTCTTGGCAATGCGTACTGTCCGCCAGTTAGCTGAGGACTATCAAGAACGTTTTCCTCTCGCCGCAGAGGTTGCTTCTAAAGAACTGTATATGGATGATTTAACCACCTCTGTGTCCACTGTAGAAGATGGAACTCGTCTGGCGGACGAACTGCTCGCGTTGTTCAAGAAGGGCGGATTTGACCTCGTCAAGTGGGCGAGTAACTCTAAAGAGCTTCTTGCGCATTTGCCTGAGTCATACCGCGCGGCCATTGAGTTCACGGATGATGACGAAACATTAAAGGTCTTGGGTTTGAAATGGATACCTACTTCTGATGTGTTCTCGTTCGCCGCATCCGCTGCGACTATGGGTAATACCAAGCGCGCCATACTGTCTACGGTTGCTCGCTTATTTGACGTGTTGGGATTCGTCGCACCTGTTGTCCTTTATGCAAAGCTTCTAATACAGGACCTTTGGCTCGCTAAGGTGGGATGGGATGAGGAGCCCCCAGCAGTCATTACTGAACGCTTCGTTAGGTTCAAAACTGAATTACCGTTATTATCTAGTTTACAAATACCGCGCCATCTGGGTGTCGCGGCCGGTTGCGTGGTCAATTTGATCGCCTTTGGCGACGCTAGTATGAAGGCTTACGGCTGCGTCATTTACCTACATATAACACACCCTAATAGGGATATATCCGTACATTTAGTATGCGCTAAGTCTAAAGTGGCTCCACTGAAGACGATCTCTCTGGCGAGGCTAGAATTGTGTGCCTCACTAATGCTCGCTAAACTTGTAAAACAAGTTCATACTCTTTTCCATAAGCGATATCCTATTAAAGAGATATTCGCTTTCAGTGATTCCACTGTCGCTCTATCATGGATTCACTCTTCCCCGCATCGCTGGCAGACATTCGTTGCCAACCGCGTGACTGAAATACAGTCAAATTTATCTCCAGACCGCTTTTTCCATATTAATGGAATAGAAAACCCTAGTGACTGTTTATCAAGAGGCTTACTACCGTCTGAAATCATCCATCACCCGCTGTGGTGGCAAGGTCCACCATGGACTAGTCATCCAATCACTGAGTGGCCAATAGTGGCATTCGACCCGTCGAATGTCGACGGGTCTATACCTGAAGCAAAGGGTTCCGTAACTTTAACAGTAGTCTACCATCAATCTCCTTCAATACTTCTGGAGCTCTCTTATCGAGTCTCATCTTGGAAAAAGCTACTACGTATCATAGTGTATGTTCTGCGATTTGTTCGCAAGTTACCTCGAGCTTCTTCAATTGAGGTCTCGGACCTTGAAGTCGCTGAGTTTGCGATTATTCGCGAGTTGCAGAACAAATACTTTGCCTCTGAATTAAACAACATTAAAAAGGGTAACTTGCCCTCACCTTCATTGAGAAAACTTAGTCCGTTCATAGATAAAAACGGTTTGCTTCGAGTTGGTGGTCGACTGACAAACGCTCAGATACCATTTGCAAATCGGCATCCATTGCTGCTTCCACGTCGAGATCACCTGGTGGACCTGTTGATAGATGACTGTCATCGATTCAATTGCCATACAGGTTCCCACCTTCTCATGTCATTGTTAAGGCAACGCTATTGGATTATTTCCGCTCGAAATATTATTCGACAACGCATACGTCAATGTAATTTTTGTTTCAAGGTTGCTCCCTCTCATCCCACGCCTATGATGTCAAGTTTACCTCCAGCGCGTGTACAAGAAGCCAAGGCCTTTACTCACACGGGAGTAGATTACGCTGGGCCGATAGCTATCACTATGACACGCAAGCGAGGCGTTAGAAGTCAAAAGGCTTATATCTGCATTTTTGTGTGTCTGACTACCAAAGCCATACACATTGAAATTGCATCGGACTTGAGTTCGGAGACGTTCTTGGACGCTTTAAAGCGTTTTCTGTCACGACGAGGGCCAATATCGGTCCTATATTCCGATAACGGAACAAATTTCATTGGGGCAAAGCGTCAACTAGACGAGTTATACACGTTTCTAGCTTCTAAAGACACGTCTACTGCATTCAAAACGGAACTAAACAACCGTAAAATTACATGGCGGAATATTCCCGCGCGCGCCCCCCACTGGGGAGGAATTTGGGAAAACAAAATATAAAGTGCATAAAAACTCATTTATATCGTTGCATCGGGCAACAATTACTGTGCTACGAAGAGTTATTAACAGTGTTGACTCAAATAGAGTGTATTCTAAATTCGCGTCCATTGTGTTTGCTGTCTGATCAGCCGCACACCATTTTAACTCCCGCTCACTTCCTCAACACTACCCCTCTGCAGTCGTTGCCAGCTTGCGAGGTGGACGCATCCGTGGGCCTTCATAGTAGGAAAAAATTATTAGATAGCTTGGTCCAAAGTTACTGGAAAAGGTGGCACTTAGATTATCTGCACACTCTCCAGTTAAGACAAAAATGGAATACTCCTGAGGTAACCATTCAGCCAGGTACACTTGTTCTCGTTCACCAAGATGACGCGCCACCACTTCGCTGGCCTACGGGTATCATTGAGCAGGTATATCCTGGCAGGGACGGAGTCGCGCGTGTTGCGTTGGTACGCACGACAAATGGAACTTTCAAACGTCCTGTTGTTAAACTGTGCCCACTTCCGTCCCAATAACTTAACATAATATAACTTAATTTAACATAGCCTATATTATCTTTGTTCGTCTTAATTCATTGATAGCACAGTTACAATCGCTCTGCATGCTCGTATCCTTATATGTACATATATATATATTCAACTTGTGAGCTATCACATTGCTAATATTCCCCATAAATACTTCCTTGTATCCATCCTGCTCCTGTTATCGCATCCTATTTTTTGTTTTTTGTTTTTCGTAAATCCTAAGGATTTCCAAAGGGGGGAGGATGTTTACGCCAATATGTTGTTGTCTCTTTCTGGCAAAAGAGATTGGCCATTGGTTAAAACAGACGCCGTGTCCTTCAATCGATACAAGGACAATATAACCGTTTTTTCTCATTGCGCGTGAGCTCTCCAACATTCAGTGTCCTACTTAACGCCAACCGCACCGCACCGCTCGCTATAATAAAGAATAGATCAGCTGATTGATCCCGGTATCGGTAGTTCACGCTCGGTCGCCAGAAACCAGCTCCAGGTCAGACTCCAAGACCAGCGCAGAGAAGACCAAAGGTTAGTGCTAATCCTATTAGCCTTTCCGGGACTCAACAGGCGATCCACCCGCATCCCATAAAAAATTTAAAATCATTTCCACTTAAACGCTTCACCAAGGGCTTATGCCAAATTTCAAGTTTATAGGCCCAGCGGTTTGGGCTGTGCGTTGTCAAATCAGTCAGTCAGTTTTGAATTTTATATATGACTAGCACTACGCCCGCGACTTCGTCCGCGTGATTTTCGAACTTTGCCTTTGTGAATTTCTAGTCCCGGCCACCCTCTATAAGGGATATTGTTAGAAAAACTCAATCAATATTCAAGAGAAATTCTATCAACCCGCAATATTCCGTCTTAGGTAACACCTAGGTCCTATAAATTTAAAACTCCTAACTATCAACCCCAATACAAACTTTCAGGGGTCGAATTTCGTATCATCCTCTCTTAGTGAGAACCTGTATCCTAAATTAAACCCCCCTGCAATGTTGAGTCCTCTAATTACAAACACCAAAGACAACCCCTAAGAGGTCGAATTTAGTAAAATTCCGTCTTAGTGAGAACCTAGGTCCTAAAACAACCCCCATGCTGAAACTCCCAGCATTTGTAGTAACAAAGTTTCATACAAACTGTCAACCCCATAAACAGCCCCTTAGGGGTAGAATTTCAGAAAATAGTGCCTTGCGTTGGTGTGCATTTACGTCAGAAAAGAACAACCTTGCAAAATTTAATACTTACTCCTAGCATTTGTAGAAACGAAGTTTCATACAAAATATCAACCCCTAAATTAACCCCTTGGGGTCTATTTTCACAAAGCACCCGCAACTACGTCCAAAAAAGAATCTCTATGCAAAATTTGAGTCTCCAAATTATCAACCCCGAAAAGGCCCCTTAGGGGTCGAATTTCGCAAAACCGTCTTAATGAACATAGGTCTTAAAAACAACCCCACGCCAAAATTCAATACGCCTAGCACTTGTAGTAACAAAGTTTCATACAAACTATAAAACACAAAAACAAACCCCTTTGGGATGGAATTTCGCAAAATCCCGCCATGGTGTGCATCTAAGTCTTATAAAGGAACCCGGTGCAAAATTTGAGGCTCCTCGCACTTATAGTAACAGAGTTTCAAACTGTCAACCCCAAAAACAACCTCTTAGGGATCGAATTTCACAAAATCCCGTCTTAGGTATTACTTAAGTCCAAGAAAGAACCCCTATGTATAAAGAGTATCAATTCTATCAACCCAAAAAACAACCCCTTATGGGTCGAATTTCTCAAAATTTCCTCCTTGGTGAGCATTTACATCTTAAAAAGTATCACCTTGCAAGAGACACCTAGCACTTGTACTTAAAAAGTTTCGTACAAACTATCAACTCCAAAAACAAACCCCTTAGGGGTCGAATTTCGCAAAATCCCGTTATGGTGACCATCTCCGTCCTAAAAAGAAACCTCATGCAAAACATGAAATTCCTAGCACCTGTAATAAAGAAGTTTCATACAAACTATCAACCCCAAAAACAAACCCTTGGGGGTCGTATTTCGCAAAATCCCATCATGGTGAGCATCTACGTCCTAAAAAAGAACCCGATGCAAAATTTGAGGCTCCTAGCACTTGTAGTAACAAAGTTTCATACAAACTATCAACCCCAAAAACAACCCCTTAGGTGTCGAATTTCACAAAATCCCGTGTTTAGTATCATTTACGTCCAAACAAAAAGCCGTATGTAAAAATTTAAGTCTAAAAACTATCAACCCCAAAAACAACCCCTTAGGGGTCGAGTTTCACAAAATTTCTACCTTGTTGAGCATTTACGTCTTAGAAAGAACCGGCATGCAAGATTTCAGACGCCTAGCACTTGTAGTAACAAAGTTTCATACAAACTATCGACCCCAAAAACAAACCCCTCAGGGGTCGGATTTCGCAAAATCCCGTCATAGTGAGCATCTACGTTCTAAAAAGACACCCCATGCAAAATTTGGAATTCCTAGCACCTGTAGTAGCGAAGTTTCATACAAACTATCAACCCCAAAAACAACCCCTTAGGGGCCGAATTTCGCAAAATCCGTTCTTAGTGCTCACCTACGTGGTATAAGGAGGGCTTATGCCAAATTTCAAGTTTCTAGGCCCAGCGGTTTGGGCTGTGCGTTGTCAGATCAGTCAGTCAGTTTTGAATTTTATATATATAGAAGAAGAAGAAGATAGTGTAGCTGGGCTCTTGGAGTTCCACATCAGGTGTTCCATATCTTCATTTTCTCAGCAGAAAATGCTCATCACACGGAACAATTTTTGCTCTGGCGTTATTTTTGTATCTCTTATAGTTTAGCTGATCTATTGCAGTTCTGCATCAGGTGTTCAAGTTTCCAAGATAAATTATAGCCTATATGTTGCCCAGACTTAATAGCTATACAACAAAAAAAAAACAATCAAATCCGTCCAGTAGTTCCGAAGATTAGCGTGTATGGAGTAACTTCTCCCGTTTTCCTAACATTTCCCTTCACTGCTCTGCTCCTATTGATTGTAGCGTGATGAAAAGTATACAATAACCAGCGCAGGAGTATGAAAAATAATTGTACCAAGTTTCGTAAAAAAAAAGTAGTTTTTGTTTCTAAAACGGTTATACAGACAGACAGACAGACAGATAATAATTTTATTAATTGCATTTTTGGCATCAGTATCGATCCCTAATCACCCCCTGATAGTTATTTTGAAAATATATTTCATGTACAGAATTGACCTCTCTACAGATTTATTATAAGTATAGATAGATGTATACGTATATAATAAGAACACTTGGTATTACATACATAAACTTTCTAGTGAATAATAATTGCAAGTAAATGACATTATAAAATATTCAAATCTTATAAATACTAGCTACTATTCCGATCTAAATCTGTTCGAATTCTTGTAGTTCGAAGTCAAACCTCAAGATTTGAAAAATTTAAACCCTTCGAAGTGAGGGAACGTGTATTAACATAATATGCATAGATTCTTTTCAGTTCTTAACTCACAGAGGAAGTATAATTTCTTAAGAGTAAACCTCTCATAGCCATGTAGGTAACATAGGTCAAAAAGGCCAACGACCTTATCAAAATAGCTAATACTGACCCTGCAATCAAGGAATGCGGAAGACGTAGTTAAGAACCATGCAACGCCTGTGAGTCTAGAAATAACAGAATCAAGGAGAAAGTGATTAAAGCAGCTATTTGCAAATTGTTATCAGATTAAAATCTTCGTAGAAAAAAAACATTTTTGTGTCGACAGGACTTCAACTTGCGACCTTCGGATTTAGATTCAGGGTACTAAATTAAGTAGGTGGGTAGTTCTTCAGAGACAAAATTTTCGATGTCTGTGGTTCGATGTCTGTTGTGTATATTTCTGTAACCAACTAACAAAACGGCATGTAATATTTTTTTCTGTACAGTTTAGCTTTAGCTCTACCTGGGACAAATAATATTTTTTTAATAGTAGCTATCTAGATGCAAAATAAAAAATTTTGAAGTCTGTTCTCCTGATTCATATAGGGCGTCCGTTTCCCATTTTCCGGAACAAAATGGTCGATGTCGCATTTTCTCTTTGATTCATCAACATAAATTAAAGTTATATCGAAAGGTAATTAATTGACCTCTTACAAAAAAAATATGTATTAGATATAACTACGTTAGTATGTTTTTAATTAAGTAAATAAGAAGTGTCCGGCGTATAATACTGATTCATGTGGAGTAAGCTTTGCTTGACTGTACTTGGTCGAGGAATAATGATGAGAGTCTGGGATCCCACGTGGGGGAAACCTGTCGTACAACGGACGTGCTAGAAGGCGGACGTGAGGCTGGTTGGCTTAGAACCTGGTGAAACACAGGTAAATGTCTGATTCATCTGTGCTTGGTTTAGGCACCTTGCTGATTACAATGCCTAATTTATTAATTTTATTTTGCTGTTTTTAAGACTTTAATCTGAGTTTCGTGTGATGCTTTTTGGTTACAGATTCGTGTAGAAAAATGATAATACTGAAGTCTGTATGAATGATGAGTTAAGCATGATTTTAGGCAAAATCATGATTCATCTGTGCCTGATTCATATGTTCAAAAACCCATATGAATCTGAAAATAAATAAATTTTCCCCTTTTCCAGCCAGAAAGGAGCACTTTTGTTACGCACTTATTTTACTTTTCCATGTCAGTAGAGTGTGTGTGAGATAATTTTGACATTATTCTTCGGTATTTATTCATAAGTCAAACTCTATCTATTTTTTTATAGCTGTTCACAACAATGCCACTATCAATAGTAGAAAAGATGTAAAATAATATATCTATGAGAAAAAGAGACTCACAGAACGTACGAATTTTTCATCCTTCTAAGATGGAAAATAAGAAAAGATCCAGACAAGTATGCTGCGTGGAAATTAAAAATGAAAGAAATATACCTATTTGAAAAGAAAGAGAGAAAAAACAAAAGTAAACAGAGAGAATATTATAACGTAGCATTAAAATAACTATCTAGTACCTATTTATAACAAAATTCTTGCTTTTCTGTAAGTATTTATTTCTGTAAATGTTATTTTGAAAAACAAGAATTTCATTGTTGAATTGACCAGATTTTTTCCTTGATATGATCACTGATAATAATTGTTTTATAAAAAAATATTATTGTTGTTATAATATTATGATTGTTTTCTTAATACAAAGCCCATTTTTATTTAAAGTTTTCCATTTTTAGGGTTCCGTAGTCAACAAGGAACCCTTATAGTTTCGCCATGTCCGTCCGTCCGTCCGTCCGTCCGTCTGTCCGCAGCTTAGCTCAGAGACGCCCAGTACTAGAAAGCTGTAATTTGGTGTAAATATACGGATTTGTTGTGCCGAAAAAGTGGTAAAATAAAATCTCGTAAAATATTTTTTTTAGGGTACCTCCTGTACACGTAAAGTGGGGATGTTTTTTTTATTTCTCGCGTACCCCTTAGTGTGGGGTATCATTAAATAGGTCTTTAAAAAATATTGATAGTTTCCATTTACAATTTTTTCATAAAAAGATTCGTTTGTGAAATATTAAGCTTTAAAGTGCTAATTTTTGCTCGACTCGAGTGTCCCCCCCCTCTACCAGCTAAACGGTTATGTTTGGGGGTGTGAAAAAATTCGCAATAGTAGAATATATAACGAAGTTTGAAGGAAAATTATCATGACTAAGTAGGCTTTACAAGTTTACGAGTAATAGTCGACCAACTTATAAAACGTACTTGGATAGCATACTTTCCTAAACAAAATGTATCGCAGAACATGTTCTTCAACTGCAAATGTAAGTTTGTAAACTTTATTTTTACAGCTATGGTATGGTATGGTATGGTAGGTGGGTATGTTTTGGGGATAGGTAGGTTTTTATTGTCAACTATTTTTAACTAACTTCAAAAAAAGGAGGAGGTTCTCAATTCGTCGTAATCTTTTTTTTTTATGTAATTTCCCCGATTTCTCAAAGACGCCTGGACCGATTTTGAAAATTCTTCTTTTTAAAATTAAATTCTGCGAATCAGTTTAATTAGTTCGCATAAGTATTTTGATGGGCAACTACGGAACCCTACACTGTGCGTGGCCCGACACGCACTTGGCCGGTTTTTTTATTTCTGTTCCTGATTCATCTGTAAAAATTCTGATTCATCTGGGCACAATATTTTTAAACGTCGATATCTTAAAAACTACTTTGTAAAAAGGAGTCCCTCAAACAAATAAATGTTATTTGGAATATCTATTTTCATATGAACGTGTGTTACTAAGCTGAAAGTGAAATTAAAATTTGACCATATGAATCAGTCAAAGAATCAAATTTCGAAGAACTACCCAGGTATATAATTAAACTTTTAATAAATAGCTTAAAACTATGTTACTAGCACGTCACTTAACTTAACTAGCTTGTCTTTGTACTGTCCTGTGGTACTTGTGTTTAAAATCAAAATCAAAGCATTTATTTCAAGTAGGCCAGTTACAGGCACTTTTGAATTGTCATTGACAAATACAAGAATATGATTGAACACTAAAAAGTTATATGGTGCTACAGTCCCAATCACAAGACATAAAAACTGTGAAAGTACGTTTAAAGTAAGTAAATTAATGAAAATTGATCATATTTTCATAATAGCAATGGCTATTCAGTGAGATTAATAGCTGCATTTCTGGTCAAAACTAGTCTCGTAATCGTAGAGCTGAATGATTTTCAGGAAAACCTATCACTTGAATTATTCAGCTATGGAGTAATTTACATAGTAAATACCATTTTGCCCATCGACGATTGCAGCTAAGAACAAACGTCTATCTACAAATTCACTAGTTTTCAGGACCGTTGTAACTTTGTTGAAATAGGTATAGTTGTCATTATTTACGCAACAATTTACCTAAGCTTGAATAGGTACTTAAAGAATTTGATAGTTTAAGAAATTAAAAATATCGCAGAAAAGTAAACGTTTCTAAAATGAGGTTATTTTTTTGTTCTTTACTGCCGTCGAAATTAAGCTTTTTCTCACATAACTTGAATATTGAGATATTTACTATTCTGCGATATTTTTCATTTATTAAAATGTCTAATTACAGTATTTAAGCTTATTTCAATCGCGTCAAAAAGACAACTGCTGCACCTATTCATAAATCATCGTCATCAACTAAAAATGTATGCCAACATTTAATTTTCTTCAACCATGTAAGAAACTAATAAACATTATGTACTACAAATATTTATCACCCGACGCGGCTATTACGAAAACATTATAAACCGAACACAAAAATAGGAAATTACGCATATTTTCGGCCATTCATGATCCACAAATAGCTTTCGTGAATACGAAACGTAGTCGGGTGAATATATAGCCTCATAGAATTTATATCCGTCATCACAGCGGTCGGCTGAATCCTAAAATCAAAATTATCATGCAATTTTAGCTAAACCAAAATGCATTTAGTTGACAGAATGAGATATTTCCGCGGCATAAATATATTTTGCATGCTTCTGTAATGTCAAAATGTTTGAAATAATATTACACCGTGTCCACCATAGGATGGTTGTGAAAAAGAAAGGAGGAATTGTGAAATAGTTTGAAAGAAATGTACTATGTAGTTTTGATTTTAGAATTCGGTTGGAATTTTAAGTGGTTTTAGGAAGATCTATTGTTTTTAAAACTATGTTTTATTTGTATTAAAATAAACCTTTTTCTATATAGCATATAAAACAGTGGTTCTAAAAAAATTAAAAATTCGGAATTTTAAAACTTTCTGGCAAATATTTTTAGCTCTATCTGCATATTATATATTGAGAATCGGTGATGTAAAACTTGACAGTTGCGACAATTGCATACCTAGGTACCATTCATGCATGTATTTTGATCAGGCAGTGTTCAAAAAATGTAATAAAAAAAAATTAAAAAATGTCTGATTTATTGAGTGTCTTATAGATTCTTTATAGATTTTAGAATTTTGTAATGATTTTCGATTCTTGTGTTCCATTTTCTCATCAGTTATCCAATATTTTCTTTTAACAGACAAGTTTTCTAGAAGCTTCAGTCGTAAATTATGTACAAAACTAGCTCTAATCAAGTATGTATTATACTCCGACATCCAATACGTCATTTGCATAACCCATGCAAGCACATGTGGTCTTATACAAAGGGTCGAATGGACCCTGTATTTAATTTTCATAAAACGAGAACGGTTTTAATACGTCTGCGGTCGAATAATAACCTAACCCTTTTCTATTTCAAAATTGGCTTCGGTTGTTCAAACGTTTAATTTATTATTAGTTGGACCTACACCTATGTATGAACGGCGTTGGGAGTAATTAATAGTCTTATTGTGGAAAATCTAGGGTCACTTTTGACCCTTGCTTTATATTTTCAATGAAAATCTGAAACGGAGTTCTGCAGCTCAATTTCGTGTCATCGGCAAAAGAATTTTGAAGGAAAACTTTTATGCGTTCCTTGCTACATTTGTGTCTGAAAATCGTGTCAAAAATAGATGTCATTGCTATTTCATGTGGAGTAAACCTAACCCGGACCCGGGTACGTCCTTAAACTACGTCCAGCCACCGAAGGACGGGCAGCAGCGTCCTTTGCAAACTTACGGTGACCCTACTGCGATCCCCAAGCCGCCTGCCAAGCGTGGGGATTATGGCAACCCCCCCCCCCCCCCATTATGATTGACAATAATAGCACACGGCCCCCAGTCCCCGGCAGCTCCGCTATTCCTGGTCTGGGTAGCGGATCAGGTAACGGCGGAGCAGGGGGTGCTAAGAATCCCCGGCAGATGCCCCGCTACCACCCCCAACGGACTTTGGCCCTGGCAACACACAACATCCGCACACTGAGGACCGATGAGAAGATTATCGAGCTGGAGGAAGAATTGAGCAAAATGCGATGGGATATCTTGGGATTATCTGAAATCCGAAGAGAGGGTCAGGATACGATAGTTTTAGATTCCGGCAACATGCTCTTCTACCGGGAAGGAGACCGTAAATCCCAGGGTGGTGTTGGATTTCTCGTCCGCAGGTCCCTCATCAACAACGTTGTGAAAGTCGACAGTGTGTCGAGTAGGGTAGCATACCTTATACTCAGAATAACCAACCGGTATTCGTTGAAGGTCATACAGGTGTATGCGCCGACCTCGACACATTCTGATGATGAAGTAGAGGCATTGTATGAGGAGATATCCGAGGCCATACATGCCTCCGAAACATACTTCACCGTTGTTATGGGGGACTTCAACGCGAAGGTGGGCGCACGGAATGGCGATGAGTTGAGAGTGGGGCCATTTGGGTATGGGCAGCGAAACCATAGGGGCCAGCGACTGGTCGACTTCATGGAAAAGGAAGAACTTCATTTAATGAACTCCTATTTCCAGAAGCGGCCATCCAGGAAGTGGACGTGGATGAGCCCCGATGGTACTACCAGAAATGAGATCGACTTCATCATGACGACCAAGAAGCGAATATTCAGTGATGTCTCTGTGATCGCTAAGGTAAAAACCGGTAGCGATCACCGAATTGTCAGAGGCACACTGAATATCAATGTCAAACTTGAAAGGTCTCGTCTGGTGAAGTCCACGCTCCGACCTGGTCCTGCCCACATCCGGAACCCCGAAGACTTTCAACTCGAACTGCACAATCGCTTCCAGTGCCTAACCGAATGCGAAACTGTGGACGAAATCAACAATGGGTTGGTGGAAACTGTCCAAGCTGTGGGGTCCAAGTTCTTTAAGACCCCGCGCCGGAATAAGCTTCAAAAGCTCTCGAACGGAACCATCAAGTTGATGCAAGACCGGTCCGAGATGAGGCTGCAATCTTCAGCTGATATGTCGGAATATGGCAAACTCAATAGACGAATCTCTAAATCAATGCGACGTGACCTGCGCTCCTTTAGTGCGGCACGGATCAAAGAGGCAATCGAGCGGAACCAGGGCTCAAAAGTCTTCGCAAAGAATTCGTCTATTGGGCAGAGCCAAATGACTAAGCTGAAGATTAACGACGGCAGCATCATTTCGACGAAACCGGAGATCCTAAGAGAGCTTGAGAGGTTTTACGGACAGTTATACACATCAACACGACAACCCAGTGTCGGTACAGCTCGAGACGCAAGAGCTAAACTGACTCGACACTACACTGAGGATATCCCGGACATCAGCCTGTACGAGATTAGAATGGCTCTTAAACAGCTCAAGAATAACAAGGCGCCGGGTGAGGACGGAATCACAACAGAACTTCTGAGAGCGGGTGGAAAACCGGTACTTCTAGTCCTCCAGAAGTTATTTAATTCCGTCATACTCGAAGGTTCTACGCCAGAAGCATGGCACAGGAGTGTGGTTGTTCTTTTCTTCAAAAAGGGTGACAACACCTTGTTGAAGAACTACAGGCCAATCTCACTTCTGAGCCATGTGTACAAGCTGTTCTCAAGAGTCATTACGAACCGTCTCGAACGCAGGTTTGATGACTTCCAGCCTCCCGAACAAGCCGGTTTCCGAAAAGGTTTTAGCACTATAGACCACATACACACGCTCCGCCAGATTATACAGAAGACAGAGGAGTATAATCGGCCATTGTGTTTAGCGTTTGTGGACTATGAAAAAGCCTTCGATTCAATCGAAACCTGGGCAGTATTGCAGTCCCTCCAACGATGTCATATCGACTATAGGTATATCGAAGTGTTGAAGTGTTTGTATAGGAACGCCACCATGTCCATCCGACTTCAGGAAGAGAGCACGAAACCAATCCAATTGCAGAAAGGCGTGAGACAGGGAGACGTTATTTCTCCGAAACTGTTCACGAACGCGTTGGAGGACGTTTTCAAGCTCTTGGAATGGAACGGACTCGGCATCAACATCAATGGCGAATACATCACTCACCTTCGTTTTGCCGATGATATAGTCATCATGGCAGAATCGTTGGAGCACCTCAATGCTATGCTCAGCGACCTCAGTATCGTTTCCCAACGGGTCGGCCTTAAAATGAACATGGACAAGACGAAAGTCATGTCGAATGTCCATGTGGCACCCGTACCGGTTGTTGTTGGGAACGATACTCTCGAAGTTGTAGACCATTATACTTACCTTGGACAGATTGTTCAGTTAGGTAGGTCCAACTTCGAGAAAGAGGTCGCCCGAAGAATCCAACTCGGATGGGCCGCGTTTGGGAAGCTACGTGATATCTTCTCATCGAGAATCCCACAGTGTCTCAAGACAAGGGTGTTTAACCAGTGTGTGTTGCCAGTGATGATTTATGGCTCTGAAACGTGGTCTTTGACTGCTGGCCTCTTAGAGAGACTGAGAGTCACTCAACGAGCAATGGAAAGAGCTATGCTCGGAGTTTCTTTGCGGGATAAAATCCGGAACATGGATATTCGGCGAAGAACCAGAGTCACCGACATAGCTCATAAAATTTGCGAGTTGAAGTGGCAATGGGCAGGCCACATCGCTCGTAGAACTGACAACCGATGGGGAAGAAAAGTTCTCGAGTGGCGACCACGGACCGGAAGGCGCAGCGTAGGCAGGCCTCCCACTAGGTGGACCGACGACATCGTGAGGGTCGCGGGCAACGGATGGATGCAAGTGGCAAGTTGTCGTTCGGCGTGGCGGTCTAAGGGGGAGGCCTATGTTCAGCAGTGGACGTCTTCCGGCTGATGATGATGATGATGAAACCTAACCCACGATTTTAAAATTATGATCATTTAAGATCGATCATTTGTTTAAATTGCGTCTAGGTATATAAACTATTCCATTTTCAACTTTTGTTATAGTTGTATGACTTTTTTCTTCCGAGATAGAAGTAGCTCCTCTTTTGTTTGCTTTCTTTCTCCAAGCTCTTTCGCTAAGCAATAAACAAGTAAAGCTTTTATCTTGAAATCCATAGCTAGATAATCAGCGCGGGGCATCCGCGCGGCCGGGCGCGATGATTTATGCAATACTAACATTATGATACATTTGCATTTTGTTCACAAAGCCAGCAATGTATGCAGTAACGCTACACAATAGCTACGGGTTAATGTAGACTTCGGTTAGTCAGGAATGGTTACGAGGAATGATTAGGTGCTATTGTTTATGTGATGCAAATGTGCGGCCATTATAAATAATATAGCATTTCTTATTTAGATTGAAACACATAAAGTTTCACTTCTAAATGTTCTGTGAAATTATGCTTAAATGAGTGAAAATTCGCAGAATTTTAGGTGCATTTTATAAAAGTGATGAGTGACATAAATTGCACGTTTTTGTGCAGCATTCTTTGGTTAACATTTTACCAGAAATGACACAGGAATTTCTGTAAAATAATCAATTAACGAATTGAGTTAACAATGGCGCGATGACAGAGGAAGTGAACTTTTCAAGCCGATCAATACAGACATAAGTGTCCATATCTCAAGCCCCGAAACCTTTAGGCCCAATAATAATGTAACTAAAACACGTACCTTCACAAAAGGTCGCATACATTCTCTTAATACTGACATTTATGTCACGAATATTAAGTTTGACAACCTCAACAGCAATGTATGCAGTAACGCTACACAATAGCTACGGGTTAATGTAGACTTCGGTTAGTCAGGAATGGTTACGAGGAATGATTAGGTGCTATTGTTTATGTGATGCAAATGTGCGGCCATTATAAATAATATAGCATTTCTTATTTAGATTGAAACACATAAAGTTTCACTTCTAAATGTTCTGTGAAATTATGCTTAAATGAGTGAAAATTCGCAGAATTTTAGGTGCATTTTATAAAAGTGATGAGTGACATAAATTGCACGTTTTTGTGCAGCATTCTTTGGTTAACATTTTACCAGAAATGACACAGGAATTTCTGTAAAATAATCAATTAACGAATTGAGTTAACAATGGCGCGATGACAGAGGAAGTGAACTTTTCAAGCCGATCAATACAGACATAAGTGTCCATATCTCAAGCCCCGAAACCTTTAGGCCCAATAATAATGTAACTAAAACACGTACCTTCACAAAAGGTCGCATACATTCTCTTAATACTGACATTTATGTCACGAATATTAAGTTTGACAACCTCAACAGGTCTATTTTAAACATTCCACGTCCCGTTCATTAAGGAAACTATACACCTTATCATGATTGAAACAAAAATAGGAATACCTCATAATTGGGCTGTTGAATGGATCAAAAATATCCTCACTTATAATTTCTTCGCCCGTTACACTCCTGCATTTTACGATCGTAAACTTTCAGCGGACATAAAACAAAGTAAATTCATTCATTTGTCAACTATCTTATCTCGATGTCGCAAAGCCTACAATTCTTTGCGGGGACGATAAACACTTTTTGCAAAATTTACAACGAGTGAGCGTCATTGCCAAGTGTTTGATGCGAACGTTTTGGACCTTGTGCTATCAGGATTAAGGTGTATTTTATAGGGATTAAATATTTGATAAAATTGCGTAGTTTCTGGTGCATCTTTATCTGCGTTAGCCAGTGGTCCGCCAATGCCGTTAAATTTATTAACTGCGATACGCATTCAGTGTCGCGAGCTAAAAGGTGACTTTAATTAATATTAATTATAGCCACACCTCTAATTAATGTAATTCTCGAGATAACCGGTGCGTCGCCTTTTGAATGTGTCAAGCTCGGTGGCTTTCGTTGTGCGTTTGTTGACAGGTCAAATCGTCAGTTACTTTTACACAATGATATTAATGCAGGTGTATACTGTGCAGTTGCAGAAAACTCCAGAAAAAAAAGGTAAAATATATCGCTCCAAATTAATATTCTAGAAAAATATTCCACTTTCATCGTTAATTGGCGCGATAAATTTACAGAAAAGCAATAAAACATTAAAACACAAGCCTAGTAAAAACACAAACAACGAGATTCCACGAAAATTAATCTGAAAACCCTTTTTCAGTAAACAACTATCCAACACAGTATTCATCAACTGAAAACAAGGCAACATCACCGCGCTGGCAAGGAATTAATCAAAGTTTAAAACAATTCCATGTAGCGGGCGGGGCGGGGCGAGACAAGACGGGCTGCGCGAGTGCGAACACACCGCAACGCACGAACATGGGAACATGTTCAGTGCGTTCAACATGTTGCGTGTTTCTGCGTACAACAAAGGCGTTTGGTTATAATGTTGCTGTAAGGTCGGCAGCTATTGAACGTAGTACAGTGGTAGATAGATAAAACATTTATCTGTAAATCGTGGGACTTGCAATTTATTTACCAACTACAGTTTCTTGAGACTCTTAACAGATTCCAAAATCAAGACCATTTTTAATTTATAAATAATTTAGTGACACAGAAACTTTATAATAATTACTGAGGTAACTACAGAACAATAATTATTCTTAGATACAAGCCAAATAATACATACATACACATAGATGAAGTCGTGCATAACAGCACAACACAACACTTTGTACATGTTCAGTGCGCCCAACTTGTTGTGCCTGACATGTTGGCAAGGCACGATCGAACAAGCCACGCTTAGTAATTAAATTGTTCTTGTTATTTTCTGTTGTTGTGTGCGAATTTTGAAATTAATATTTTGACTACGTTTGATTAAGTTCAAAATTAATAAAGTTTAAATAGGCAAGCTAAATTATGTACACTAGTAGAATTTAACAAGTTGCTATGAATGTCGATGCAAATAAATTTTCTTCAATTTAATTCGATTTACTAAAATCTTGAAGCAGATTGCGGAAACGGCGTTCAAGAGCAGTCACCGCTCGATTGTCAATTTTTCAAATGAATTAGTTCAATTTTCATAATTATGTCACATACAATTCTTAAACGTGACTTACGTTATTTTCAACCCGTTTAATTTCCTTATGCAGTTCAATGATATCTAGTGATTACGTATTTAGGGTTTTGAAAACGACGATAAAGTGTTTTGTAAATCGGTACAAGACTAAACAAGAGGCGGTCTTTGCAAGCATCGCCTGAACGTGTTTGTAGTCTGTGCGACACACACGTTCAAATAATATGTCGTAATTAAATCAATTACTTGTGTGATTACCTCTTATAGAGAGGGTCTGAGAATCAAAACATAGTTCGTAGCCTATAATTAAGTGGCGAAATAAAGTTGACCTCATTTTGGGCAAATTACAAAAATAAAGGGCATATACGTATTAAGAGAGTAAGAGCAGTGGTGGCCCAGTGGTATCGGCCCCGACTTACGAGTTGTAGGTCGTGGGTTCGAATCCAGGCAGACGCATTACTTTGTGTAATTTATTTCATCACCACTGCTCTCAAAACGGTGAAGGAAAACATCGTGAGGAAACCGGCATGTCCTAGAACCAAAAATTCGAAGACATGTGACATCCACCAATCCGCACTGGGCCCGCGTGGTGGATTATGGCCCACCCCCCCCTCTCACAGAGAGGAGGCCTGTGTCCCAGCAGTGGGAACATTAATAGGCTGATGATGATGATGATGATATACGTATTAACGGTTGATTCCCTTTATGTCGAGTCCCGTTACGTCGAGCCGAAAACCTTGTCTCGCTTCTATTACCCCTATGTCGAGTTTAGTTTTCTGTCCCGTTTCTATTCCCTTTACGCCGAGTTTATTTACCACGCTTCTATTACCTTTATGTCGAGTTTAATTATATCATATTTTAGAAGTACAGTCACGTCCAGTGAAATGAATACATGCACATAATTTAGAATTATTAATGATTGGAATTGTTATTAGGAGAACTTGGGATCCAAGAGCGAGCGAAGCGAGCTCGGGACTTGTGGGCACCCCGACACGGACAGGTTAGGTTCGAAGGGGATGGCGGGGTCTGAAAGACCCCGCCATCCCCTTCGTGTTAGGTTACTTTAAACCATGCACGCAGAAATAGGAGCCCGTTGAGCTTCCTTTTTTAGGTAATCTTCACCTATACTTGTGTACGGTGCACGTACATGGATTTTAAAATATAATTATTTATTGCAATAAGTTAGCCAGTAGGCTGGCGTATCTGCACTTTGGACGCAACCTACATTTGGCAGTGCATTGACACTGACATATTGCATTATTCTATGCATTTTATGTGTATTACATTTTAGTGTTCAATTAGACGTGGTTTGAGTCGGACAACTTGCATTTTCATTTAGATTCATCCCGTTGAGCATTCACTGACATTTTCTGCATTTAAGTTTAAAGTTGACATTTACATCTGCATTGACATTACTTATGTTAGGGAAGCACACTGCATAGTGCACCCTACATAGTTTTTTTGGTCCTTCGTAACTATTGCAAGTACTATACAGTCCGATACGTCGGTCGATAAGACGCCGCGCGGGATCTGTGTCGTGTCGTGTCATACCGTGCCACGTGTGTTGCCGTGCAGGAGCATTCGGGGAGGTAGCAGCGGTCCAGGTTCCAGAGCGTCGCATTGCATTGCATTTGCATACAGGGAGAGTTCCTGAATTTCAAGTAAGATCGTTCATTATTTATCTTACGACTTTACAATGGAGGGTTTAATCGTGCGTCAAGCGGAAATCCTCGAGGAGCTGAAGAGAATCCATTCTAATTTTAAGAAGGATTCAGCGAGCAGGAAGACCACCGATTACATTCGTAAAAGGCTTGAGAGGTTAGATGTACTATGGGCGGAATGTGAAGAGAAGAACCGTGAGCTGAGTGCAGTAGAAGAGAAAGGTCATCAATATTTCACTGGTAACATTTTCGAGGTCATTAAAGGCTGGTACCATGGAACGCGTCAGGAGATTGCAGCGTTCGAGATGAAGACTCTTGCTGGACCCAGTAACGCCGGCCACAGTAAGCTAAACATTGAATTCGACAACACCCTGTTCGAGACATCTGTAGGAGCAGAGGACAAGCTACTCGAGTTACAGCAGTTGCAACAAGCTAACTTCCGTGCATTCACTAGGTTAGTAAATCGAAGCCTAGACAAGGTTAAGGAGAAATGGGAAATAGAGGATATGCTTAAGACTGTAGAGTTTCGGTGGACTGCGATTGACAAATTACATTTACAAATTGATGGCATATTAGAGGGGAATTCACAGGATTATTATGACGAGTTCTGTCGTTACGAAGATGCATTTACAAATATGAAACGGGCGCTGAACACGAAACTAAACGCTTCTATACATCAACAGCAAACATTACCTAAAATTGACATACCTATCTTTAACGGCAACTATACCTTATGGCCTACTTTTATGGATCTCTATGTAGAAGCGATTCATAATAATCCAGCGATTGCAAAAACTCAGAAAATGCAACATTTAAAGGGTAGACTTCGCGGTGAAGCGGAAAAACTCGTGCAACATTTACACATAGCACCCGAAAATTATGACACGTGTTGGGAAATTTTGAACCATAGATATAATAATAAGTTTCTGTTATTCACAAGAAATTTCCAAGCATTTATGCGTCAACCTAATTTACAAAAACAATCTGCATGCGACCTCAAGCGGTTATATGACACTACCAACGAAACAATAAACGCGATACACAACTTGGGCATTGATACAAGCTCATGGGACCCGATTCTAGTTTACGTTTTGTGCGAAAAATTAGACTCTGAAACGTATTCGGAATACATGCAATCCAGGTCGGATCCACGCGAGATACCAACATACAATCATTTTATGGATTTCGTCGAAAATAAGTTTATGGCATTAGAACCATTGCACAGGAAAAAGCCAGAAAACAGTGATAAACCTGCATCTAAACCACATTATAAGACGCAACATCCGTTCCACAAAAATTCCAAGTCACAACCCAATAAAAGTTCAACAAACTACTCTCGCAACTTCCATGCGTCAAACGCTGGACAATTCAGCAAGATTATTTGTCCATTGTGCAATATAAATCATGCATTATTTCAATGTACTAAGTTCGCTGACATGCTGAGTCCGGAAAAAATGGCATTTATAGAAAACAATAAAATATGCAAAAATTGCTTATATGTGCATAATAAGGGTTACTGTGCATCACAGAAAAGATGCAGAGATTGCAACGAACAACATAATACACTTCTGCATAGCGATATTGCGAAGTCAGTGCAAACGCCCTCAGCAACAGAAACAGCATCGAAACCGTCGTCATCGACTTCAACTAGGTCAAATAAAAATCTGCAAAACAACTTCGCATCAAATAATGATGATGAAATATTATTACCAACAGCATTATTGCAAGTAGCCACAGCTGAAGGTGACTACATTACACTAAGGGCTCTAGTTGACCAAGGCTCACAAATTACGTTGATAACAGAGAATGCAGCACAAAGATTGGGCATAAAGCGTCAACAGCTGAGTGCAAACATAAGTGGCATCGGTACTTTATCCAACAGGAGTAAAGGAAAGGTCCGTCTATCCTGCAAGTCCTTATATAACGACTTCCAGTTTACAACGGAAGCGTTAATCATGACACGGGTAGTAAACAATCTGCCTAACGTTACATTTGCAAAGAAACCTTGGGCTCATGTGACAGACATTACACTAGCCGACCCAGATTACAACTTATCTAGGCCCATTGACATACTTCTGGATGCACACGTATTTTCCGAAATACTCATGAATGGCTTAGTCAAAGGGGAGGTTAATGAACCCATGGCTCAACAAACACGGTTGGGTTGGATATTGTCAGGCAATATCACCAAAACATTTAATTGCAACGTCGTAGTTAATGAAGTCAACGACTTGTCAAAGTACTGGGAAGTGGAAGACATCAACGGAGATACATGCAATTCTATGACGTCAGAGGAACGATATTGTGAGGAGTTCTACACTGCAACAACCAAGAGATTAGGAGATGGCAGATATTATTATTATTTTTATACGTTTTTAAACATCTCGGGATCATGGGATCCCGGACTTTTGAAGGGCGTGCCAGGAGCCGAAGCCATCTTGCAGAGGCCCATTACGCATTTTTAAATGAAATGGGGCTCTAACCGGCGGTTATCCCTGTATGCACTATTCCAGTATACCTAAGGACAACCCCCGGTTGGAGTTGGACTATTGTGGAATATGGAAACAAAAGACAGGGTTATGGCGTTTGGTGGGTTTGGTGGACTGGTTATATAATATCTATGGAAAAACTATGGCCCCTGCCTAATCAATGTTTTATATACATAGATGCGTTGGCAGGGGGTGACTTGCACACTCAACAAATGGACCCCCAAACATATCGCTAGCACTAGGTGACGTAGCGACAAGGGAGTAACATATCCTGAGGTGCTTGAGGAGTGGAGAGGTATTCCACGGTTCTCAGAATCGACCAGGAACCCGGAAGTATGGTCGATCCCTACAAACACTTACTGAAATACTTCCTTCCTCCGAGCACGTTTGCTCTTGCGAATCTCCACTCTAGCCAGCCGATTAAGGCAAGAAAGAGGTGGGAGGTCTGTTCCTCGTCAGCGTTCACTCTGACCGGCCAATAAAGGCAAGCCAGAGATGAGGAACAAGATATCTCCCGGGAGATCAGGTCCGTGGGGTCGCAACTGCCCAACAGCTCGCCACAAGCTGCCCTGCGGGCTTATTATTATTATTATTATTATTATTTAATTCAGACTCAGTCCATATTTTTTTTTTATACAATATAAAAGAAAATTAAAAACAAAGAGACGATACTTTACAATAAATTCAACAAAATTCAACTAAAATTAAATTACAAAATCATAATTAAAATTAAAAATCAAAATTATACGCAGACAAAAATTATTACATTCCAAAAACAAAATTAAGTAAATTAAAATAAAATTAAAACAAACTTAAAATTAAATTAAATCAAAATAAAATTAAAATCAAAATTAAATTAAATTGAAATAAAATTATAATTAAAATAAATTAAATTAAAATATTTATATGTCGGAGCCACCGGTATTGTTCCGTCAGATTCAGGCATCATGTGGGCAGAGTTTGGGTCTCGTGCAATGAAAATACACTGGGTGCGGTTCACTTGGTTATTTTAATTTTAAATCACAAGTTAAATCAAACACAATTTAATTTAATCACTCACTACACTTATACTGGGCACAACGAATCGAGTACAGTTTCGGGATGTCTTCACACTGCTGCGGTCGGGCACTGAATGCGCTCCTCGCCGCCCCGATGAAACATCACGACTCTGTATAAGCGCGCGCAGACCACGTGATACTCAAAATGGCGCGCTTACGATTCGTTTGCTGTCCGTACTATTGACCGGATCCGACACGGCCATCCTGCGATTAACACGTCCTCGTGTGATCTTCTTCTTCTTCAGCCTCTTTCTACCATCTTGATGTAGGCCTCCTTCAACTCTTTTCACTCGTCCTCGTGTAATAATCACTCTGAAACACAAAATAGTCCACGACAGAATACTGTTCCACTCGGTCATTCCTGACCAAACTCTATATTCAGTTCTTTGGTGAAAATAAGGAAATTTCAACTCTACTGTACCATTAAAACCAATACTCTTTAACTAAATCAAACATTGGGAATAGCCAATTGAAAATACATCAATCACTACCCTAGGCCACTAACAACCACCTCGGGCCACCAACAACTACCCCGGGCCATGTACCACAGTCGTTCGAATCTACTTTCACAACTCTATTGCAAAAAACTACCGATTTTCCAGTGACCTTCAACTTTCGAGTAAAACTTCTAACGCCACGGCTCTCTAGCCGACCAGCAATCACATTGCTTTCACACATCCAATGCATGGATCAGAACTTCTGTGCGCATCCACCACGTGGATCGCCCGAGTGCATCACCCGCTGACTACACACTATGGTCTCTCAAGACCCCGACCTCCGCCAGAGCCACCCGCGCACCGCGCTTCCATGGACACCGGGATGTCAATAAGATACGGATTACGGCTACGAAATGGCTACTGGTACAGTCGAAAACAAGACGGCCAATAGACCGTTTTACTCGACCTCTCACCACAACTTAATCAGAATTTATGGTAACTTCGACTGGTACATGACCCGTTGGAATGTTTGTAGGTACACTTAGAATTCAAGGGTTTCAATGTGTAACGGTCACCATCTCAAAATCTTTATCACTCTAAACAGACCCTTAAACTTTGGATCTAATTAAGACTGATCGGAAATCCCAGAGCATTCAAGTACCTTTGCAATTGTATTATCACAATGCAGCAATATTGTAATCAAAACAGCAGGAATCAAATTCGTGGCCTGTGGCTAACACTAGCCCCACTAACAAACCTCTGTTTGTTTCACACCGTTCACCATGAACGCACAATACACGACCTCCGCCAGTGCCATCCGCACACCGCGCTTCTATGGACACCGAGATGTCAATAAGATACGGATTACGGCTACGAAATAGCTACTGGTACGGTCCGACCAGCCGACCTAAGATTCCACACTATCATTCAACTCAACATCTCTACTTCAAAATGGTACTTGAACCTCAGGCATTCCCCCCAAATCCACAGCACTTAACCAGCACTATGCATCACTACTTACGTAGTAGTGTAAATCACTGAAGTACTTAACCAGTTCTTAACATTGTAGCGCTTAACCAGCGTTACAAATCCTATCACTTAGACAGTAATAATAAAAAAAGCTTAACCAGCGATATTAACTCACTAACGCTTAACCAGCGATAGTCAACATAAAGAACACAAGGCACCAGAGGCGTAAGTAAAAATGAAACGATTCACCTGTGTTGTAACGTCTCTGATGGTGGTTGCACGATGCAGACATCGACGCGTCGCGCCGCGCCTTGGACTGGTCCGTTGCCACTGCCGCCACTACTGCTCGTACAGCGCACGGCTATGTGACCTGGCTTGCCACATTTGAAGCACACCAAGGTCTTCGATGCCGGCTGCTGCGTCACTTGACTTGATGCTGTAGGTCTTCCCTTCGTATCCGTCGCCTTACTTCTGCACTCAATACGCTTATGGGCGTTTTAGCACAGTTATAACACTTAATTGACGTTATTTTTCCTCGCTTGGTGTCACTTGTTTTCGATGATTCACAGATAGTGTTCATTTTTCGCATCAGATATGAAACGACTGGCGAACGTGGGTAATGTTTCTTTATCACTTGGTTTTTCACCACTCATTTTTTTTTTTTTTTATGAGGGTACCCGCCTTTGCGAAATAAATCTTGTAAAAAGTACCTTAAATTCCTTTGTAGGCTATTTGAGATAGCCAGGTTGATGCTTCACCTTTAGCGCCTTGCTCGGCGTCAAAATAAGCTGGCAGCCCTCCACTGCACTCCCGTTAAAACAAAAGTCGGTGGTGGCGCACCACGACCGCGCATCGGAATCCGGTTTGTCGGGGTCGAATTCCGGCACTAAAAACTTGTTTTTCACTGGCTGCGTTTTCAAAGTTTGCTGGTTTTGCATTTCAAAAAGTAACTAACTTCCACTGATTGTTATTGTCACTGTTCCCGCGTGTAATTTCATTAGCACGATTTGATCCCACTTCTGATGTCGGAGCCACCGGTATTGTTCCGTCAGATTCAGGCATCATGTGGGCAGAGTTTGGGTCTCGTGCAATGAAAATACACTGGGTGCGGTTCACTTGGTTATTTTAATTTTAAATCACAAGTTAAATCAAACACAATTTAATTTAATCACTCACTACACTTATACTGGGCACAACGAATCGAGTACAGTTTCGGGATGTCTTCACACTGCTGCGGTCGGGCACTGAATGCGCTCCTCGCCGCCCCGATGAAACATCACGACTCTGTATAAGCGCGCGCAGACCACGTGATACTCAAAATGGCGCGCTTACGATTCGTTTGCTGTCCGTACTATTGACCGGATCCGACATATATTACAATTAAATAAGTCAAATAACACGAGGAGAGGCGCTAGCATGAAGCTGCATCCACCGCTGTATAAGGGACAGATCCCACCGCTCGGACAACACTCTCAGGAGACCGTTGGGGCTGCTTCGTAGGCGATTTAATAACGAAGCACTCCGCTTTCTTATGATTGCGTAAAAATCATCGATTCTTGCTTCAGCAAACATAGCTGAAGCACTACAAAACCTCGGCAGCCCCACCAGTATCCTGAAGGCATTGTTGTACTGTACGCGCAGTGCGCTGTACGCCCGCTGCGTATAGTTGGCCCACAGGCTGCACGTGTAAAACGATTGGCAGTATGCCTTGAACAAAGTCACTTTTACTGGCAGAGTACAACGTGCAAACCTGCGAGCCAACATATTACACCGGACAGACAGCGCCCTGCGCTCCCTCTCAATGTCCAGATTGTCAGACAAGTATAGATAAGATAAGATATGCAGTTCGTTTGCCAATGAAGCCTAATTTTAATCAGCTGCTGGGCAAATCAAAGCCACGAGCTATAGCACAATTTATGCAATTAGAAAGGAGATTAGGCAGGGATGAAAAATTATCAGATAGTTACATCAAATTTATGCAAGAGTACCTGGAAATGGGACACATGAAGGAGAGCAAACCTGGATGCAACACGGAATGCTACTTACCTCATCATGGAGTTCTAAAACAGGACTCAGTGACATCAAAATTGAGGGTGGTTTTTAACGCCTCCCAGAGAACTGACACAGGTTACAGCCTGAATGACTTGATGGAGTGTGGTCCTAAGCTTCATCAAGACCTATTGACATTATTATTAGGATGGAGGTTATACAAGTACGTCTTTACTGCAGATTGTGAGAAGATGTACCGCATGATCCTTGTCCATGAAGAAGACCAACACTTGCAAAAGATCCTGTGGAGGGAATCCAACCAAGGTCCCTTAAAGGAGTTCCAGTTGTGCACAGTGACGTATGGCACCAAGGCAGCACCATTTCTAGCTCTTCGAACGCTGAAACAGCTTGCAACCGATGATGCACAGAAATATCCGTTAGCGGCGGATGTCATTGCTAACGAAATGTACGTTAATGATGTCCTAAGTGGTAGCAACTCCATCGAACGAGCACAAGAAATTCAAAAGCAACTCATCGACATGCTGAGTGGAGCTGGCCTTACACTACGGAAGTGGTCAAGCAATGACCAGACCTTGATTGAAAGTTTATCTTCTTCAGATCTTAACCAAACGACAATGCACTTTACAAACGATGGTATTACAAAAGCCCTGGGGGTCCAGTGGAATCCTACAACTGACACATTTTCGTTTACAAACAAAATACAATTTGACAATAAAAACCAATTGACAAAAAGAAAGCTACTGTCGGAAATCTCGAAAATTTTCGACCCACTGGGCTGGCTGACACCTCTGACAGTAAAAGCAAAACTGCTATTCCAAAGCGTCTGGCTATCGGGATGCGAGTGGGATGAAACCTTACCTGACAGCGTGCAAGAAGAATGGAAGCAGTTTACTAGCGATTTACACAAAATAACCGAATACCAAATACCAAGGTGGCTGGGAGATATTACGAAACCATTCCAAGTACATGGATTCTGCGATGCGTCCGAAAAGGCCTACGCATGCGCAATATACCTGTTGACAACAAATGACAAAAACGAGCCTGTGACTAGACTTATCGCTGCAAAATCGAGGTTATCGCCAATCAACAAAAAATTGACCCTACCTCGACTTGAATTATGTGGAGCGCTACTACTTTCACGGCTCATGAAAAAAGTCTTGACAGCCTTTAAATGGGACAATGTGCACAAAAATACATACGCCTGGACGGACTCTATGATTATATTAGGCTGGCTGCATGGGGACGTCACAAAATGGAAGTCGTTCGTCAGCAACAGAGTACAGCAAGTGCATGACGTAATTCCAAAGCAACACTGGAGTTATGTCAAATCCGAGGAAAATGCTGCAGATTGTGCATCACGCGGAATCAGTTGTTCCCAACTATTGCAACATTCTTTGTGGTGGCAAGGTCCCTACTGGATGAAAAATTACAATGAAGATACTTTTGACAAAATTGCAATTACACCGACAACATGCGAATCAAAACGAAAACAAATGCAAACGTATGTTGTGAAATGTGAACCGTCTTCAATAGTAATTGAATTATTAGACAGACACAGCGATTTGATTCGTATTACAAGGGTCATTGCTTGGATGAAACGTTTCATAAACAGCTGTTCGAACACCGACACTTATCGTACTACTAACTATTTGACATCTACAGAACTACAAAGCGCTGATAACCTAATAATGAAACAGATTCAATTGCATGCCTTCAATGACGAGATTATGAGATTGAAGGAAAACAGAGGTTTGAGCACAAAAAGTAACCTCTTGAGTTTAAATCCATTCCTTGACAAACATGGCATTCTGCGAGTGGGTGGAAGGTTACGTAACTCAAACTTACCGGAAGACACTAAACATCCAATTCTACTACCACATGACAATAAACTGACAGAGTTATTAATTTGGCAAGCTCACAGAAGAACATTACACGGAGGTCCTAAGTTAACCCTGACACATCTACGACAAACGGTTTGGATCGTACGAGGACATCGCGCCGTCAAAAAGATCTTACACAAGTGCGTAACATGTCGCCGATTTAATGCTAAACAAACAAACCAGATTATGGCTGATCTACCAGAGCCGAGAGTGACAGTATCTCGCCCATTTACACATACAGGTGTCGATTTTATTGGACACATTGAAATCAAGGCAAGTAAAGGCCGAGGCGTCAGAACATTGCTGGCGTACGTTGCAGTATTTGTTTGTCTAGCAACAAAAGCCTTCTCGATCTGGAACTGGTATCTGAACTATCCAGTACAGCATTCCTTGCGGCTTTCAAGCACTTCTGCGCACGTCGAGGTACGCCACGGGACATGTACAGCGACAACGGCACGAATTTTGTGGGTGCAAATCGGATCCTACTGCAACAATACAAATGCATTGTCGAAACTATAGACAACTTCTTCTTGGGGAAAATATCAGAGATGGGAGTTCAATGGCACTTCAATGCCCCTGTCTGGCCAAGTGCAGGCGGACTGTGGGAAGCCGCAGCGCTGTGAAGAGCATGAAATATCATCTCAAACGGGTCATTGGAGACCAACGTCTGACATACGAAGAATTTACAACTCTGCTATGTCAGATAGAAGCTTGCTTGAACTCACGACCACTGTGCACCGTTTCAGAGAACGCCGAAGAGATAAACTGTTTAACTCCAGGACATTTCTTAACCGGCACATCACTCATGACAATTCCAGAACCCGACATGGACACGACTTACCGTTTAAACACAAGATGGCAAATTGTACAACAACTAAGTAAGGATTTCTGGAAGAAGTGGTCGCAAGAGTACCTCCAACAACTGCAAGCAAGACTAAAGTGGAAACGACAGAACACTGACATAAAGAAAAATGACATTGTATGCATTAAAGATGAAAAGTTACCTGCAGGAAAATGGGCACTGGGTCGTGTAGCGGATTTACACCCTGGAAAGGACGGCCACACTAGAGTTGTGACATTACAAACTGCAAAAGGCGAAACTAAACGACCTATTACAAAATTGGTACCACTAGTGGAGGCTGAGGAACAAAACAACCCTGACACTGACAAACTACCTAAAAACAGGCGAAACCGTGCTAAAAGGCTTAGCTGGAACAGCTTGGTATGTTATATGCTGATGCTAGTTATGACATTGATAACACCTACTATCCAGCAAGATATGAAACTTACTCAACTGACAAAAAATCAAACACTTTACTTTGACAAGATTGCAGACCTACAAGAAATTAGAGATGAATGGAAACTGGTATTCTATTACAATATGACAAATTATTGGCGCAATGTGGACACTTTGCAAGTATTCGTATCTCACTTAAAGCAAGCTCGTTGCGAAGAGTGGATGATGCAATTTCATGTTTTGATAAACCAACTTGAACAAAGCACGAGTGAACTAAATTATTACAACGAATTACTGAGGTCCCAGCGGATAATTCAACACAGGTTCAAAAGAGGATTAATCGACGGAGTAGGATATGTTGCAAGTTCGTTATTTGGAGTGTTAGATCAACGTTTTGCAGAACAATATGAACAGGATATTGACACAATCCAACATAATGATAATCTTTTTAAATATTAAACGCATTAACGCATGCGTAGCGAATTTTCAAAGATTTTCTTTGGAAAGAAAAATTCGAACCGCGGACAGGATTCGAACCTGCGACCTTCGGATTCAGTACATCCGACGCTCATTTCCAACCGAGCCACCGAGGATCGTAACCGCCACGGCGAATTCTTCATTCCATTTCTAACGTCTCTTTTTCTTTCCAAAGAAAATCTTTGAAAATTCGCTACGCATGCGTTAATGCGTTTAATATTTAAAAATATTAAGTACGGTTGACGTCATCTGTTACAGCATTGATTTAACTGTAATGTTAACATGTTGGTGCAGTAGTTGGAATACTCTGCAATAGATGGCGCTAAACGTCACCATGAGACGTTAGAAATGGAATGAAGAATTCGCCGTGGCGGTTACGATCCTCGGTGGCTCGGTTGGAAATGAGCGTCGGATGTACTGAATCCGAAGGTCGCAGGTTCGAATCCTGTCCGCGGTTCGAATTTTTCTTTCCAAAGAAAATAATGATAATCACCTACTTCAGTTGCTTAAAAATCAAACAAGTGTTCTGGAAACCGAGAACAACATTATACAGCGTAACGAAGCAACAATGGTGAAGCAGTTCACTTTAATCAACGACCACCTCACGTCCCTAGAAAATAAGACGCTCAAAGATAAACTTGAGAGTTCACATGCATTCTACATCATTACATCGGCCATAGCTGCAGAAAGAATGGCTCAAAACTTAAAAGATATTCAAGAATCGCTCATCAACACCCTGACAAATATGTACCAAGGACATATGGACGTGCATCTATTATCACCAACCCAAATGCAAAGCGAATTAGATAGAATAGCTCGATTACTACCTCGAGATTCTACACTACCTGAAGTTCATAATGACATAAGAGACATCTACAGGCTGTTCAGAATACATGCGCGCATAACACAGCACTACCTGTTGATGGAAATAAAAGTACCAATCTTGAGTGATGCCCTATACGAACTTAACAAACTTATCAGCATTCCTCAACGTATTGACATAAATCGAGTAATGTATGTTATTCCTAACTCAGCATTAATAGCATTTAACGCCAACCAATACTCATTTATACCCCTAGAACAGTATGACATTAATGAATGCCAAAAATTACATGACCAATATCTACTGTGCAAACTAAATCACCCTATATACAACACCGGTGATCGTCACAAATCTATTTGCGATATACAGCTGATTCGAGACAACGAAGAACACAGCGTTTATTGCCATACGGAAATAAAAATATGCGCCGACAAGTGGGTCAAATTACATAAACAAAACACCTGGTTTTATTATTGTTGTGACGCGTGCGAAGTACAATTAGTGTGCGGTACTCAAATGACATCGGAGACGTTACTTCACTCGGGTCTGATAACGCTGAAACAAGGATGCAACCTGCAAGGCGACTCATTCACACTGCACGCATACATGGAACATACAAGTGACATTTTAGTCAATGAACCATATGCGATGATCGTGCCCACGATCTCTCCAATCAACAACATAATCAATACCTCGATTCGTAACTCATCCTTGCATATTGAAACGCACGAAGAGACATTCAAGAAAATTGACACGCAACTACGCTCTATAGAAGAACAGTCTAAGCTTGACACCTTTTCCTCTCACGACGTTCATCACTACATTGCAATCTATGTGGTTGTTGCGATTAGCATTGCACTGTTTGTAACATCGGTGTACTTTTGGCGAAAGATGGCCACCCAAAGACAGGGAGAAGGTCCGCAAGACACCAGAAGCAGAAGCAGACGAGAAGAAGATCATGACGTCGAGGATAGAATCAGCAAGATCGACAAACGGGACTCAAAAGTGAACAAAGTGTCGTGTGCTAACCCTACCACAAGTGAAGTGAAATTTGACACTGAAAAACATAGTGAAGTGTGCTAATTTATTATTATGACATTCTATTTATAGACTTTAGATATTCATAATCAATCATTATTTACATTATACTCCTACATTTTTACATTGTTTTTTACATTCTTATTTTATTATTTTACATTTCTTATGAGATTGTTTTATTTAGTTACTTTTTGTGTTGTGGCAATATGTACGGTGCACGTACATGGATTTTAAAATATAATTATTTATTGCAATAAGTTAGCCAGTAGGCTGGCGTATCTGCACTTTGGACGCAACCTACATTTGGCAGTGCATTGACACTGACATATTGCATTATTCTATGCATTTTATGTGTATTACATTTTAGTGTTCAATTAGACGTGGTTTGAGTCGGACAACTTGCATTTTCATTTAGATTCATCCCGTTGAGCATTCACTGACATTTTCTGCATTTAAGTTTAAAGTTGACATTTACATCTGCATTGACATTACTTATGTTAGGGAAGCACACTGCATAGTGCACCCTACAACTTGTATTAATATTATTATGTTTTATGCCATTGGCTTTTAATTTACATTCCTGACTGTACTTGTTCACCAAACTCGACATAAAGGTAATAGAAAGCGTAAAATATCAATACTTTGGAGAACAATAGACTTCCAGACTCGACGTAACGGGACTCGACATAAAGGGAATATATCGTATTAACAATAATTAATCAATAACTAATTAAAATCTTTTGTAATCTCATCACTCGGTGCAGTTTATACCATGGAGATTTAAACCTCCATGGTAAGAAGGATACACAATTGAATTTTGTTGTCAAAATGACCGACTGCGGGAACCGATTTGATGTACTTATGTTTCATGGAAGGCATAATTATTATCTGAATTCATAACCTAAACCTTCATGGAAACTAAAATTTTCTTATTTGTCACAATTACTACAGTTAGATTTATTCATTTTGAGAAAAAAAATGTCTTCCAAAAAACCGTCGAGCAACTTAAGCATTTGAACAATTTGACCGTTTAAACTTTAACGCAGTACTTCAGAACAAGCCTTGCTTATGCAAATCAAACTATAGGCGCGTAGGCTGGAACAATGTTCGTAGCTACAACTTTATCAAGCACCTATGTGACTGCCAGTGATTTAGTCCTTAAGCCGCTGTTCTTAGTGCCTTTATGAATGGCCGAGTTGCCTAAGGTGTTATGAATAATCGCTCGCTGGTACTGCATTTTGATGGAGATTTTCAGTTGTTCCTTAGATATGAAAGTTGGTTGCAGGAGGTGATTGCTTTGAAAAGATTGGTGTTTCTAAAACGACTTTTAACATGATTGAAGTAAGACACAATTTTCGGTAGTCAGTCCAATTCATGTCTTACTTTTCCAAACGGCATTTTAGGACTAAGGATCATCATTAATATCGCTGGTAGAATGTCATTCAATCTTTTATTTGTGTACTCTTAATTCGTACAATCAAAATTGAAATAGTTCCTTTATTTTAAAAACGTTGTCGTAAAACATTTAGCTAATCATCAATAATAGCCAAACGATGTCCACTGCTGAGCATAGGCGTCTCCTTTTACCGCAACGTCGAGCGGCTTTGACCAGGTGCATGAATAAATAAAATTAATAAAGCTTATATTATTCACTGATTATTAACTTTTTTTGAGTTTATCTGTTACAAACAAACATAAAAATATTCAAAACTTTTCTTTCCATAGTTTAGAAAATAAAATAGTGCTTTAGTTTCTGAATCAAAAGCATTACTTTTAATTTATGTGGTGTAGGTGTAAGAAGGTAAACATTGCGCTAACTACTTAATTGTAGGGTGAACGTAATTTATAATGGCCACGTTTTAGCATCGTTCTATATTATTTGACACCTAGATCAGCTGTAGCAATCTGTAATGTGAACGTAACCGTGCAATTTTCTTGTCAACAATATTTACCTACGTTACACAATTATAACTTATACTGGTGTTACATAAAGTTGAAAATAAAATATGTACCTATTTCTTACAGTCTTACTTCCTCATAGGTTAATTTTCTATTCTTCTCTGAGTCTTCAGCATCTCATAAAAGCCCTGTTTGCAAATGTCGATCATTTGCAAACAGGGCTTTTATCAGCCACTGACTGTTGAAAAAAAACTTTTGTCCACTGACTAGTAGTTTAATGAACTTTTGTTCATAATTTTTTAATTAGCCAATACTGTCCTAAAAAGGGATGCATGTTTTCCTTAGGAATCGTTGAAAGTAGTGGAGGAAGCTTCCTGTGATAAGGATTGTGGGCCAACTTCTTCCGATTCTCAAAGAAGAAGGCATTCTAGTCATCTCCTTCATCCCATATCTTTATTTCAGCCCACCAATCCTGAGCTTTTAATAATAAAAAAGATTAGGTACTAAAATAATTTGAGCAAACCCTGGATCTGTTAATCGACATAACACAGAGAACCAAAACAGAAAAACTACTGATTGTGATCTATCTACATTGGAAAAGATCTAGTCTAGCAGACGCTGTAACAAATGTTATTTAAAAAACCAATGTCTACTCCATGTTCACTCCAATTAAAGTTGTCAAAACCAAAGCATTATAAATCGAAGCTTGTGATTTGATTCATATGCATTCATAAACAAACAAGAGCAACGCCCGGTCACCTCCCAGCAAAGTCAGTTGACTGAGACAAACTTATTGACTCACTTAATGTGTTTAAAATCGAACAAAATGTAACAGAGTATGACAGTACATTCATTATGTTGGTACAGTCACTACCGAAGTAATGTTTACACTTAGGAAAATTCAAGAGCAATAAATTCTTGAAATCAGGGTTTATTCTTTTTTTTTTGGCGATGGGCTCAAATCGTTTCTGGCCAGTGTGTAACCACTATCAGGGCTCTATCCTTTAAATCCTGGAAGGTGCAGGTGGTTGTGCTGAATGAGCACAAAAATGAGAGGGGTTGATATCCTTCAGAGGAACACCTGCTATTATAATAATTTGGGATGGGTCAATGAAACCCCATTTGACTAGATTTTTTCTATTTCTTCGTTTTCTACCTATTTCATAATAAAAGCTTCAAAAATTCTATGTTCGTGAAAACGTAAAACGAAAATCAATAGGTATAATTATGTAGTACGAGAAAAACAATTTAAAAAAAATTGTTTACATTTGAAAGTGTAAACATTTCTTTTTTATTTTGGGGGTGTGTCGAAGACCCAGCACATACACAATTGTTTAAAAACAGTCACAAGTTAGCCTATTAACCAATTAGCTTGTTCGAATGTACTTGTACTTATAAATGTCATGCACGCGCTTACATGTGGTTTTAAAAGCTTTTCTTTGGTTCAGTACAAGTTTCCTCCCTAGGGATGACCAAAATGTCGAGTATTATGAACAATTTTAATTTGTTGGAGATTTTGTTTCCTGTGGGGTGTCGGGGTGAGATTGTTTTGTGTGCATATTTTGAAATTTTCAGAGTTATTTGTGTGAAAGTTGAAAAATTCTCTACGGCCCATAATTTTAAACTTGTTGCGTGGGTACGGTAGGTGGAAATTTTCCGTAACTATGATACAAGTTACTTGTATACAAGTAGGTAGTTTGAAAATGTAATTTTTTTTTCCAATTCAACTAACTTGTATAATTTATGACGTCATACTTGTATGCATTACTTGCCTAATGGAAACGCGCCTTAATGGCTTGTTCACTCACTATCTAAAGGATCAGCCTTTAGCATGTCAATCTGTACTTTTTATTTTCACTTGTGTACTTCTAAATATATACCTACCTAGTTTATCGACTAAAGCTTGAGTTTCAATCGAAAAAAAGGGCTAGGGCCTTTTTGCCTACACATCAAGTCTATGATTGATTTCAAATTCACGGGAGCGCCTTGGCAACGTTTCGCTTTTCTCAAATGACTATCAACCGAATTTACTTACATAAGCTTTTTTGGTAGCTTATTTCAGTTTACTAAGCACATTTCTGACTTTTCAGACATGTGATTTATACTTTTAAATTGTCAGTTTGTGTTAGTTTGAAATTGTGTTCATGGAGTTTCTTGTCCATTATTTTCCATAGAGATCTATATTTTAGAACAGGCAACCAACTTCAACTTTTTGACTAACTTATGGACTCCATGACAGTACAAAAGTTGCAAATGCTTTAGTTATGACTCTAGGTTTGCCTCCTGCTACTACAAACATACCTAACTTTAGTTACTTTGTAGTGTATAGCCACTCCGCTATCACAACGATTTCAAAACAAGACTCACTGAATATGTGTTTTAAACATCACAAAACATTGCTGGTAGTACATAAATGCGTACAGTTGCTCGCACATAAATATAACGCACTCGCTACGTTCAAATTTCGCCACCGTCTGCTTTATATTGATATATTGTATTGTTTATGGCCCGACCGAATCAAAATGTGATATATTGAACAACACGCGGTGCTCGCGAGTAACTTTCGTATTTGGTAGGGTTATAGATGTGTGTAGGCTGGATGGGGCAGGAATGTTATGTGAAAAGGATTGATTGTTTGTTCGAGCTAGGGAAATATTGGACAAACATTCTGTTCATTAGAAAAGTTTGTTAACATTAATTCCGAAGTTTATGAAATAAAAAATGTATAGCTATTTATTGACATTAGATATTCCAGGGCCGTATTTATGGCGGGACTCCGGTGTGTACTCTTACAAGGGGCAACCGATTTAACAGGGTGGACTCAGCCAGAAAGATTCTGACAATTCTTTTAGCTCCACTCAGGGTGGGAAGACTTATTTTATGATTTTATCAGACCATAAAGGGGTTGTACTTGCCAATCTACTTGACGTGTGACTATTTGCTGAAAAAAATTCAAATAAAAAGCCAAAAAATATCCATGGATAGTTTTAACGCAGCCACAGAATGATGAATTTAAAAGATGGTATGGTAAGAAAGAAGGATTTATTCCCGTTGAATCCCACTTTTGAATCCCAGTTTTTAGGTTATCCCGATGAATCCCATTTTATGACAATATGTGTACATATCAGAAGAAAACTGTTACCTTTATTTTAAAGATTTATTTCTCTGTTACTTATTTATGTATTTTGCTAAAAAAAAATCTATAACTAAAGCAATTTTGTCGTTGAATGTACTCGCATACAGATTTTTTAAACCATGTGGGATCCAACGGGAATAGTTTTTGGGATTCAATGGGAATAAACCGTTTTCTTTTTGTTACGGGATTCAACGGGAATAGATTTTAAATTTTTGTGGGATCCAACGGGAAAATATTCTAGTGGGATTCAAAAGTGGGATCCAACGGGAATAATTCGAAAGAAGATGATATCTTTGTAAAAAAGTATGGAAGTAGAAAACATGCTGCGCTGACTTTAAATAAATTAATACATGGAGAGAAGAAAGATAACAAAATACTAAGGGCAGAAGAAAAATTACAACTGTGATTGATTCACCATAAACTACACTATGAAATCTCTCTAGTTGCAGTTCAAGATTATCTACAATATTAGCATTCAATTGACCTCCTTACCAACACAACCACATCCAGAGAGGGTTTTGTATCTTTGTCAGCAAGGTTACACATAGATGTATGTCTGAGCCAAGGGAATAGTTGGGATGAGGGGGATAAATTATTGCTTTCTACAACTATGTGTCTGCACCATGTGTTATGGTAGACACTGTTTTAACTTACGCACTGAATAATGGTTCAAATACCACCTAGGAGACTGCTATCCATCATGATGGCAGTCATACACCTGTTTATGAAAACAATAGTTTTGAGTGTAAACAAAACACAAAACATCTGGCTTTTTAAAAGACCTAAGAGAAATTTGTAACTTCTTCAAAGTATGGTTGAATGTTTGATTACAGTATGTCTGAACTCAAAAAGCTACGAAAACTCTAAGCACTGATGAAGTACTAAGATTATCAATTGCGCAGGAGATAGGGACGCCATCACCCAACGTATTTAAGTATCTACCTACTTAAATACAAAAGTAATCTTAGAACAATGAAAAAACCATTAAAAACAAACAAAACTCCATCCAACCTCACCATACACAAATGCCTTGTTAACAATACAACAACGCTTTTAAATACCCCCGAAAAAATTAGACACATTCAGAACTTTTCTATCTTAATAAATAAATTTACGACTCATCATAAATAATGTTAATTAATTAAGTACATTTTTCTGTACAACGCACTCACCAGGGCCGAACTTGGGGCAAAGTTTTAATGTGTGAGTTCGTACACTTCATGTAGGTACTCGAGGGCCCGGCCGCCTTTCTAAAGTTCATCGCAAACGAGCCATTGACACGAATGTGGGAACTGAATTGTTTGATAAAGTAAAGTTGGGGCTAAGATGTTTAGGTGGCCCGAGTTGGGTAAAAGATGTGCTAATTGCCGGGTTTTGTCTGACAAAGTCGTTTTCGTGGTTTGTCTATTTAATTTTGTGGGATAGATGTGTAGTTTTGTAAAAGTGAAGTTAAAATAAGTATCTGGGCACTACACGTTAGATACATAAATGTTGATCAATTTAATTTTTGTTACTGCAATATCGTATGCTCAAAGTTGTAGTTCAACAGCAAAGCTATATAGTAGGTATTTTTTTTAAATTTATATCAAAACGTGTTATTCTAAAATATAAACTTATTTTTATTTGCCTTACTTTGGGTCTTACTTTTACCAACTTATTTATGTGTGGCTATAGTACACTGTGTTTAATGTCACGTAACAATAACAAAAAACAACAGCGTTCATCATAAAAACAACAAAAAGCTCAGAATTTCCACAAAAACGCTCGAATAAACAAATACGCCGAAACAATAGAACGAAAAAGTTAATACAGTACATGTTAGAACGCGCCATACATCAGTAGGGCGTTGATACACTGGCGAATAAACGTCTGCGCCACGGGAGCCGACGCGACAAAAATAATTTCAAACATCCCAAGCATTTTCCAATCCATTTGAGCCACGTTCAGGCGATCAATTGATCAGATGAGGTCTAAAACAAGTCTTCGTGACGTCATGTTGGCAATAACAGTGATGTTCTTAATAATAAATGGTGGTATGCAATCACAATTAATATAATTGACACCTTTCGCAACCAAAACTGTATCATGGAATTTTGAATGTAGGCCAGTTAGCACCCACCACATACCTAGTTATATAGGTATGTGCGAGTGCAAGAGGAGGCACAAGTCTATCATTGTCGTATTAGTTCCAAATTTGGCGAGTCTGCTTTTATTTTCAGGCATAGTTCCAATTTTCGTTTATAATAGACAATTAGTTCAACATTAAGCGGTATTGCTCATTGAGAATCTTAAAATTGTACCGTTGAGTGTAAATTTCGACAAGTTTTGTTAGATTAATCCCTCATTTTTAAATCGATGTTTCACACTTAAGAGTGGATGCCTTCGTCCCCATCCCGACTCCATATTTCTTAAGGGGTCAGATAGGGGACCAAAACCTAAATGACTCTCGATACGCCCCTGTCCCGAACACGCAGAACAGGGAGGGACCGATAGTGTCAAAAAAAGATAAAAATATTATAAACTGCGCTTTTTCTCAAATTCTCCCCCCATTACTTATTTTTATTTCTATGGGTGAAGATGGCGTTCTAAGTGTTATATTTAAGTCGTTATTTAAATGATCTTTTGCGTAAGCGTGTGTTTGTATATCTACATGACTTTAAGGAAGTCAATGCCCATTAAATAAGCAGTCAATGTCATACATAATTTGTATTAAAGCTAGAATATTCAAGAACTGCAGTGCAGAAATAAATAATGTTTTATTCAGTAATCTGCGCTTAAAATCATTGAAGAACATTAACTCTGGCATGTTTTCGAAATTCAAAGACCATATTTTTAAACCAACCTCTTAAATAAGCTGTGTTATGAAAACACGAGCATGATAAAAATACTTAAGCATGAATTAGAGTCGGCAAAGTACGTAAATAAAGCCAAATAAAATTCAGATAACAATAAAATCACAAAACAGATTATACAAATATAGGTGAGAAGACATTTAAGTACATTAAAATCACATTAGTAGAAGATCTTGGTCCCGAAAGAAGAGAAGGGGCCCGCGAAATTATCCCGCGCATGGGAAAAAATAAATTAATAAAATATACTTTAAACATTTCATATCTCATTTGGGTGATGACAGAAAAAAAGTAAATTGTATGGAAGTAAAGATAAAGGCGTCTCATTTTTTTTCGTTTTAATGTGCACTGCACGTTGTTATGTTAGTCAATGAGCAGTGATTTACTAAAGTGTATGATGGTAGCCATACACCATACTGCCTATCGTACGATCGATTTGACACAACTTCAAATCTGCAGCAGCGATGCCAACTTAGCAACTTTATAGCTAGATCTAGCTATTATTCGGTGACCGATAGCTACAAATTTATAAAATTGTAGCTGTCGTCACCGAATAATAGCCAAATGCATCACTGCTGCCGATTTGACGTTGTGTCAAATTGATTTGATGACCTATCAAATTGGCATGTCATGCCATCAAATACAAAAAAACAATTGCAAGCGTCAAATCGATCGTCGATAGGCAGGATGGTGTATGGCTACTATGAGAGTGCATTAATGCGAATGAGAACTTAGGTGATACCCTTATGAAATGCTGGCCTAAGCTGTCGGGACATGCTGGTAATTATTTAAGGGTAATTAATAGTAAGGTTTAACCCGGCCCATCAGGTCGCTGCCATCGACCGCACAGTCGCAGACAGGGCCGCAATTTGCCCCACCAAGGCACGTTTAATATTAGAAGTCCTGATTTATGCCCTGCCCCCGTAATGAAGTGTCTCCACACTACAAACGTGTGTGCATTGCACTAATTCACTACTACGGATTAATAGTAGGAAGCACTCGCGATGCAACGCAACCTAGCTCTGTTCTTTCTTTAATTTAGGACCTGGGAGACTGTGTGCACAACACTAAATGAGCTCTTGTTTATACTTTTACTTTTGATCGTTTTACAAAACTGCTTTATACTCTTAAGTGGAGTGTACATCTTAAGTGAAATGTTTTATCTTCAAAGGCATATAATTCTTAATTTATAGCCAAACAAGGCTGTCCACACATCCACAGTAAGTTAGGATGTGAACAGCGCGTTAATCTCGACGGCGACGCAAAGACGAAATACAAGTGGACCGGTAAATCCAATTAGTTTAAGAAGTCGTTAAATCAATTTGTTTAGCAGACAGTAACATATAGCTATCCTCATCTCTTTGTTTTCGATGGCTGCAATCCAAGCTATTTGTTATTTTGGTGAGCTTGCGAAATCGTGGTGACTAAAAAGGCTTGCAGTTTTAAGTCTGCTTATAAGCTGATGTGGGGATTTCGAGTGAGAGAAATATACCTTTTTATTCAACCTGGGTTTATCAAAAGTGTCTTATTAAGTAGTACAAGTGAGTAAATTATTGTGCACGTGTTCATCAAATAGATTTTGCATTAGAAAAGCTTTGGGAAGGTGATCGTAATCATACCAGGTTTTATGGCTAAATAGATGCCTTCAGAAGTTGAAAAAAGACTCTCAAGAAACATATTTTTTAATGCAGAGGTAATGGGATAAAATAGCAATAATAATATTAATATAAACGCCTATAATGAGCTCACACTTTTAATCAACTCAGCAGCATTAAACACGAACTAAGAGCGCCGAAAGTACCTGACTACACTAATTACGAACCTCTAAGTGGCAAACATGTTAATCCATCTAGAAATATATTTCTCATTCCCGGCAGATCCGATACAAAGGCCGGTGGCCGTTGGAGAAGCAATAAATTAGAAGGAAAGCTGCGCGCCAGGATTTCCCTTGGGTTTATTCTCACTCAAGAGCGCTACACCTAATCCAGAAAGCCTTATTATGCTACCCTTAATACAGCGCTCAAGACTACTTGAAAATTTTCTCGGGAAGTAAACGGTTTAGTTTGGGGATTTTACTTTTTTTTCCTTTTTGGCTGTCGTCGCAAAGGTTTATGTTTTCCGACAGGCCGCAAGATCTTCTCCTTAGACGATCACGTTTGTCATGCCAATTGCATCTTGATGAATTGATAGCTATAGCTGACTCGTTATTTTAAACGGTGTTCGTATTAGGACGCCAATTAAAACTGGCAACACGTTATGATATACCTACCTGAATACAATTATCCCTATTATGATGGCCTAGGGTTTTTATCTCCAATCTTAATCGCGAATAACTAGTTGCCGAGCCAAGTCTTAATTGAAACTCGCGACACATTACGTGTGCTGGATTGATTAGCTACCTTATTGATTTTATTGCAGTTATATCGATAGCATATCTTATCGATACCTGCACTTATCGAGTTTCGATTTCGAATTTGTTCAGAATTCTTGTTTCGCTGTGACACCGAGCCGATCGAGAACTTTTTGCTCAGTTTTTGCTTTTACTTTGTTGTCGCGCGAGTGATAAGCTGAGCATTAAAAAGAATTGCACTCTACGGAGGTTTTCTTTCTATCACGTTGTACGTATTCCAAAGCTTTTTAAAGCTTACTGTGTTTCCACGAGTATTTATTATTCTAGTTGAGTAAGAAAATAAATAACACAGTTCAAACAGGTTCCTCGTTTCCTTGTAATAATATGTCAATGGTAATAGATGATGTGCCCGCACTATCTACATACGCTGACGTTTGTCCGTTATTACCAGTTCCTCGAAGTACTTGGCTACCAATTTCTCCAATTTAAATTGTCTATGAGCGCCGCCCGACTGAAGTCAGCCGGCACATTCCGCGGTTATCGACGACGCGGGCGCATTTGAGTGAAAGAGTCAGATATACCGTCAAAAATCACGCGGGACAAGGACGGAAACGCACGCAACGGGCGTTCGTTTTTTAAATAATTGAGTCAGGAATGACGATAGGCACCCGACAATTCGAAGCATTTTATCGAGCTGGCAACCCTAGCACGGACAGTGGGCATTTAATTTGTTTCCTCGTGAGTCATGTTTGTATTATAATTCGAATAACTGTTATGGGAATTTTATCTGCGTTTATTAATTGTACAGGTTGTAATCACCTTTTACTTTATTGAGATAATCAACATTCAAAACATGGTATTTTAAAATAAAAAGAGACGTTTTCGGAAAGAGGTAGGCAACACTGAATAGAACTGATTGCCTGTTGCTATAAACAGTACAATATATCAAACATCTTATTACCTGCTAGGTACTTCAAAGTCAAACTGCTTAAGGTTATATCAACATCAACAAGCCTCTGTAATTTCGATATAATAGATAAGATTCATTAGAGATTAATTTATTGCGTGTTAGTATGCTAATGATTAGATGTTAATACAAATTGTTTAATAAGGCGCATCAAAGCAGTTATTGTAAAATTAAATTCAATAATCTGCTGCTGATTTATCAATTAACATTTTCAACACAGTGGCGGCAACAAGTAAAGCTTATATATAAATTGTCTCGAAACTAGGAGTCTATCTCAATTCAAATATAGTTTGAGAGTTCGTTAATCATGTTAAAAACAATCAGCAAAGGCTTCCGACTCAAAACGATATAAATCAGCGAATTCTATTTTCAATTAGCACGAGCCACGGCACTCGTTCCTAATTCGAACGCAACCTATAATTACGCGGCGGCCGCTGATTGGCCACGGGCCGCTGTGCAGACGCAGGCGCAATTCCATGTCCTTTATTTGCCGCTATCTAAGCTCTAGCTAGTCTATCTTTAAAGTGAGGCCAGCGAGTGTGGCGACATCTTTTATCGCGGGTCGCGCTTCTGTTTTTGTTTTGTTTGTTTGTTTGTTTTCAAACTGCGGAGCCATATTGCGCCCGTAAATTATTACTGCGAGAGATTTGTTTCCATAGTTCTGCGGCTGCAATACATCAGTGTTTGCCGGATGTTAGTTTATGTTGACGCTCGTTTTGTGTTTCGCGATTTCGTGCTTGTCAAGCTATTGCTTGACAAAATTTTATATCTTATTTGTGCAGTTCCATCTATCTGGTGCATGCAAAATGTGTTGTTTGTCACTGTTGGTAAAGTGCGTAGCCTGCGTTTTATTTTGAAACCAAACTTGTATTTTAACTTTACATAGGAACTAAAACTGTGTAAGAATAGGCACTAAAATTCGTAAGTAAATAAAACGTTTAGCAGATGCCACGAAAACTTCAAGAAAACAGTATTAGAAACTTTTACAAGTCTTGAATCAACAGCTTGCCAAAACCTCGCGATCAACCACTTTATCCCAAACTAAATTATTCCGATTGAATAAAACTTATTGATAACTCTTTTATTCCCTTGAGATCGTAGCATCTTTTACTATACGTACAAACATTCACTAGATGGTCCTAAGCGGTTTCACTGCCACTCTACATAGAGCTGTTAATACCACTCTCAAAAATAAAATGAAAAATATCTGACAGTTAACACATGTCCTGAGATGTGCTTATTTATTACACACTTTGTTGTCGCTTCCTGTTATTCAATTAATTTATTAGGTTAGCACACAAATTAACGATCCCAGGAAGAACTTAACGCGTTCAGATTAATGGCGTGCACCGGTGTAGGCACGATAATTAGCCTTGTATTGACCCAAGAAATTCCACTTAACGTATTTATAATTTGATCCTTTCGGTCTTTTTGCTTGCACATTCCTCTGAATCTAAATCAGACACATCGAAAAGATACATTTGCGTAATTTTATTAAATTCGTTTACATTGTCTTCCATTTTCGAAATGCTGAAGAAACACTAACTGTTAAAGTTCTAAGAACTAACGTGATTTATAAAGTACAAATTGTGTTTAGGGGTATTTGACAGCTCTAAATGCATTCGTCGGTCCCGGCACGACTGCGTAATGTTTTACGGTATGGGGCGAGACAATAATGGCTTGCTCATAACATTACTCGTCCTCGGGCCCCCGTACCACGCTACTGTGTAGTCGCCACAGATTTTGGATGCCCAACTGCGCTCCAGTGGATTTGACGCGACATCCCCGAACGCAACGGGATCTTAGTACAGAGCTTTCAAGAGCAGTCTTTCGCTGGGAACGTGCTATTTATTTGGTTTGAGAGTGTACTAAAATTACTCTGAATTAATTTCTGGCGTGTGAAAATACATTCACTCACGTACAAATGTAGTTGATCAACGGTGTTGTCTAATTTATTTCTCCTGGGGTGTTGTTTCAAAAGTATAAACAAACAGTATTAAAATAATAAAAATTAGGATCATAAGGTTATTCGTATCACGACTGGCTTATTCGTACGTTTATTTGTTTAAACCTACACGAAGTTTGAGATTGTACCGATGAGAATATCATTCATTCAGTCTGTGGGCCGGCTCAAATTTACATAGAATGAGATGCGCCTGGGCCTAATTAGACTGCGCCCGCGATGCATAAATCATCGCTGACTTGACGTCAGTCATTGCGAGGCCACAGGAGAGGACGAACGTCTCGTCGTCACCTTCTTATTTATTATGAAATATTCTGGTCTTCATCTTACGCCCCTTTCAACTGGTGAGGCGTGAAATTAATATTTATCTATTCGCTGTGATCAAAGTTAAATTTACACGAGCTTTCCTTCATTTGAGGAGCTATCTTGGCAGATGTTTCTAAACTAACTTTGAATCCTAAAAAGCTGTAAGATACCTACGTGACAGTTATTTCAAAACGATTCTGGCAATCAGTATTTGTAATTTCGTAATTTTTTGAAGTTCTTATTAACACGCGCATAGCCTTTTTTTCCACTGGGTTGTGATCTCTTCCCAGTCTAGCCGGATGCAAAGACGCTGATGACATGACATGACGTGAGCTTTTTTGAAATAATCTCATCACTTTTTTAAACCAAGTTATTGAACATGTAATCTAAAATGGTATAAAGCTTGAAATTCATTTAAAATAAAACAGACAACTTAAAATGTACACAGTAAATAAACTTTCAAGTGTGTCGCTGAAACTAGGGACATCTTCGATCGAAGCGATTGACAAGTGAGCGGAGACATGCGCAAGCGCAGGCGCCTTGACCACGCAACGCTCAGGAAATAACATTAAAATAGAGAATATATTGAATCCCCCGAATCCATCTAACTTTCAATAAACCGTAGAATTTTCAATCTATGTTTAATTCTCAGAAGTTATTAAATGAGTTTATATTAATAACAGTGATTCAAAAATTGATTGTGATAAGTACATACTTTCATAGATTAAAATTTAATTTCTTAGAAGAGTCTACACTACTGGGTATTTTTTATCTCTACGAAATAATCAAACAAGTGCTTTTAAGTGTCTCTCACCGCATAACATAAAACTAATAAGTAAACTGTTATCTACCTTCATTTTACAACGTGCGTGAGCCTTAACTCCAAATACTACATACATAAATTCCTAATTACACAAATTTATAATACGTCTACCTACTTGTTCTTCAAGTTAATCGTAAAACATTTTAATTGGGAACTAACTATGTTAATAAAAGGCAACTTTACCTGAAAAAATGTAAGCCAAATTCTTACGATACATTTTCATTTTTAACATTTTTTACCGTTCGTAATTACATACGTACATAGTCACATATTATATGAAATTTAATTACACTGTATGTCAAAATTATTCACGGTGCTATGCTTTGAGAATAAAACCGGTGTAGTGCAACATTAGTGGTTCATAAACTTGGATACGATTGTATCTATGGAGGTTTGTAACTGCATTCTATGTTAGGGTGCTTTCAGATGTCGCAACTTGACGCAATGCACCTGAAGAATCGAATTTATAGGTTACTAAAGTTTTAATTTACGGGAAACTAGCTAAAAAGTTAAACTTAAATGCTTGAAATTGGCTCGCTTTTTCCTACATATGTGAGGTTTGACTTCTAGTCTAGCCGTTTGCAGATATATCAATATTTTATATGTATAGGACAATTTCATAAGTGAACCCGCAACCCAGTCACCGAGTATCACGATAACGTCCAAAATTCTGACAGCCAGTCTTACGGTCGTTTCAGACTTCTGGTCATTTCTTTAACGACTACCTATCAAAGATCTACAGTACTATTGACAGCATTCTATACTAAATAAGTACCTAAAATTCAACGTTGTAAAATAATAGAAAAGAAATTAAACAACTTCTTTGAACAAGCAACTTTCCTCCAACAAATCCGTACCCCAGTCTGCGCACCCGCTTATATTATAACGAGTTTAATTGTTGATTTTACTTTTCCATCGCCATGTTGGCTTTGGATTGTTCTTTAATTTGTGCTCGGCGTCCTTTTATCCATCAATCAAGTGTGTAAGCCCGATCAGGTTCATTGCGAGACCGCTACCGTGATTGTAGGTCCCCCAGAGATAGTCTTGCTTCATAGGATTCTTCCAATGCGGTTAATTCTAAGAGTTGATCGTTTATTTGCTAGTAATAAAGTTTATTGTGACCATTGGAACCGGTTTCGCACAAGCGATTCGATTTTGTGCGGCATCGGTTTGATTGTGGTCCTCTGAACTTTATCTTGGGGTTTGAAGACATAATAATGTGCGATTTATAGATGCTACCGTATTGTGTAATTAACTTGGTGACATATTTTTCCATTGCTTCGGTATGTTTAAATCGTCATTAATGAACTCAATGCCGTAGTACCGAAAATTCGAACACATGTGTGACTGTAAGTACCTAAGTGGCCCACAGAGAGAAGGCCAAAGATGAGTATGTATGAAATTTTGTGTTTGACCTTCTCAATAAAGTATGCCCAGTTTCGGGTCTGTGTTTGCTCATAGCTACACCGTTTAGGTCGAAAATGATAAGGTTATAGTTCTAGGCAAGTGTGCTTCAGCATTGACCACAACAAAAAAAAAATTGATAAAAAAATATGTGACCACAGACAGCGAACCAGCCGCCAACAAGCATCATCCCAAGAAGTGACCCAATAGCTCCCGGACAGAAACCGGTAAAGACTCCCAATCATGACGATGACGTGCAGGCACAAAGCCATGAAGGTATAATACTGATACTCGACGGTAGATAACTACTTACTATTAGTTAAAATTCCTATCCGTAGAGATTGTTGATAAGCCACAATGTATCGAGGTACAATGCTTTTGGTTTTAAGGGTCTGTTTAATGGCTGTCAGTGAAACGACTTTATATTTTGTTAAAGCGTCACCATTGGAGGATGGTGGGTGATAGGAATTGGAGGTCAACTAGTAAGGTCTACAGTAAGTACTGATTTGTTACCTTTCCTTTGTTAAAAAGGCGAAGTCGACGTAAAATAACAGGCGGAAAGGAAGATATTTGGGGCTGTTGTGGTAAACTGGTAACTACATTTAGAATCAAATAGAACACATAAAAATATTCGCCATAGGCCGCCTTTACACGGACAGCTTTAATAGTAAGTGTATATCTGGCGACTGCTTGACCTCAACGACCGCCCTAAACAGTTCGAATGCTTGAGCAGCTCCGTGTATGTCATATTGTGTACGTAGAAGACTCAGTCCTGCCATCCAGCAGCAACTCGAAGTAGTACATATTGACCGCTTGAAGCAGTCCGTCCGTACGAGCGGCCTTAGATATGTAACATTATTTCTAGTCCAATACATATTAGTTTAATACAATTTAAGATAAAATATTAGTGTACGAGTACATTGCCCTGTTAAATGCAAATAGATAATTCATATTCTTAATATTGAATAAAATAAATTAATTTGAGAAACGGTATAAAATGTAGGTACAATTTGTTAAAAGAATCTGTAAATAGTATATTATAGATTTATTTTGTTTAAAATTATTAGATTTGTCGTCTCGAACATAAATTCAGTGTTTAGTCTATTTAACGTTTAGATTAATCTTTTATTTATTTTACATACCTAGAGCTATTAATCTCTAAAAATATACTGTATAATAAAAACTTGTTATGAGGACATAATTCATAAGCGACTAGTAAATGTACATACGGCTACACATTAAGCTGTGCAAAACCAGTATATACGCTGAACAGTCAATGTTCGGAGATCATAGAAACCGAGACCACGATAAACTGGTTTTGAATTAGCAGTCATTATTTTGTTTTAAGCTTTACTGTGCGACCACGAAAAGGGTGCACAGCACACGTCAAATGGTCATCTGTCAACTGTCTCTTAAAAATTATATCTAGCCAATAAACACTTTGTGCAAATTAATTTTACTAATTTTACTAATAGATACTTTACCAAAGGTACATTTTGCGAAAGGGACATTGTGCGAAAAGAACATTTTGCGACTGAGCCATATTTATTTCCGTTATTATCTTCTTAATGTTAGTTTTCAAATGTCAATTGCATATATAAGGAGCATGCATAATGTTAGAAAAGCGCTATCACAACTTCATCTATATCGTGGTCTAAAAACTGCCTTTAAGCAATATTCCTAATGTTTCACTTCGTGAATTCTTAGCCACGTCTTTGACTATTCTTCTATTCGAAGTGGGAATATTGCTCAGAAAATCCGCAGTTTATCGAGATCTCGATTTATATGAATTGTTCGGACATTCAAAGGTCAGTTAATACTGGTTCTGTATTGCTTGATGTGTGGTTGTGTGTACAGTCTTCACCTTGTCCTTTGGTCTCACAAGTCGGTAAGGTATTATCAGTGACATTTAAATGAGACCTACTAATTATAATAGACATCATGTTTCTCTATTACATAATAGCTGGATGCAAGCCGTTTCGTTCGCTTTTAGAAAGCAACACAGGAGGCCTTTTTTACATGTTAAAATCATCAAAGAACCCCCCCCCCCATCCCCCAGTAACCTTCGGTCGCGGGACTTATTGAATTACCGTGACCCCGGAACGTAAAGGGCTATTGAAGGACACCGTGGATTTTAGGTATGAGTCTGACAGTTCCTCCCGTCCTGTCCTGGGTGGGAGGACTCATTTGATGATTTTACCGTTCAGTGGGTGCCCTTCCTGGAATACCTCAAAAAAACCCCGGAGGCGAGGGAAGGGATTGTCAGACTCGTACTAACTTTAGTTTGTCCACGGACCAGTGTATTTTAGTCCACGGTTTTCCTTCAATAGCCCTATAGGGAAGGCGTGATTTAGCTATTGACGTCCTGCAGCTGATACGATGATGATGAATAGTTGAGAAACCGAGTCACATATACATTAGGATAGTTATTGTCAATGCTACCAATGTCACAATTAAATGAATATTAAAAAACCAGAGCAATCAAAACTATGAAGTATTGAAAAGTAAATTGTTATAGGTGAATATGTTATGTAATAATTAATTTGTGTTTGTTTACATTTTTAATAATTAAGTACCTACATACGACATAAAGTCATTGTATTCTTTCATTTCCTTATGGGAGGATTTTATAGCAAGGAACTTTTGTGCTTTTTTGTTTTCATTTTCAGATCCAATTGTGGGAGTAGATAATACTTACCAAATTTTTTTTTAATAAAATTCATTTGCCATCCGACAACTAAAGGTGTTAGCAACACCTAGAATATTTTAAGAGGTCACCGCGGCCCTTGATGATGATACTGAGTGCAATTGATGGAATAAGCCCATTGCACCCTGGTTTGAGCAATATTAATCTGACAGTTCTTTACACTCCAGCTCGAGCTCAGGACTCATTTGATGATTTTCTTCAAGAAAAAAGGGGCATGGCAACAAGATATAGGCAAGTAAATGGTTAAATGACGTCAGTACCTACTGTGAACCGTTGTTTAACAATCTTTATTAGTCCTTGAGACAGCCTGCATATGCGGGCTTACTAACTTGACTTACGTAACTTATGTTACACTTAACTTATGTATGTTTTTACTTAGACGAAACTTGGAAAAAGACAAACTAACCGACACTATGCAACAACGATAAGAATGAAAAGTTCAATGACCTCCATCTACCAACAACTGCTAAATCACTAGTTTCACCATGCTTTCCAAAAAAAAGAAGCTAAATCCATGAATTAAAAAAAAAAAGAAATTCAAAATCACTGTTTTGCTTAAATTATACCCAAGTAAAAAAAAATTACGCGAGCTTTCTCAGTGTGTGTTTATTATTATCTGCCTGCCTACTTACACGAACAGACAACAGTGTGAAGTGTTTATTAAATTAAATGATGTAATTAAAATACAGTAAGCTATGAATATTAATAAGCGAATGTAATAAAAACTTCGAATTCGCATCTTGTGTGATTATAATGGGACGTGAGTGTATATTTTTTACTCTACCTACAGTTTAATTATGTTAATGTACTCTAAATCATTAAAAAAAAAAAGGTTGCACTCCAGGAGTGCCGGTAGAAGTGAAAACTTTTTTGTTACTATGTTTTATTTTTAATTTGAATGACGTCTTACTCATTTTCGATCAGGGTCACGTGACCCTGACGGTCACGTGACCCTGACGGTCACGTGACCCTGACGCGAGTTTTAAATTTTTTACCCATTACAGAAAAAGTGTACAACGCCGCTAAAGAAGTTTTCACTTCAAAAACTTATTTTAGTATTTTTTTAATTATTCTATCATTTAACGTTTTTTGCGATATTTCAGATAAATGTACAATAAATCTTATCTTATCTCATCTTATCTTACTACTATTACTACTATAAATGCAAAAAAATTGTGAGGGTTGCTATATTTGTTAGATACAAACGCCAGCAGGTCAACCTATTCCAATCTGACTTTTACCAATCGAACATTAACCTTCCACTACTTTGATAAGGTTGAAAATCTATTAAAGAAATTTTACGGATTGAAATAGGTTGGTGAAAGAGTACAGACTCTTTCACGAAATGGTTGAGGAGATTTAGAGAGGTTATGTTATAGTTACTTTCGATCAAACTATTTCGATCGAACTAAAGTAAACAAAGTTGAAATATCCGGAATATTTCGCGTACACCCTGTCGTGCTAACACGTTCGGAGCCGGCAAATTAGTAACAATTTACGGATAATAAACTAAAGTAAGGGGTATTAATAACCGTCTTTGAAACGTCTAATGATATAGGGGCTGGAGGGTTACTTTGTTTATTAAAAGGAGGTTATAATTAATTGCAATAATTACCCGGGTCATTATGACCCGTTAACACGATTAGATTATTTTGACGTTATTATTGTGATAATTTTGCGAGATTGTTTGTTGTGAAGATTAATGTCCTTGTTTGTGTACACCTTGAATACTAATGTTTGATTTGTTAATAAGTCGATGCCTGAAAATTAATAATGTTGTCAGAATATGATTATGAATTAGCGCCGTCGTTTTTGAAGTGAAAACTTCTTTAGCGGCGTTGTACACTTTTTCTGTAATGGGTAAAAAATTTAAAACTCGCGTCAGGGTCACGTGACCCTGATCGAAAATGAGTAAGACGTCATTCAAATTAGTTAATTTCATATCTGTACTACTCCAGTTTTAAAATAAAACATAGTAACAAAAAAGTTTTCACTTCTACCGGCACTCCTGGAGTGCAACCTTTTTTCTTTTTACCGTGAGGTAGGTAAACATTTAAGATAAACTATGATAAGTCATTATTTCAAATATTTAGCTTACATCATTGTCTTAGCATTTAAGACAGTTAAATAAGCATTTTTATTGCAACCAAAACAGCTATTTCACAACATGACAAACGCTGTTTCCATACCGTTTTTACTTTCATATTAAAACTCTGAATTTTTTTATATAAAATTAAATTTCACATAATTTATTGCCAGGTACGTTAAATACATTATACAAACAATAACTGTATACCACTATCTATACTATAATCGGAACGTTTAGTCGCCGTTCGCATTTTATATCTGCACCTTGCTCAAATAAAAACTCGAAACAATTATACTTATGCGACATAACGTCGTAACAACCAAATGGATGCCAATAAATTTTTAACATTAATCCATCATTCACAAAGATTAAATTGGTTCGTGATATGAGTGATATCGATTAAAAGACGGCTTGTGGCATTCCTCGGCGGGTTTCTTTAAGTCGATGCATTTTCATGGAATTGCCAGCGTTTTTCCAACACCTTACAATTGCATGACTTGAATTCTAGAAAGCTATATCGGACTGAACGGTTTTAATGACAGATCTTATTACTATTAAATGTTAGATAAAAAATTGATATGATATAATTGCGGTATGCTGTGCTTAATGCAATAAGTAGAGCTATAAAAGACAAGTTCCTGGCCATTCAAAACTGTGTAAGGGTGCGTCCACATCTGACGAATGCGCCGCAAATGCGCAGCTCGCGCACCGTTTGCGAGCTGCACGCGTGCTGATCGCGCGCCGCGCGCGCGCCTTTTGGCGTACCAAACCATTGCTGTTACTGCGCGCGTGCAGCTCGCGCGCCGCTCGCAAACCGCGTACGAGCTGCGCATTCGCGGCGCATTCGCCAGATGTGGACGCACCCTAAGAAATAAGAAGTATGGATGTATTGAATTCTTGGGCGCATCTTTTCTTTGAGAAATATTTTTACTAAAAACCAATAGAATATGCGTCTATCTTCAATTTCCGATCATGAGCTATTAATAGCTTTCAATATTATTAAGTAATCTTCTTCGAAAACTAATGGAAAATCTACGGCCTCGAGAAATTATTACCTCAACGAATAATTTACATAACAAGACTGACCAAAACTAAAGATCTCCATTAGCATTGTATCGTTAATCAAGTTTTTTCTTTTTGATAAATTGTCGACATAATATTTTAGACTTGAAAGATGGCGTTGCTCTAGACATTAGTAAAATTGATGAGTGACAATTTAATAAGAAAATTAAGTAGTTTAAGTCATGTACTGGTATTATTTATTCTTTTTTAAATGGAGTAATAAAGCATTAAGGTATTCTTCAACTAATAGGGTATGATGGGATATAAAAACATACGGCTAATAAAATACTTTAAGTATGAAAATTTTGTGTAATATTCAATTGATTTATTTTTTACTAGTGTTTGCCCGCGGCTTCGCTTGCGTTAATTTAGAATTTGAGAAACAATACGGATCGTGTTAGTGGCGCCATCTGGAATATGAAGGTAATTGTTTTCTCGGCAACAGCTCTCTTCTGTTATTCGGGATGAAAGATACCCTATATCCGTGTCTATACTCCTGACAATGTATATGCTAAATTTTGGGACGATCGATTCAGTAATAGGTAGTAATGCGTGAAAAGGTAAAAGACAAACATAATTGTATTTATAATATTAGTTTAGATCAATAATGTTATAGGTACATAGTTTGCATAGGAAACATCCTTTGACCATTTGAGCGACACTAATTTCAAAAATCCGTCATTTTTTGGTCAATTTACTGTATCGCTGCAATTTGTTAACGAAATTAAACGTACTATAGCATTGCTCTTCTCCCTTTAGCATACTGCGTGATACTTAAAAATAGCTAATTATTTAACTCGATGAGTACAACTTGTCGTCGTTTAAAACAAAATCTATGCACTGGTTTGAGCACCAATTCAAAACATAAATAAACACAAAATAATAGAAACACTGATTGTTTTCGAATCTTTAAAATTCTTACACCACGAAACAATTACAATTTAAAAAAATATCTAACTTACTACCTACAATTTAAATCAGTGTCAAATATATCCTAGAGAACTATTAAAAAAAAATAGTAATAAATTAAAATTGCGAATAATATAAAAATAAAAGTAGGCATAAATATTTTTTTTTAATTATTTGAAACTGTCAGGATAAACAAAAACAAAAAAAAAGAAACACAAAAAGTGAAAAAAGAAACACAAAAAGTGAAAAAGAAAACTTCAAGATTTGATCTTGAGACCTATTGCACGAAAGTCAAGCGGGTTACCAACCAGACTGGCTGGTTCGCTGACAGTAGCTTTCAAATAGCGGTTCTTATACAAATGTCAACAATGACTGAAAATCAACATATTATAACATTGCTAATCCCCCTAGGGGAATAGCGTAATTATACATATCCTATTAATTGAAGAGCAGTTTAAGGAATATTTGAGGAAAAATTTAATAAATAATATCCAGTGGTTCAGCTTCCAACTCCCAACATACATAAAAAACAACATAATTCAAAATCGCTTATCTCCCAGGGCAAATCGCGTAATAATACATAGCCTATTAACAGAAGCATATTATTAGGAATATTTGAGGAAAATTTGATCGACAACTTTACAGTAGTTTCGGAGATAGATCAAATCAAAAAATAATAAAAAAAAACGAAAAAAAAAAGTTGATTTAGCATCAGAATCGATCCCTCATCTCGAAAAAAATATTCAATGCACAGGAATGACAGCTCTACGATTTTATTATATTAAGTAAAGATAAAGAAGATTTAAAATTTTAATAGGTACACACAATTTTTTTTTAAGCTTAGTCTGCCTTTGGGTGATATAATAAATTTCATGGCTAGTAAAACTTACTAGTTCTTCAGAAGCAAAACAACAAACAGACAATCATGACAGTCTTTCACTAGCAAAACATCTTGAAAATTTTATTACGTAAAATGAAAAATAGCGCTAAAATAGTAAAAGCCAACCGCAAATGGAATAAAGTAGGGGCATAAATAAGAGGAGGTTTCGCGGCAAGCAGCTAACGAGACGAAGCAAGTTCCTAGCCGGTAATTCTAAGAGTTGAGAATTCTTCAAGTTGCCCGGGGCTCGAAGTTTCGCAGGTGCGGTTACATCCACCGAGTACAGACTTCCCGGGGAGCGGGCGTTTTCAATTTAAACAATTATTGGCTTCCGCTGGTATACTTAGCTGTACCTTATAATGAAGGTGTAAATTAAAGACCCTTTTTTACGCCTTGGAACAGAAAAAAATAAAATTGAGTAAGTTTTTAAAAAAAAAAGCTTTTAATCAACGTGACGATTCGGTCACAATAACAGTATATAATGCGAATAAATTCGAAAGCAACCAGTCCTAAGAATAGTTTTAAACATTAAAAACTATTTTGATGTATTTTAGACATTGTTCCAGTTTACATTCGTGGTAAATTGTTTCAATTTTAAGTTTAGGTTTACACTAAAAAAAAACTTTAATTGGGCTGATATACGTGGGACACAAAATAATTTATTTAATATTATATAATGTAAAAAAATAAACAAAAACACACATTGAGAGCTTCTTTCACGTGTCGTTTTAGTTTAAAACATGTTCTGTTTTAAATTAATTTACAAGTTAAATGGTTCTGTAATTTAGTGTTAGGAAGCATCTATTTATTTTTAGGAACGAATTAAAAAATGGTCATTTCCAAATACAGTACGTAATAACGCCTTTTTGAGTGTACATGGATATCTTCTTTAGTAGTCGATGTGATTTGCATAGCTGTCACCCCGAGATATGCGCTGATAACTGCAGATTTATCGGACTCTAAGATTAGATACATAAATAATTCATGAAAGAAGAACCACTGGGATTGTTAGATATAAAAATATTAAACGACGACAAAGTTGTGAAAATCTAAGTTGTAATAAAATAAGGCATTCCACTGAAAATTGACAATATTACAACATTGTTACATTCGATCCCAAAATAAATCTTATTTTTATTTATTAATCAAGCTTTTTATATAGAGTTTAGAATTATGATGCGATATTTTTTATCCTAATTACTGCATTAATATTTAAAATAGGTCAGAAAATTTAATTTTTGAACAGTCTGATTTATAAGAACAGTACAGTTTCTAAAAAAAGTAAAAGACGATCATCATTGAAATATCAATAATTTTAATATTTATAATAAAACATGTACCATTGTACCATTGAAATGGTATATGGTAGATATTTTCTCTTAAAATTCTGACAATTTCATAAAACTCACACGAAGACCGCTAAAAACGCAGATGAATTAAAAAATATGCCTCCGAGACTTACTTTGTTTCTCACAAAATATATCTCACGGCTTTAAATGAAAAATAAAAGTGTGGCTATGGCATCCTTCAAGAGTGTTCACGTACGGTGTCGTTTAGAGGTTACTAGGCTCGCCCAAGACCTGTTTATCACATGGCATGGACCACGTGCGGCCTCCAGAATATACATATACCATAATATATAGGTATATATGAATGTAAATGTAAACTTCAGCCATATACGAGTATATGTTGAGGCGAGGACGCAACGCATTGTCAGTAAGTTTATGCGGTGAATGTAATTTTATGAGTTTTTAAATGCTTCGTTTATGTTTGGGGTTCTGTTGTTGAAAGTTCGACTGGTGCTTTGTTGGAAGCTCATAATTATCTATTTGAAGTATTTGTTCTTAGAATTCTTATTCAAAATATCTTGTTGAGTTAGGTATCTTTTTGCAAAATTGACATTGGTACAGAATTATTGTTCTCTATCTATGTGAGAGGAATCCAAGATGGCCCAATGCAAATGGCTAAATTTCTGGATTTCTGGAAGACTACTGTTAGGTAACCTAGCATTATGTATATATGGATGTATTTGCCCCAACATCCATATGTGATTGGGCAATTGAATGTCCTTTGCCGGAATATTTGGTAATGAAACAGGTGGTATCAATTACAAAACTGATTTTTATTCTGGTATCCCCAAGATTTTGTTATACCTACCTATTGTTTGTGCATTTCAATGATACAAAATTTTTATAAAGTATCTCGTCGTTTCAATACGAATTAATATTAAAATGTAAAATCTATGGAGATTGCTATTCCTTGCTATGACTTAAAGCACAGGATGTGGTTGCCATCTGATTTCGATAAATATGTGAAATTGATTTCCATGACGCATAAATCATTCGTTCATACAATATTATACTTAGTTACATACTAACTGAATAATAAAGTCTACTACTAATTACAAAAATGAGGAAGGTATGATAAGAATCAAGATTTCTTTTGGCACGAGTAGGTAGTTGTTGCAAAAAAGAAACATTTCTACAATTCTATTGTTTATATTTTAAAAAAATTGGTCTGTTTTAAGGAGCAGTGTTTCAATGAAGTTTTAGAATAACCAACTAATAATTTATTTTTTCTTAGTGTTTCAAAATCTCGGGCACGCCGCAATTGCGGCGGTAAGACCCCTCTTTGAGGAGTGGCTGGAGAGAAGTCATGGCGTCCTGACCTACCGCTTGACGCAGGTCCTCACCGGACACGGAAGTTTCGGGAGGTACCTGTGTCTGATGCGAAAGGAGGAGACGCCTGGGTGTCACCACTGCGAAGATCGCCCGGAGGACACGGTGGAGCATACGGTGCAAGACTGCCCAGCTTGGGCAGAGCACCGACGTGTCCTCACGGCTGCGATAGGCGGAGACCTCTCGCGCCCAGCATTGGTCGCGGCCATGCTGCGGGGCGAGACGGAGTGGGAAGCGGTCGCCTCCTTCTGCGAAGCAGTAATGCTCGTGAAGGAGGAGGCGGGCCGCGAGCGAGAGAGGACAGAGTCCTCCCTCCGCCCCATCCGCGGTGGTAGACGCCCACGGCGACGGACGTCGCTAGATGATCTCCGGCCACCGTAGGCGCGGGCATGCGGGCAGCGAGTAAAGGGCAACTCGCTGCCCGACCAAGGACCATGCCCGGGTCGACGGCGCGTTGTGTCCCACGCGCGCCTCAAAGAGCGTCAGCATAATGACGGGGCCCCCCTCTCAGAGGGCCAAAGCCTGCCGGGGTCGCGGGATTATTTCCTTACCGTGACCCTGGAACAGAAAGGGCTATTGAAGGACACCGTGGATTTTAGTCAGTAGAAGTCTGACAGTCCCTCCCGCCCTGCCCGGGGTTGGAGGACTCATTTGATGATTTTACCACGCTAAAAAAAAAAAAAAAAAGTGTTTCAAAATCTGCGATAATTAGTTTCAACATTTTATTCTAAATTTACCATCTCTCAATGTAAGGTTCGACAGCTTGGATATTACAACCTTCCTAGTTTGTTTATCTATGATCTATTATGTCTTTCGAGCTTCCGGTAGCATCTGTCAGTTCCTCTTATGAACAAATAATAGACACTACGCAGTGTTAGAAATTGATTGACCCCCTTTTTTGTAACCAACACCACATTTAAACTACAGACCAGAGTCATCAAGAAGCTATCAGTAAACTGACAAGGGCCCTACAACTACATGGCCGAACTCCTTTCGTACTCACCGCACTGTCTAAGCAGGATGCCAGCAGGCCCTGGAAATTTTTAGTGAGTGAGAATCTGGCAGTCCATCCTGCTCCATCAAGAGCTGGGAGGATTCATTTGATGATTTGAAAACGACATAAAAAGGGTAGAATCATCAAATAATGTCCAGATGAGCAGTTTTCCTGGCTTCGACTAAACCGGTTCCGGAGTAGACTCCTGATAATTTAACACATCCAGGTGAGTCATGGTACCTCCAATTTCAAGTGATCAGATTCTCACTTAAATCACAAATTGTGATATGCGTGAGACAATTAATAGTATTTCTACTATATTTCGACAACCATCCGATTTGGCGTGTTAGCCAAGCATTTGCTATTGCGCCTGAGATCTGATTAACTGTCTCTATTTGCTTGAGAATTTATTAGCCATGATACATTAAATTTGTCAACAATTTGCCGCCACATATTACAATCATCATGTTCTTTCTTATTTTTGTTTGTAGTAGTTATTTCTTGGGTTCTCGTTTGCTCGTTTGTTCGGTACCATTGTTGGCAGAATTTTTAGTACGGTCACTTTGTCATCAGTGAGCTAAATATTGTACTTATAATTATGTATGTTAAACTCCGTAGATTATATGCAAAGCCTTTAGAACTCGACGGACATCATAATCAACATCCACTTGAAAACTTGAACACACCGAATGTCAATTCTAACTGAACTTATTACCCAATCTCTTCCTCTTTTATGAACTTCTTTTTCCCATTTCTATTTATGTTGAATGTTGCGCCTGTTTTCTCTTTAGTTGCAGGATTTTGGCCCTGTAGTTATTTAGATTGACTGTTTTTATCTTTAGTCCACAAAGCACTCTTGAATCATCCATTCCAAAATGATTAAGTGATATTTTGACTTGATAATTATAGTTATTTCGACAACCAACCAGCTCTGTAGGTTTCAAATTAAATTGATCATTATTCATCTACGCTGAAACAGTAGGTAACAAACAATATAGAATATTTACTGCCAGAAGCCGTTGACTGTTAGCAGTTCATTAAATTAACACAGCCTATCAATTAAAATCTATTGAGTTTGAACACACCTGCCTTTTGTAAGCTCGTTTTATACAAGATTGGATATTGTTAAAGAAATCTATTAGCTGACCAGCTGACCTTAGGTCAAACGGGTCTAAAGAGGTTCATTAAAACTTAGTTTAGAAGGCGTGTAAGTTTGTTTCAGTAAACTAATTGGACAAGTAACGACACTAAATACTATATTCGAACTCAAGGATTTAAAGTGTTTTAATCAGCTTCACCATTATTATCTTTCTGCTGTTGTCTATGTTCTACTTCACACCACGTTTCCTTCTTTCAATCTCCCCTGGCTTCATTCACTCCCTTAATCACGTTAGATTCAGTTTCATCACCATCACCTTCTTCTTGACTTTGTTCCTGTTTTACTTAGGAACAGCACAACACTTTTCTTCTTCCAATCTCCCAAGCAGACACCCCAGCTTCTTTTATACTCTTCAGATTGGATAATTTATTTGTACGCAACAACATAACGTCATAGCTTGATATGGATGGGAGAGGTAACACATATTTTCTTATTATTCTTTTCTTATTAATTTCGTTGCAGGATCCAAGTTAGATAAATTCTACTTTGGCACTTTTCTTGTGATCGCCACTGTTCATTATTTAATTCTGGCTATTTAAATAGTATTGATTCATTGTCTTTTGATGATAATCGCATCATATTCTGTCGTTTAATGCGGGATGTGTCTGCTCACTTTTTCTCAGTAAGTAGTACGTGCGGGTACTGTAAGGTCTACTTATTTTAATATGTTCTTACAAACGAAATTGTCTGCGAAACCTACGCTTGCCCAAATCTTTAAGATTGCTCAATTTTTATTTCTCAGTGTAGTCCGAACACTGTTTTGCATAGAACAGAGATAAATTCTACTAGGTGCCTGAATATTTGGTTTCCGGTACTTCATAACTTTTAAGAAGCTGGTATTTTCTAGCGTTTCCATATGAGCCTGTGAATATTGAAATTGTTTAGTATAGGATATGTTTAGTATGTTCTAAAAATGGTTCAGGACCGGATCTGAGTTTTCGAGAAAACATTTTTGCATCTTATCAGATTGGCGGTGATCTGAACATGAAAAATGAAATGTTCGAGACTTCATCTTTCAGGATTTAGACGCGGCCAATGCGAGAATTCATGGTACGACAAATAGAAGAAGAAAAATAAGTACATATTCAACTAATTAAAACACACTACCAACAGAAACTGTTTATTAAATTCAAAACAACTCAACAGTCTGTATTGTCCCGGTCAAATAAACGAGCTCAAATGAAGCGGGCGGCGCAAGTATATTTTGATCAAACTCAGGAGCAGAAGTTCAAAAACAAGTGGTGGGGGGTGAGGCACGCACGCGGGGGGTTACCACCCCCGGCTCAAAGTTATCGCATTATTCAAGCGAACGCGACTCTTGAGTAATTTTGAAATATTACAATTTTCGAAGCACGCTGCCTCCCTCCTCTTCGACGGACTTGCAACTTCGTTTATACTTAGATAGTTGACTTTTGCGGTTGTGAAGTTTTGTTTTTTGGTGGTGGAGAAAAAATGGTGCGCTGGGAGTTGTGGTAAGTTAAGTTTTCGTGGATTTTACTTTGGATTTTTTGTCATTTTGAGGATTTAAGGGGTTCTGCTGAGAGCTCTACACAAGTAGCTATCAAACGGTGCTGTCTTTCTTTGGGCTTTCAATAGCAAAGTTAAGTATTTGTATTCTGGACTTATTAGTAAGCAGTCGCTAATAGAATGTTATTGACGATGCTTAACATCGATAAAATTTAAAGTTGCAAGTTTTGAGCAGCCCGAAACTCTATTATGTATATTATCATGTTTTTTTTAAAAGATAAAGTTAGAAATTACTGATGTAGGTATTGTGTAACAATGAAAAAATTGCTAAATTGAGAGGAAATAATAAAAAAAAGTAATTGTTCCAACATGAACTATAAAACTGTTCGTTTTATTGAAAATAGAAACACATTTAAGTATGTAAAAAACGGTAAACAACTTAACGGTAGCAAAACGGGACAATAGAACAAAGACATTTGTTTCAAAGAATAACAGTAGTCAAAACAAGAACATGTGTTATATTAAAACATAAATATCAAGAAGAGAGAATTCCTAAAAATCGCAATTTCATATGCAAGAAAAAAAAAACAAAACGGGCCTACTCTATTGTGTTGTAAAATAGAGAAAAGATGCAAATTTGCACCGTTATGTTTACAAAATTCCTTTTATTGTAACGTAACCGTTAGCTGCAAAAAACAAAGAAAGGATCCGCTTGACAATGAGATACTGCAATAAAAGTTGCGCAAAACTATTAAATGCATCTTATAGACAAAAGTGACAATTCACCTGCAAATAAGCAGGTAACCGATTATTATGGTAATTCGGGTAACAATATACTTGTGCTTAGCTGTGTTTTGGAGAATTGTGGCCAAAAACACGTAACACCTTGACGTAATTTATTGTTCTATTCTACGGCGTTTATAACAAAAAGTTCGTTTCCGTGTTCTCTATCGACTGCGAGTTATCTTTGACACGAAAATTTACGACTTTTTTCGGAAATGTAATAAAGAAATGATCGTCGCCCTTTTGTTATATTGCCCTGCATTATCATATCAATGTAGGTTATAGAAAAGGAGTAGAAAACATCACTCTTAAATATTTCTCTTTTACATCTTTCCTTTTGCTTCTTTTACAAGCAGTTTAGTAAGTCAGCCAGTGTTGAAATCGTAAATAAAATTTTCATTACCCTATAAAAGTTTTATATGTTTTCTCATCAAATATTATAGCTACCTAATACCAATATCGTTACCATACAAAAGTTTAATTATTCAATTAGTAGTATTTGTACGCGAAACGAGTTATTGACCAGATGTGGTGAAGTTTATGACGGCTAATAGGGTTTATGGCTTTTTTATTGACATTAATGTTCTCTTGACTTCGTCGTTTACGACCACCTCATTCATTATCGAACCGATGAGGTCGGAACATCACTGTAAATCATAGATGAAATTATGGATAAGCAAACATTGGACTATTTTTGACCACTCTCTTTATGAATGAATTTATTATCATTGAATAATTAGTTCACAACTTTTCCATTACAAAACTTGGCACAGACACGATTTTTATGTTTCACAATAATTAATCACATCACCAGTATTAAAGAACATGCGAATCTTTAGTGCAGTGCTATAAATTATTCGCGTTTACCAAAGCGTAATTAATCGACATCAAGTTTTTATCAGTGCGCGTCAGGTAGTATAAATAGGTATATTGATAACGCACAGCTACTTTTTTATGCAAGTTGGATTATGACGGGTTGGATACAAGGCGCGACTCTGCCTGCCTCAGATTAAGACAATAATGTCGTCAAAGTAGACAATACGAACCACGCGGCCGCACACCGCACGATTTATTGCCTATTCGATAATTATGCGGATTCAAAGCTGAAGTGCGGTGCTTTACGTTCAGGTTTACGGTACTTCACGGCATGCGACTACTACACGACTTTGTATTTTGTTACGCTGGGGTTAAGATCTATTCGGGCGGCTATCCCCGGCCGGGAGCGAAACAATCGGCTATTTGCTTATTCCGTTGCGGCAGTGGGACTCGCTCGCCACGTTTGAAGTGACTGCAATTTGTCTCCAGCGACGTATTTCAAGTAGATATGATCGTGTGTACGACCGATGCTTGCATAAATTTCTCACTAACAGATGTTGTTTTTTGCTTGTTGCGCGCGGGAGGTAACCGACTCACCTGTTACTGGGTAATGTTTGACGCTTCGCAAACGATTTTTTGCTGAAATTAAAAGTTCGATAGCGTCTGATCGGCGGTACGTGCCGCGAATCGATCCGATCCAGCGTACGCACAACTCACGTCAAAGTCATCTCCAACATGTGCAACCGCATGAGTCGTCATGTGGAAAATACAGCTAGTTGCAATAAAAACATTGATTTCACTGGGACATCATATTGCACTAGAGAAATAACATCATTCAGCACGTTCATTTAAAATCAAACTATTTGTTCTGTCGAGACTTTCCCAGGCGAGCCGTTAACGTTCAAAGTCAAACGGGAGTGATCTCAAGAATTAAATAGTCGGACAAAAAGTTAGCAATATTTTTGTCATTTCAAGTCTTATTGCCTCTAAATGGCTTTGGTGCGCAGGCCTACTTGTATAAATAAATACGCGATAAATAAACATGAAGTTTAATCAAATTCGATAAAGGCAGATGCGCGGCGCGCGCGTCTTTTATGGCAATAACGGGTGCGCGGCGACCGGTAGCGTTGGCACTTGCGTGGTGCGTAACAAAAACAAAAGTATTGCTGGAATCACTCATTAACTTATTAAGATGATAATTTATGACCGCGTATAAGACAATTTCATGCTGTACTAACACACTTGAGTGTGCCCCTCAATTTTTTGTTTGCAAAGGTCCCATCAAACGTTTGCATGAAACAAAAAAGGCGCGGAAACTTCTCGCCTCGTTTAGGTGTGTTTAATTTGTCCAGGAGCATCGGATGTTCAACCAACCGTCATAGGTTTTGTTCAATCCATTAACATAATAATTACGGGAAGTAGAAGTGGAATAAATCCATCAATCAAAGCGTCAATTTATGGGACTTTATAATCCGAACAATGATTTTATGGAAATTTTATTGAGATTCACATTGCCAAGTATTTTCTAAGTCTTGTTTATGATGTCAACAGTTGATTATTGTGTCTTCTGTGCATCATTATACCTAATGGATGAAGCTGAGTTAATTATAACAGAAGCTAGTTTAAAAACCAATAAAAGCGTTGCAAAGACTAATTTTCCAATTATGGATTAATACGATTATTGCTAATTAAGTTTTGCCCGAAATGCCAAGTGTGCTAAATAATTTCAGCATTATTAATTTACTTATTTGTAATTATTCGCTTTTGACTGCTTCCACAAGTAATAGAACCAACTTTTAAAACTAAAATTCTTGTAACAGCTTCAGTTACTTACATGACGCCTTAGAAGTTTTGAGTGCCATAGTTTTATTGGGCATTTATTACTAAATGGAAATGAAATTAATGCAATTTTAAAAGAGGCAGTTGTGACATTTTATATTGTATTTGTGATATCTGACAGGTTATTAACACCGAATGAAACCAATTGGAAGACGAACTCAAAGACATTTTGAAAAGAAAGAAAAATTCTTTACACGACAGTTTTAAGACAATCATCTTCTGTTATTTACTAGTTAAAATTTGAAAACATGAATGGTATACACAAACCCGCACTGGGCCTGCAATTTGGAGCTCACTGATCTGACAGAAAGGAGGCTGTGCTCCAGAAGTGTAAATTACGGGTTCTTTTTTTATTGTAGTTAAATCATCAAATGAGTCCGCTAGCCCAGGGTGAAACGAGGGACTGTCAGACTTGTACTGAATATGATCCATGGTGTTCTGTCTAGGCTTACCTGATAAGACAGTCCCGTAACCCCAAATTATGGGCTTATAACGCAAAGTATAGTACTCAGGAACCAAAAATGTTGGCCACAGATACTTGGCCATTTATGACAATCGTGAAACCGTCTTCTTTGCGTGTTGACGAACTCAAATTGTATCCGACCAATACGCTGACAATTGTACAGCTCAGTCATTTGCCTCGTTCAAATCCTGGAAAATGTAGGTGATTGGACAGAATGGGCACCAACAGAGCTGGGACATCTCCTGCAGATGTCGTATTTGTGATGGGTCTAGTAAACCATAGTTGGCCATGCGCATGAATTGTGTGATGAATATATTGTGTGAAAGAAAAACCTCTTGCTTTTTTAAATTGTCGCCTAAAGTTCTTCTTACAGTGACACTAGTCTTTTAAAGTAATAGTTTAACACAAGATCTTTGAGAACCACTGATACGCTACTCCATAGCAGTTTCAACTTTAAGGTAGGTAAGTGGCAATGATTAAGGTTGCAAAATGATTGGAGATAGCTGTTTTGTCTTTTTCATTAATGGTTTGTGCAGTTGCAGCTTCATCTATAAGGCTGTTGTTATTTTATTATTTTCTTCAATATCTTTGCTCCAACATAAAATACCTTGTATGTAGGAATATATTCAAGCCGTTGTCAACAATTACCATATTCAGTGAACAACAAGCTAGATGATATCCAAGGAATTGAGTCACAGCAGCATACAAGGAAAGCTAAATATTACAAAAAGCAACCAGCAGCATCACTGAATAATAAGTAGAGATTGAGATCTAACAGGGTGATGTGAAATAAGACAAATATGGCCGCGCGCATGACCAGAATCACAAACAACAGCGCCCGCGCAAGCACTCCTTGAACTACTTTTTTTTTCTGGACTTTAAGGAAGTTCGTTTTTCTTCGATCAAGGACTGATAAGGTTTTTAAATTGAGTTTGTAATACAAGTTTTTGCTCTATTTGTGGAAAAAATACAAGTGTTCGAAATACAAGTTGTGCCGGTTCCATTTTTGAATTTTGACTCATAAAACAGTTTGTTCTTCAACTGTTTTATGTGACTTTAGTTTTTGCTGCAGTTTTACTTTGTATTTGTATTACATGAGAATCAGTTCTTGGTACGTTTGTGACTACATGTATTTTATTTACTTTGTTATATGTAAATGATGTAAACGTGTTACTAAAAATGTAAACAAGTCCTTGTGCCAAAAGCCCACTTATCTAATAGGACGTCACCTTCGCATGTCATTTGATAACCGTAGGGACACAGATTTTTTTCTTTTCAGTATGTAATCACAAGTTCACAATGTGATCACATTATTTTCTATTTTTATTGTTTTTAAAAGTAAGTATATTACTGATGATCAGTCAACCGGTATCGTTGCTGTAGAATCCTCAGTTCTTTTTATATAGTATTTTTCTTTTTTCTCTAAAAATGAGTCTTCGCTCCAGTTTATCTTTAATAGATTTTCAACTATATGCTCTTATAATATAACTGTAAGTACCTACTTTTAATGAATATAATAAAGCATTATATTATTATTATGGTGATAGCTAGTGGTATAACTAGAGGCATTTGTGCAGCATTTGGAAAGTCATAGCTGATAGTTGCTTCACTATTTTTATTTAACAGACCAACTATTACAGTTCTCTTTTTATGAATTGGTAAAAGCATCAAATGACTCTACTCTGGATGGAGCAGAAGAGACTATCAGTCTCTGACTATAATTTTTCCCCTTTTCCTTGTCTTTAGCGTTCAAGGGGTATGTGGTAGTACTATAATGGTGGACAACATCAATCCGCAACAGCTATTAAAATGTCTAGAATTATTGATAGTACTACAGTATTTGTATGATTCATCATTGGTCGAAGTACTAGGTAGTCTTCATCTATTGAAGGACACCATGGATTTTAGTCAGTACAAGTCTGACAGTCCCTCCCGCCCTGCCCGGGGTGGGAGGACTCATTTGATGATTCTACCACGTTAAAAAAAAGGTAGTCTTCATATACTGTAGATTGTAGAATCATGACTTCAATATGATCACCATTATTATCTGTGATCCCTAAAGGTCCATTACTTACTAAATTTTATGGAATGATAACACACAATTATTTATGTTAATATATTTTTACTTGTGGAGTAAGTTTAGAGCAACAGTGCCAATCTTTATAATTATTTAAGGTATTTAGTAAATACTCAAGTTATTTAGCATTATATTATTATTTTTGTATTAAGAAAAGCAGATTTAATATATGGACATTTAAGTATAGGTACTTTAGTCATAAGAATATGATTTATATTTCTTACACAACATAGGTAGGTACTTACATATATAAATAGTAAAAACATAAACATGTATTTTTAGGCAAAAGTCTGCTCTATTAAACTAGATAATTATGTATTTTTCTTATAATGTTATACCGAGTCCTATTTTTAGAAGTATGCAATTTAATTAGTATGTATTTGATTGGATTTGTTATAACTTTAAAAACTATGCGCAAATATTTAGTTACAAAAGTTTCTTTACATATTAGAGAGTCAGTAACTTTGTCACTCTCCAATAAAATATATTCAGTGTTTCCAATATTTAATTTGTATTTATAACAGTAATAGGTTCATAAAATTTTATTTATATAATTTATTTGTTTGCATTAATTAAATTACTTTGTACATTAAATGCTTTTAAATAATTATCGTATCCACACTTTTTTTTTAAATTGCATTTGCATCAATCAAAAATAAACATTCAAACAAACAATTATAAGAATCAAATCACTGAATAACTTCCCCCAATTTCGTGCAAACTTTACATAGGTATCAATCAGAGTAATTATTGTGCCATTACACTTAAGTTCAATTAAAACTTAGTCGACCCCACAATTAAACACGATAAATGTAGGTCTGTTTCTAAATTAATTTTAATCAAGTGTACAAGGAAGTTGTTATCTTTACTTTATCTTTGCTCAAACTGTGTTTCATAAATGCCATGTTTTTCTATCATATTCGCCTTTGAACACGCAATTTTCGACCCTAATTTTATAACGTGAAGGCTGAAATTTGATTATAAAAATGCGTGAGCGGTTACTGCTTGTAGTGGATAACTGGACCATACAAATCTTTTATTTTACTGTTAGTTTGTATTATGGTGCTTGAATCAGAACGTTTTATGGATTTAAGTGATTTTTGTAAATAATAAACAATCTGCTGCTTATAGTACACTTAGTAAAAATTCACAACAGAACTATTTAGTGCGGGTTTTGTGCTCTGTCTGTATTTATTTTTTTGTCTTTAAAGTGTTTTGAAAGAATAATTCATTTCATTTTTGTATTGTTGGCGTGATTAAATAAATATCCATTTTATTTACCTGATTTGCTATGAAAACTGTTAACTTTTTTATACTTACTTCTTCTACGTTTAAAACCAATACATTATGTCGAATCAGAAAACTGAAATCTGCTCTACAATTTGTTTAGGCTATTGTTTTCATCCACTATCAATTGAATCATTACTCTAAATTGTTCCCAAACATCCGTCTAACACTTTGTAGACCCTTCGACAAACTTAGTTTGACGATCAGAACATTACCGGACCCTTGCCGCGAACCTGTAAAGTTGGGAGCCATAAATTGGCAATAAACTTACCTTAAGCCGGGCGGGCGCTCGCCGTCGGCAACCGCGCTCGCGCCATCCCGCTCGCTAAAAACTTCTTCACAAAACTCACAGTTCTACCGAATAAAAAGAGTTCCGAGAGTTTCACTCCGTCAAGTCACGTGTCAGCGTTTTAGATGCGGCATGAGCGCAATACGTAATGTGTCGGGCGCACGTGGGTAAGTAGCCGACAGCCGACAGCCGTCAGGTGCGGAGGCAAGCACGTCGTGTTGTTTATGGCGCGGTTTGTTACGCAACGCGTAGTCGCCGAGGCGCGCGTCAGTAGAATGTGGCGACCGATGCTTTACGAGCGACGGCGCACCCCCCGCCAGGCGACGCCGAACGCCGCGGCGCCGCACTAAATCTGCGACCAACAGAAAAGGACACCACCACTCTCCGTTAATCCAACACCATTGATGTCCGAGAGACAACGTTAATCGGAGCGATTAATTGAACGGTCCGGTCTCGACTCGCGATAGAATTGTATCGGCGGTTGGCCGTAGCACGGCCGATCCGAGCAAGTGCGGCGTCGTAAAGTTTCTTCGTGTATCGTTCGATGCACCAGACGTTGATGCCAGTTCGCACGGTCGGAAAGATGCTCTACTTCGTTTTTTCAGTCATCAGATCATCAGTACAGCTGATTTAGCAACTTCAATGATTTTCTCAGGTTGAGTATTCTTGGAAAGTAATTTTTCTTCAATTAAATCATCCCGGCGTGGCATCTCGATGCAGCACGATTAGACAAATTAAAAAATTGCACAGCAATCAGTATAAACTTGAGCATTTAAACTCCATTACAAGCAAACATTAATACTTACTTTTACTTTTTATTAGTTTTGCTTTAGGTCAGCAGGATGAATGCGTATGCGCAGGCCAATGGCTTGTTACGCTCTGAACTGTTACTCGAGCGTGACGTTAACACGTTACGCAATACGATTCGTATCGCAAAATACTTGTACAATTTCACTGCTCATGTTATGACAAATAACGGACATACATTTTATCGTATTTCTGTATCTATTTAAGTTTAAAGCATAAACATAACCAAGGCAGGTTTTTATAATACCACAGGGTATTTTATTACATCTTTAGCAATCAACAGTAAACTGCTAGTAAACTTGATTGAATGAATATAGGCTTTATTATATTTATTAATAATAATAATAATATTCTTCAACTATCACACAACGCCATCTAGTCCCAAGCTAAGCAGAGCTTGTGTTATGGGTACTAGACAACTGATAAACATACTTATATATTTCTAAATACATACATACTATAGATAAATGACACCCAGACACAGAACAAATGATCATGCTCATCACACAAACATTTGTCCTGGGTGGAAATCGAACCCACGACCCCCGGCATAGCAGTCAGGGTCACTAACCACTAGACCAACAGGCCAACGGGTTGGTATGTTATTACCTATTAAATAGATTTCTTTTAATTTTGAAAAGCCATAATTGAGGCAGGAAAAGCCACCTAATTCCTCCAAACGGTAATCCGTCGTAATTATATTCAGTGTATGCTCGCAATATTAACGTAGCGCACAATAACGTATTAATAAAAGCTAGTGTAGTGCTCCAATATTCATCATAGAATCTAGAATCGTTTGATTATACTGAAGACGCGGGTTCGAGTCCCACTCGCAGCTGATTTTTTTCTGCTCTAAAGTCTTGCCACGCAAGCGTTAATGCGTATAAATATAAAACTAAAGATCTGATGGCCTTGAATGCAGGCCCTGAAGGTTTTGTCAGTAGTCACTGGCAGCATTTATCTTTTAGGCATGAACCACTTAGCTTTTTGGGAGAAGTCTAACGTGTTGGATATGAGTAGGCTGCACAAGTGCACATGCATAAACAATGATTATTGAGAGGTTATCTTAGAACACACAATTCATTTCATTGAACTCCAAAATAATAGCCTTGATTGGTCATGTATTCATTGTACTTAAGAAGGTAAGAACTTGTCATGTAGAAATTGCGATTGATCACAAAATCAACATCTGTTAAGCCTTTTCGTAACTACACACATCAAAAGTGTCTAGGGATCAACATATATTTTTGCAATAACTTTTCTCCTGATTGATATTAATTAAAATGTTCTTTAAGGATTCATCAAATAAAGTGTTATCGTTTGTCACAGTAACGATAAACCAAGTCACCTTTGCATTCATAAAGAAATTTGCCATTTTCCTAATAAAGGGATTTTTGACATTTGAACCACTAACATTAAAGTTCGAAAAAAAGACTGAAATAACAGTTTTCTTTAAAATTTTATTGGGTAACTTAAACAATTAATAATCCGTGTTTCTACCGCGAACACTAACAACACAAGAACATCGGTTTGGCATACTCAAAATGAGTTCATCCAAATCACGCTGTGGAATGGCCGCCCATGTTCGTTGCAACAACAAAAAAAGGTCTTCTTGCGACTGGATACCCTCCATATTCGGCAGAGCTCTTCTCTGTAGCATATCCCATGCATGCTCAATCGGGTTCAAGTCTGGCGACTGAGCAGGCCAGGGCAGGACATTGATGTTAGCTGCGGCGAGAGTCTGTCTTACAACTCTTGCGGTGTGCGGTCGTGCATTATCATGCATTAACTGAAATAAGGGACCGATTTGCACTTGTAGAGGAACGATGACGTCTGATACAATCGTCTCAGCATAAATTTGAGCGTTGAGGTTGCCTCTGATCCAAATCAACTCAGTTCTTCCGCCGATCCAAATACCCGCCCATACCATGATGGTTCCACCACTATAAGGATGGACTTCCTGGCAGGATTTTAATCGCTGTTGGCCTCCAGGGGTTCTCCAGTGTCGTATACGTCTTGTATCCGGTCTCATACCAAAACGAGACTCATCAGAAAAGCACACGAAACGCCATTGTTCTTCTGCCCAATTTCTGTGTTCAAGAGCCCATTGATATCGAATCCTACGATTGTGCATTGCTATAGGTGGTACCCGTAGCGGTCTTCGGGAATGAAGGTTCACTTCATGCAAGCGGTTTCTGACTGTTTGGTCGCTAATTAAGTTCCCTGAAGAGTGATGAAGCCTCACGGCTAACATCATGGCGGTTATTGTTGGAGCTCTTCGAGTTAAGATTTGAATGTATCGGTCTTGTCTCCGTGTGGTGCAGCGATACCGTCCTCCATGGCGCTCAGCCACGGTACCAGTGCTTCGGTAACGTGTCCAAAGTCGACTGATAACACTCTGACTTGTATTCAGAGCTAAAGCCACAGTACGTTGCCGGGAACCAGCTTCTATCATTCCCACGGCTCTGAGCATTTCTTCCCTGCTTAAATGACGTCGCCGCTCCATAATAACGTTGGTTTTAATCAGTAGTAGGGAAACAGTAGCACTAATAATGTCTTCAATGCGTTGTATGTTTTTATAGGGAAAATATTGAAAGCTGATTTTCATCTTTTACTCGAATTTGATTTACAGTTCCTGATTCAAATTATGAAATGCACCAAAAAGGATCCATATAAATTTATAAAATCATAAATTTATTACAAAGCCACATCTCAATCTCAAGAAATCCGCATAAAAATGCTTGATCCCTAGACACTTTTGATGTGTGTATTTCGGAAACAACTAAATACCAGTATTTTACTTGGAGTACCCATCTAGTCCACCTCATCTAACCTTCACAACACACATAGTTTAAACGTAGGCCGAGGTCACGGTTGTGATGGATGTTGGATCATTTAGCTCTCTTCAAAATGGTTGAGCTGAATGGTGCTGATGCATGTGTCATGTTCGTGAACGGGCGCTGTCAGTTGGGTCATATTCTCTTATCTGCCACGGTTTATTTTTATTATTATTATTGATCATTTTGTTTTTTGAATTGTCTTTGTTTTAATTGTTACTATGGACACTTTTAATTAAAAACTTGCTACATCGTTCTCACGTACCACCTCAAAATGAATGATGTAACAAAGGTTCTGTAATAATTCTGGCGATCTAAAAAGAGTGTCCATGGAGTTTCTTGCCCGTTCTTCTCCATAGAGATCTACTTCTTGGAACGGGCATCTACGGTACTTTCACAGTTTTTATGTCTTGTGACTGGGACTGTAGCACCATAACTTTTAAGTGTTTAAATTATTTTTATTTGTCTATGATAATTCAGAAGTGCCTGTAACTGGCCTACTTGAAATAAATGTTTTGATTTTGATGACCCTGTATGATGTAGTATTGCCGTACTGCTTCTTTTTCTGCTCAGCAAAAAAAAAAAACAGGAATAAGTACAGAATGTTTGAGGGAGCATTATCTTTTGTTTCTCCTTCTGTGGATGTTACTGATGGAGCATTTGACGATAATCAAACTTTTGTATTATCCATATCATTTGAACATTATTCATTACACTGACAGTCCCTTCTGCCTTGCCCTGGGTGGAAGGACTCACTTAATGATTTTACCAGGCTAAAAAAAATAAGTACAAATAAAAACGTAGACATTTTGCTTAAAATGATCCAATTCACAAACTTATCAATAAATTATGCTGTTTATGATCACACCCTTGTATCACTAGGTACACTAACTAACACTGATCTCCGCTTTCCGAATTCAGATATGTACAAGGTCACTTTTTTGTCGATTACATAGCTAGTGATATCTCACAATGTAAATACACTTACCTATTGTATTTGAATTGTTAATTGGGCTGATACCTACCTATACAACTCCTGTCTATAACTCTGTAAAATAAACCAAATAATTTTGCAAGAATCAACACTAACGTCTACTAGGACGTGACGGAGAGTGTGTAACTGCTCTGAAGTGAAGGTGGACAGGTCACTTGGCAAGACTTGGTGATGGCCGGCAGAGTAAACCCTCACTAAATTGTTACCGAGATGTGGTTTGCATGTTATACCACTTAACCATCCCATTACCATTGCTTTTTGAGGAAGTTTTCTTGTATTAAATTATCTGCTAGTGACAAACATTTTTATATGATACGCCAGAATATCTTTTTCTTGACTGTTCTGGAGGTCTTAGCTATGGGTGTTTTGAGATTGGTATCATCTGTTACATGAAGTTAACCAAATTACTTATATTACCAACAAATCTTCCCTTACCAGTTTCATGATTGAAATATGTTTTCCTGAAAACTCTAATATTATGAAGGTAGGCAAACACCACCCGCTACGATCCTCACCTTTCTAAGGGTGCCGTTCTCTTTCATCACTGATCACCCAACGTTTCCGAAGCACTTCACCAATAAGGTCAGTATAGGTGTTCCTAGGGCGTTCTTCCCCGGCGTTACCGCATTCACATCTGCTTTAAGAAAATACTTGTATAAGTCACCTTCCACTCGTCCTCTCAGCATAACCGAACCACCTGAGCATACTCTTTTCAATTAGAAAAATTAAAAAGAGCCATTTATTTAACTTTAACCTTATCATTCAAAAAAACATAAAAAATCACTTAACTAAAGTAACGCCTATCAAACGAAAATGCCTTGAAACATAATTTTAACTTCTATGAATTCAAATGTGCCTATTCCAACAGCAACAAGAATTAAAAAAATATTTCTTACAAATTCTACTTCCCGAATACAAAAGCAACCGTTCTCCTACAAAATATTGAACAATATGAATAGACTACAAAAGAATCGCGTTCTAGCCAATCAGAAGCGTCGGCTCATCCGCCATCTTGATTCCCCCACCAGTTGCGCCGAATCGAGATGAGAGGTAACGCCAGTCGCATCTGTCAACGTCAAGATGCTGGACCTACCGCAATAAGTAGGTGTACAAACAAATGTAATATGTGTGACCGTTTATGTAAATTAAGTTTTGATTGGTTCGTCGTGATACCTGTAGGTAAGATTAATATTTTGAGATTTCGGAATAATATATTTCATACCCATTATTAAGTTTTCAATAAATAGACTTTTCGACATTTTTTGATAGGTACTCGTATGCGCTTGTAAAGAATTATTTATTTTTATTCCTCTTATAATTACATACATTCCTGAGCGGTTCGTTACTTTATTTTAAATATTTACACAAAAAAAAGGAATTTAAAAGTGCTTGACAAATATTAAATCATAACTTACACATACAATCCTGATCAGGAGATTAATTCATAATACCTTAATTTTGTAATAAACTCTAGCATTTTTGACACAAAATAAAAGTTGTGAATAAAAATTAAAAAATAAATGCATATTAGTTAAAGCTTACTTCACAGTGACAATAGAGCTCTACGAACTACCCTTACTGAATGTAATTCCCATCTGCGCGGACACAGCACATTCACCCTTGCTTAGTGCGTAGAACCCCAATCCCGCGCAACACAAGCTGCCCCCCCCCCCTCTATGGCCACTTGCGCTAGCAGTGGCAGAAAGAGTACGCAGAAAGACTTCTATGGAAAGGATTTACATTTTCTATTTTAGAATGTATAATGATAAATGTATAAAATATTTTTAAATGACGTGCATTATTTAATCTTATAAATTGTAATTGAATTGGAAATAGTATCGATAATTAACATTGTATAATTCATTGAACCATATTTGATATAAGTATTGCTTAAAATTTGCAGTGCCCTTAGAGGGTGCATGTACTCGTACTAATACTGAGTCATGAAATTCTAATGCATGCCTACTAATCAGTGCTCTGTATATGAAAGTAGATAAATAGATAAATAAATATTTATTGGAATCGATTATTTTCACTAAAACATAATAATTTAAATAAACAGTAGGTATTTCATAAAATTGATTTCAGTACATTATAATTACAAAAAATATAATAATAAAGTCTGCCCCTATATAATGTAAATGTATGTTTTATTAGGTATATTTGAAAATAACTAGCAGGCTCGAATTCCTAGTAACTGATTTAGCCACTAAATTATAAACTGTCACATAAGTATTAGTAGGTATATCCAATAAACTCAAGTATATTGATTATTTAAATAGCTATATAGCGACTATATACGAAAACGTGATGTCACCAACTAACAAGTGTATCTAGTTCGTTATGTTAATTACAATTCGAGGTCATGTCAATCTACACATAAGCCTTATAACTGTTGAAGCTAACCGCGTGTTTTCATCACCTTTATAGTCAACTTTTATCAAAATCGTCAAAAAACTTAAATTTTAATAATAAATAAAAAAGTCGAAGTAGAGCCACTTTCCTAGCGTTACAACAGCACATTTCGTTCGCCACATTCCTCAGCACGTTTAAAGCATGCCCTAAACAGCTGATTTCCCCGCTATACTCTCATCTCCTTTATCGCACACTAAAACACGTAATAAAACAGAGAAAACTATAGTTTATGCGCTCCCGCCGGTACCGCGCGGACGGCGTGCGTAACCTACATGCGGCCATTTCGAGATTTACGATCTGGGAATTGTGTGTTAGAGTGAGATAAAAACATTAAACTCTCGGCCGACGGCGAACTCGAACGGAGCCGGCTCGTTCATGCTTCGAGACCAAGACTCGGCCAGTATATGGTAAATTCCGAGATAATTTATGACCATTCAATATGAAAATCTATAAATAGGTAAACATAATACTTAATATGCTTCGTCTTCTTTATCTCTATTATCCTACAAAACCGAACTTCTAACAACGCACTTCAAATCATCAAAATTTATCTCAAAATCACCTGTATACTATCACCTCAAATCGCATACTAGCTCATTTTGTTACGTCTGTGTGTGTAAATTAACTATCCGCATGGGACCGATGAACGTTATAGCTTTCCCTTTTGTTTGTCTGAGTTATGGGTGTGTTAGAGCGAGAGGTCGTAAATCGCGTCGTGCCGTCCGGAGTGACATGTTTATGGGCGGGGTGCGATGCCGCGTGCGATGCAAGGAGTGGGAGCCGCGGCAGTCGAGAGCATGGCGTCGACGTAGTATCAAGCATTTTAATAAAACATTTTTGACAATTTTTCAAAATTATTTTCTTAATTTGGCTAATGAATGGCGGTATGACGCTACAGGCATTATTCGCAGAATTTAATAGGTAAAAAAATATAATACTTATAAATATTTGAATAGTTATCATTATATTTCAGAAATATTAAAACAAAAAAAAAACTGCAATTGCAAAGAAACTTTAACAATAAATGTAAATCAAAAATGTCAGTTATTTTTTCACGACCATAAAACACACAAGTCAATGAGATCGCTAAACACTTGAAAATTTGTTGCAAACTCCAATAGTAAAGTAAAGAAAAAAACAAATTTCTCAGAAAATCAAAACAACCGCGCAAAAATCGAATTAAAAACCGCGAATTAATTTGACAAAGCAATGATAGCGAAAGTGGTAAAAAACGATAAATCTAATAGAACGGATCATTCTACAGGTGGCAAGGTGTAACCCAGCCCTTAATGAGAGTAGCCCTGCGCTCAATAAATTAGAACTGTATACCCCGCAATGGATTTCTTTATTTGTTGACTAAGCTTTGTGATATAAAAGGATAAAGTTATTTGAATGTTTTTGGAAGTAGAGTTAGACTAGGTTTTGCTGTCGACCTTAAAAACCTTGTACCTATCATTAATGGGCCTTAAGCTCGAGTTAATTCTTCATTTACAACGATTTATGTACTCGAAGAATCCTTGACAGTCGTTCCGAATTGTCAAAAGTTCGAAAGATTTACTAAGCGTTTTCGTATTAAATACGAATGTGTTGTGGTTCTGCGATAAGCAGACACTCCATGTAGAATACTGGTACCTATTCAGCTGCATCTGGTTAGAGTCGAAGCCGAGTCTAAGATAGGTAGTTTGGGAAGAGATTGAGTAGTTGATGAGGTATGGTAAGCTTCAGAGAAATCTCACTCCCTTTGCTAGTGATACTACTAAAAAAATGGGGGGTTCTATCCAGACATATATGTTCGTACTTATCATCGCCAGTGACAGTTATTGTAGATACATGCTTGTCGATTGAGCTACGTTTGATACTGGGTTACTAATTCATGAATCCATACTCTCAATTTTCAGCTGGGTCATGATTTCTACCATCCAAAAATAAGATGTTCCTCTTCCTACTTATCATCGCCAGTGACAGTAATTGTAGATACCTACATGCTTGTTGATATACCGTTATTTGTATCTACACACGCAAGGCTAAGACATCCAGCTCTTATTTGACCACAACGGTAGTTTTTGCAGCTCCTATAAATATATTCTACCTAATTGGATAAAACATTAATTCACACTATTTTTGGGCACTGTATTTTGGATCGTTTTCTCCGGATTCTTTGTCATACCGTTCTATACCGTATTACTTATTGAGAAATGGTTGGCTCTTGGTTAAATGCAAATAAAATCGAGACCAAAAATAAAGCCGTCGTTGTTTTTTCGTAGACCATTGTTTTCTTTACAACACTAATTATAACGTTACTAGTACCGTTAGGGGTCGAAAACGTGAAAACTACAAACCGAAAGTAATAAAAATAAATCACATAAACGGAAGCCCGATTTAAATTCAATCACTACACTACCAGTTATCGAAATCGATATTTAAACTCCGCGTAACATAACAAAAAAAAATTACATTACCATAAATAAAAACAAAGGTAGGAAAACCATAAAAATACTTGCATACGTGACAAGGGGAATGAAGTTAATATTAAGATTAATATGAAGAGACACCGCGCGCTACAATAATTGGTGATTCCTCTGCAAGTCACGATGCGTCCGCGCAGTTTCACTGGGACCATAGGAAAGAGAACAGAGCAGAAGACCCAAACGTCACCTATAAACACACTATAGAACAACTCATACATTTAAACATACCTTACGTTATAGAAGAGCACGACAGAACATTCTAGAAACAATATTCAAGTCCAAAAACAAAACATGCAGCCAAAGTGATCACTGCCTGACGACATGGTGGACATACTGAAGTTTCAGATGTTTTCTTTTTAATTTAAAATAGATTTTATCTTGGCCTTAATTATCTAGCCCAGAAGGCCTTTTTTCTTCGTGGTAAAATCATCAAATTAGTCCTCCCACCCAGGACAAGACAGGATCCCTCCCGTCCCGTCCTGGGTTCCGAGAACTAAATTGTCTCTCTGTCAGACTAGTACTGACTAAAATCCACGGTGATCCTTCAATAATAGCCTTACGTTCCATAGTCACGGGTACTTGATGAGACAATCCCGATACGCCGAGAAGGCCTCAGATGGAACGAACTCACCCATAAGAAACGGGATTTCCTGCGCACCGGTGGAACTGGCACCGGACTCCAACAGGATTGTTGTCACGAGTTCGCCCCTTCGTACACAAGGCAACGCAAGTCCTTACGACTTTGATATCTATTGACGCGTGCATGTGTACGAACCTCTATGGATTTGTATTGCGATAGTCGCTTGGACATCGAAGTCGTAAGATATCGGAGACTTGCGTTGTGTATGAAGGTGCTTAGGCGGCCCTTGTGAGGCCCACCAACCACTAGTAGGACCGATCAATGGGTGTCTGTGTTGGTATTAGCCGGGGAGGACTGCTAGGATGTCCTAGCGGTCCTCCTCGGTGTATGATCCATGTGGATCCCATCAGCTACCCCAAAAACGAACCAGGCTAACGTGTGCTAACCAATTTTATAAAATCAGTGTGTGCCTTGTGATATGAGCAATTTGTTGAAGATAAAAACTGTGTACTCCTCAGCCGATATTTTCGTTGAAGGTTTGAAGACACTTAATAATATTCTCCCGGATTCACTGAGCTTCATTGACGGCACTTTTCTGGTGATCTCCACTATTGATTCTGGCTTTCAGAATTAAGGCCATATCTCAAATTTTTGTATTTTATTTACAGCGTACTTTTAAGTATTTACTGCGTTTATTGTATGGAAAAATGTATTAATTTTCTCATACAATGTACGAACTTCTCGTTTACGAACGTAAAACTATTTATTTCCTTAAAATTGACGTCAGTTCCGGTTTATTTTACGTTTCAAATACGAGAAGAGTCATGTTAATGGCCTCAGGGCGGCAGGATTGTCAAAAAAATAATTTTGCCGAGGATTTTATTGTGAACAATTTGGCCGCAGTGGGCCTTTTCTATTCATCTGTATGATATTATTGAAAGGCACGCCAAACTATAGTAGCCATGGTTCATATGAGTACAATGAGTACAACACGACTCGTGTAACTGGGGTATTTGTTTTCGTATCTATTTTTAGGAGTTGACCATTTTAGATTCCGGTGTCAATGTGTCCGTTTCATATTCGTGCCGAAAATTTTAAATCTGTTCTATCGGTACTATTTTAAAGGAAAATTACTGGACACCTAACGCTAAACATTACAAAATATAGCTTTATGCTAATTTTAATAGAAATGCCAACTGAAATGACGTCATTGATACGTGAAGGAAGTAGAAACCAGTTAAAGTAAATATTAAATGGCAAGTAAGCAAGTAAGTCAAAGTAGACCTGCAACGCTAGGCCCAGTGTTAACCAAGTGGTGACCCAACTTGTCAGTTGTCCCTACAACTGGCAAGTTGAGGCACGTTACGGCTTCGACCCCAACCAGGCGCATTACTTTGTGTAATTTATTTCACCCCCACTGCTCCCATAATGGTGAAGGAAAACATTGCGAGCAAACCGGCATGTCCTAGCACCAAAAATTCGAAGACATCTGACGTCTACCACCTCGCACTTTGCCGGCATTGTGTGTAACAAAAAGGCAGGGCTGTGCATTCGAAAAAATTTGGGGCGATAATGCTAAGTAGCTTTCTACGACCGGGATTTGAGTTCAATCTGAAGTTGACAACAGAACAGAGACTGGCCAGTAAAAGCAATGGTAGTCCAGTGGTCAAGACCACGACTTACTTACGCCACAGTTGATTCTGCCTTTCAAGACTTACAATAAAAGGCAACAACTTGTGACTTGTATAGAGATCGTGGGTCCAAGCATAAGCGGGCATCATTAATTTTGTCGAATTTTACTCCATCACCACTTTTCTTCTCAAAAGCGGTATGTTTTCGAACCAAAAATGACATCTGCCAACTGGACCTACGTGGCTCATAGGCTAATGCAATGTCGCAGTCCCAGCTGTGGCAATGATTTAAGTCTACATATTATTTAATTCTAAGAAGTAGGTACTCCGTAATATAAAAACGTAAGAAGACATCATACCAATAGTGAATGTTGTGTTAAAAAGCTATCTCGCAACGTAACGGAAAAATACGCGACTAAAGCGGAGCAAACTTATTAAAACCGAAACCACATTTAAATAACATAATCTAAATTAGAATATGTAATCTATAAATCATGGATTTATTGAATTAGGATATCCGAAATCATTGTACCCTACTTCTAACATGAACTGAACTTGCGCAACCGAATTCAAATGAGGCGGTTAACATTTCAATTGATACGAATTGATAATTTGATGGCTTCATGGAATAAAGAATATATTGGAACGACACGAAATAGTAGCAGCCAACCTTAACAAAGTTGTTGACGGTTTAATTATTGTCAATAGTGGTTTTTAACGTTCTACATGAACTGGTCGCAGGGCTGACTAAACATGGTACCGGGGTAACCGAAGGAAGGGGTAGAAGTTTTTAGTCAGTACTAGATAGTGGGATTCCGGCTCCACCCAAAGCGAAAGGACTCATGTGATGATATTCTACCGCGTATTGCTTAGTCTTACCTCCTAATGAGGCCTTTTTCCCAGGGGCACTGTAGAAGAAAGGCCTCAGTTTAAGTAAGTAATCTGAAAACAGAGAAAAAGTCGGTGCAAGATTGTGTTCCTTTTTAAACTGGATTGACTACAATATACAGCTATTAGATGACATACACCTAATAAAATTGAGGATTCGATGGAGAAGTCTATGATAATTCGTCGTTACTAGCAGTTTTTGTATTCAAAAGTTATGAGAGATATGTTTGGACACGTTTCATAGTAACGACATTAGCATTGGACCTAAATATACTTGTATAGACGATACCTACAGAAGTCGTTGAACACGAAATAAAAGCACGTCAAGCCATCTATCATAGCCGTAGGTAATGGAGGTACAGCTAAGTAGCAAGTGCTTTCAGAGTTTTCTCAGACAAAATTACGGAAAAATCTTTTCTCCTCACTAACAATAGGTCTCGTATTAAATTGCAAACATAAATATTATTAATAACAGTGTCCCATACTGAAGTTTCATTCGGTCACAAAAGAAAAACTCCGCTCCATGTAACCTATGCATTGCCATCTATCTTTTTCTACAAAAGCCGGACATTATTGTTCGGTCCAAACACTCCTAAATCTTCGGAAAAGTAATATATTTTCGTTTTGCCCAGTGCGGTGTGGGGTACATACACAGACGCCCAGTCACTACGGTCCGCTACTTTTCTGTATCTACTAATGTTTTATACATTGCCAGTTTTGCTTCAGCTTTTATGCTTTAGTTGCTGTATCGGGAGCAGTGGAAAATCGTCGTAAATTTTTCATTGCTTAGATCGTATTTTCTAAAACCATGTTGTTTCGTTTAAGACTATTTCGCGCGAACATTCCAATTGTGGGAATCGTATGTTTTCGCATCGTTTAGACCTTTATCGGAGAGCTTCGCAATGGAAATCTGGTCTACGTACTAGCAACATAAGATTCATTTTTCTAATCGTATTCAATCATTAAAAGACTTTATAGTTTTGCAAGGTGGTCTAACAATATTGGTGTGTGCAGTAGACGAACTTGCAAATGTGGATGACTGTGAGGGATATTAAGATTGGTGATTCATATAGTTGACAATACTTCAATGTTTCGATATAAATGATCTGGCGTAAACATTTTTGTGTTCAGCTGGTTTCACGAAGAAAGAGAATATGCTGAAAGGCTGTGCCCGTGCACGGTGTCCTTTCAGCATTTTCTCTCTCTTCACCGTGATTCTTGAAGTAAGTAGGTACACCACCATAAGTTCTCTTAACTTCCCTATGGTTCTGTATGATGCTTTCCATGAAACCTGCATGTAGAACAGCTCATACTATTTCTACATAAACATTATCTTACATCGACCCTTGATCCTCTTAAGCCTTTGCTTTAATCAGAAAACACATCAAAAAAATATCTCACGACAAACAAAACCGCATTTAACTAATACACCTACTAAGCTAGACAAAACTAAATATTTTATTAAAACTCCTCAAGTTACTAACAGACCCACCTCTTTAAAGTGGTTCATTCTCAGTATTACGTAATGGACGCGCGTAATTTGAGAATAAGCCTTAGCGAGGCAGCGTCAAAATATGTAAAGATTTTTATCTTTCCCGTAAAATGGCTTGGGAAAAAACATAAAGAAGGTGGTGTCACCTGATCCAGACAGGCGGGATTTATCGCGCTCAGTGTGGCCGCGGGCTAAGGTCGAGCTCGAGTTATGACGCTCGGTAATAATTTACCTACGTGCGCTGCCCATGGGTGTTGAGCGGAACGGGATAGTCTCGTTCCAGAAGCGCTTGAGAAGCATTGCAGGAGCAAGCATTGTGGGTTGTAAGCTGCTGTTTTTACTCATGAAAAAAGGACGGTCTTGAAAGCCGTAGCTGTAAAGTAACATGTTGTTAGCAATCATTTTGGTAATTTATAGATGGATGTCATTAACAAACGAAGCTAAAGTCTATCTCGTTGAAAAGCGTTATAGAAGTTATAAATGCTTTGACATACCTTTCAAAGCAATTATAACGTAGCAACGTTACTTTGTATGGTATAAAATAAATACAAATTCAATAGCCCCCTTGATAAAATAGACTTCATAATACAGTTTTATTGAGGGAAAAAATTAAAGTCCGTGTAACCCCATACATATGATTGAACTAGTTGAAAAACAAGTATCAGGAAATGTCCTGTAACGGTTTTCGTCATGGTGTCACTAGCTACATGTGACAAGAAATAAAAGTAGTTTCTGGGATAATGATCGTGCATGGATGAGTCAGTTTTTTTCATTTCTCGGATTTTTCATTTCATGTTTTATTAAAATTGCTATTCATCTCTTTGTGGTTTTGCGCCGGATTTTTTATTTGCGTGTTTGGCAATTTGTACAACTTCCGTCTATAAAATAGTCTTTATTTTAGATGAGTAGGTTTGTAGAGAAAAAAATATTTTACATAAATCGTCTCCGCTTTATACCATCATTTCAAAAGGGGCTTAAGTATCCGTGACACAAAAATAAAACAGAAAAGAGAACCTGTTTATACAAATTTTCCCCAGTTTCTTTTCAGGAAAACACCCTCTAACGTTTTAATATCAATTCCACGAACCACTAATCTAAAGCTGCCAAGAATCAAATTAAAATGAGAGCCACCACTAAAATCTTCTCATTACAACCAAAAGACATTAGTAAAGGGCGGGAAAAGAAATGCCTAGGCCTACAAATGTACCCCGAAACATGAAGGGTTCATAAACAACACCGTAACATATGGGCCGTTTGGTAGCCGAAAATGGACATTAAACTGTGGGTCGTAAAAGTGATTTTTGAATGGGATGGAGGTGTAGTTAGGTCGTTAGATGTTGTGTTGGTGGTAGCTCAAGTAAAGTGGAAAGCGTCCCCGAGAAAATTGGCACAAGTGGTTTTAGCTGGGGCGGGCGGCGCGCCGCGGCGGGACGCGGGGCGTGGACTCAGAACAAACTATGTGGAGATGGGACACTGTCGGACTGTGATTTATGGAAGCCTCTGTGAGGTTTTGTAAGTAGGTAGGCTAGTATATTTATATTTAGTTTCTAATCATGTTTATGAGTTGATTATTGGGATTTGCATTTTTTGTGGTGTGTATGTTAAAACTAATCCAAATATGACAACAGATGAACATAAATAAATTTGAAATAAAAAAGGTCACAAAATAGATTAAAAAGTCTAACCGTAAGTCAAACTTACAGAGGTTAACATTTGCTGCTCAAACTGCAATACTGCAAAATGCAGCAAACCATTGCCAGACTATGATTTTTCCACTGTATAGACACAAACTATTTCTTTGTGATAACGAGTGAGCTATAATGCAATACACAAACCCTGCAATCATTGGTGATTTACGCATACAGCTGAAAGGGGAAACTTTAACTTCAACCAAATAAACATTGTTAATAGTGAATATAAAAACGAGCAGTAGTAAATCCATAAAGGTGTAATCTAACTTTCTCAATTTATCATTGAAGAGAGTAGGCACAAACAGACGCGTGCTTCCATAAAACATGTCAAATATACCAGTCTGTCAACCTCTCTGATCTTTGACCACCGTATAGGGGTGGCCGTCGAATGTTCTCCGAGAGATAGGAGTCGCGACAAGATGTATAACTGCTTACGAAAAATTTTCAACAGTCGCCTCTATCCGATTGGCCCAGAACGGAAAATAAGAGGGGACATCGAGAAATAAATGAACGCTGTAAATATCTCTATGACAATAATACAGGTCAGCAATAGATATCTTTGGAGATAGTAACGCATTATTAATGTAAGAAAAACACAGGAAAAAAAGAGGATTGATTGCCAGGAGATAAAATAATGGTGGATATCGACGAAGTTTAAATGGAGTTTTCATGCTTATAGTGAAACGATAGGGTCTAACGGGCGAGTTTGTTCAACTTTTTCATTATCGTGTAAGAGCAAATCATATTTGATGAGGGGATAAAAATTTAGTTACACTTGATGGAGGCCAAAGTCGAGTTTTCATGGAGCTTACCCATAGTTACATGGTCTTATAGAGCCATTATGGCCGAGTAGTCTTCGTGACCTCTTTTAGGTCAAATTGTATGATACTAACTACCTACGCAATTTAAACTTCCAGTATATTCAAGGGAAAATAGTTACAAGTATGCGTAGAGCAATCAAAAAATCAACTGTTTTCATTACAACTATGCCAATTGCGCATATAATTATATGTTGTATAAATATGTTGAAAAAATAAATTTCAATATCAGAAAAATAACTTATGAATTAGACCAAGTTATTTGGAATAGCCTTTCATGTTACCCAAAATAGGCTAACCTATCCCACGACCTAGAAATTAGACCAAATAAATCCATAAAACAGACAACAGAAACCAATTCAATTAAAAATCCAAATCACACATTCCGAGAGAAACCGTGGTGGATTTTTCTTTCAAAATTTATGTCCCCGCGTTGCCTCTAGAGGGCGCTGGGAGGGACGAAGAGGGGGGGTGCAAGGCGTGGGGGGTGCGACTTCATTTCGCCCGCGTCGTTTATCTTGAGAAACATAATTCAGGGGCGAAGTCTCTGTCAACTTATTCCTATTCTTTCGCCTAAGCGTAAAATGGGTATGTTTAACTTTTTTATACTTTACGTAGATAGTTTCTGTAAGTTAAATAAGGTCGGCTCTAAGTTGATCTGTGCCGTTATTTATGATGTTGTACGTGAGGTGCGTGAAAGGAGGTTGGTGTTAATTTTAATGTTATAGCCTTCTTGAATGCTGCGTTCTTCACAGAAAAAAAGGGAAAATAGAATTGAAAAAATCGAGTTTTTTTTCATAATTTATCGTAGTACGGTCAGCCAAGAAAGTGGTGTACCAGTTTTGATTTAGTTTCCCGGTCATCGAAAATTACAACAAGGTTCGTTATAAAAAGATATTACTGAAAGAGACAACATTATCATGACGTAAACCTATGTATTTAGTATTCATACGTCATATGTCACATATAAGTACATGACATTTTAACCTTTAGTATAAATGAAAAGGACATTAGTTTCTACAAAGCAATTGAAATGTTTCCAAACAAAAGTAATAAAAACTATTTAAATAGACAACCGAATTCCATTTGAAAAAGAAAACTGTCAATTGACATTTTGTCAAATATATGCAAAAAATCGATATATTTTCCGTGTTATTTTTCAATAAACTGCATATAAAATCATCTCAATGCCTGCCAACTTGACCATTGCCGAAAGAGCACAAATAATTGCCCAATTTAATGAGGGAAGCAGTATCAGTGCGATATCCCGGAATTTGAATATATCGAGGCGTTCTGTCCGCTTTTGGATTCGTCGTGAAGGAGAGGAGGGAAGTTTGTTGGATCACAGAAGAAGTGGTCGCCGGCCTGCACTCTCCAATAACGATAGAGAATTCATGAGACGGGAATATGAAATCAATGGTTTTAAGCCCACAAAACATTTTGCGGAGATGTTCGATGTGAGTGCCCAAACAATAAGGAATCATCTACATTACATGGGGTTGCACCACAGGCATTACGCCAAGAAAATATATTTGACGGATGCTCACAGACTTGCTCGTCTGAACTTCGCCAGAGAGCACTTAGAGTTTGATTGGTCTAATACAGTGTTTTGTGATGAAAAAACGTTTAAATCCAGCCAGCATGGACGTCTTCACCTTTGGCGATATAATTCAACACGGTATAAAGATGATCATGTAATTCCAAATAGAGAATCAGGTCGAATATCCGTAAATATTTGGGGCTGGATGAGTGCGGATGGTGTAGGAGAATTGTGTTCTCTACCTTCTCGAGCGACGGCTGTAAATTATATCGACGGGCTTCAGAATGCAATGCTACCGACAGTCCGTAATGTTTACCCGGAGAACGAAGTGCCACAATTTGATTTTGTTCAAGATAATTGTTCAATTCATAATGCGAGGATCGTAAGAGCCTGGTTTCGTTCACACACTGACGTAAGGGTAATTCAGTGGCCCTCAAGATCGCCGGACCTCAACCCGATAGAAAATCTTTGGGGCCTTATGGTCCAACGATGGTCGCATCAAAATGAAAGAACCAAACAAGCTCTTATTAGTCACTGTAATTATATTTGGGAGGAAATGCGGGGAACCGATATTTGCTCACGGCTTGTTAGTTCAATGAGGTCTCGTCTTTTAGAGGTTATAGAGGCCAACGGCGCGGGCGGTTACACCCGTTTCTAATTTTTAAAAATTTTCAATATCTTCTAAATATTACTATATATGCTATGTTTTTGTTTGTTATAAGTATTTTAAAATTGATTGTAGAAATTTAATAAAAGGATAAATCTATTTTTAGCTTGTTTTTTATTGATATTGTAATTACAAGTTTACAGAAATTGTAGGTTTGTGGATTCGCCTTGTGCCTTTACAATTTTATGTAACTTGTTGATTACAATTCTGAATTTGTAGATACAATTTTGTCATCAAAATCTACAGCCCCCCGCCGTTGATTTTACGACGTCATTGGTTCCATCAAGTTCAAACTAAGAACAGCTGTCACGTTACAAACAGTAATAGTCGTTATCAATAATCAGATAAAGACAGCAATAGAAGTTGTCAGATCGATCTGCAAGCGAAACCAATCTTTATCACCTATGAATCTGCAAGCGATTTCAACCTTAGGGTGGTACACCACTTTCTTGGCCGACTGTACCTACTAAGAAAGAAGTTGACAACTATGATGACGTGATTTTAAGAAGTATGGATGGAGAAAACAGTCTGCGCCCAGAATTAATTAGGCCTGAAGAATAAGTGACTCTTTTTTTTCTGTGAATAGTTTCCTAAACTCTGGTATTAGAGTTAGTTAAGACATCTCTAGAAACCTTACAGACTTGTAAACTAACTTTAGAGCTATAAATGATAATTTCCTTCACCAATTTCAGTGACGTCCAAGATAAAACTGTTCCCTTTTAAAAACGCATAGAACCAACCATCCAAAAATACAAACAAACCATATTTTGCTCAACATAAACTTACAGCAAGACATATTTCAGTCAGTAACCGAATGTAATGGCGATATGATATTGGGTAGGACGTTATCGGTCGTCTACCAGTCTGCGGCTCGTAAATAAAACGAATTCATTACTCCCCCATTGAGTGTGTGTTAGAAAATATTTAGTGGCAAGAAGATAGGGAAAAACTATTAACTTGCAATTAAATGGTCGATCTCCTTTGTGGACAGAAAGTGGTAGGTTTTTGTAAAGAGCTAAGCATGGTGGATAATAAACACTTAAACATAAGTAGATAAGTAAAAGCTTTTAGGGGTATTTCTTAAAAAGCAGCAAAATAGAGAGCAGTGTTAGCAGAAAGCGGTGAAGGAAAACATCTTGATGAAATCGAAATGTCCTACTCCTAGATCTTTTTAGGTCTGGGACATACCGACTTCATCAAGATGTTTTTTCACGTCCAGTTTCTCTTCGTTTTCAAAGAAAAACTGCACTGGGCCCATGTGGTGGATTACAGCACATTTCTTCGGGTTATAACTCTGTTGTTTCACATTGTCTTTAACGACTGCGGTGTGGGGTTTTTGTCTAAATTCTGCTCGATGATAGCAATAAGTCTGGTGTTAGCAATATTTTGTCAAATCTTTTCCAACAATCATTGCTGAGTTCTCTGCCCTCTTAAAACCATCCTCTTTCAACTTGCACTTACAACGGTCCGATGGAATAGCGCTACTAAATATTCTGAAAAAATGCTTAAAAATATAGGACACACTGTATAAGTGTATACAGTATCCCTATTTGATGTAAGTATATAGGGTGTATACGTATTGTATCTCAAAAGTAAATGGCCAGTGAAAATGTCAATAAGAACAGTTTTTATAGGGCACTGCCCCAAATGTAAATAATTATGCTCTATCGAAGGCATAGAGATCGGTACCTAGGGTTGATGACGCAGTATTATTGGAAGTAGGGTCACCATAAGATTCATCCATGAGATTACGAAACAAGACCAAATTGACTTGGCACGTGCCTGTTGCAAGTTTTCGAATACCATAGGCCACGTCATAGCTTCGAACATCGAAGCAAAAAAAGTGAAGATCAATGTTTTCGAAGCAAAAAAACAACTGAAGTTCAATATGTGTTCGGCATGTGTTTGAATGTAAGTTAAACACGTGTTCAAAACACGTGGTTTGAACAGCTGAGTTTGTCATCACGTTGTTGGAGTTCGAAGTTCAATTTGTAGGATCGTTCTTGGCTGTGACTATGTTATTTGAAGTTTTTTTTTTCTATTAAAATATGACAACTGTGAGGTCTAATTCGATTTTCTCTGAAAAAAAAGTTTATAAGCCTTTCAGGTACCAACCGTATGACCAACCTAGTAGGTCAATCAGTTGATGAAGTTATGAAATTTTTTTTTTTCTTTGAAGTTGTTTTGCAATGTTTTAATAGCAACAAAATGTTGGCTACGTCACGCGCCTCCCATCCTTAACCTATCCGTTAATACGTACAACCAATACGTCATTTGACGCAATAACGGTCAAACAATAAATAACGTTTTGCGCAGACAACACGCGCAAAGTAATATATGAAGTTAAGAATAAATAGGCAATTTAGTGCGGGGCTCACGTCCGCCCGAATATTGCCGAATATTGCCGACGACGGGCGGCGAATTTCCATATCGTATCGCGATTCGTGGGGTGCGTTTATGGGGTAAAAATTAAGTCGGCGAACGGTTACGTGTTGATTTTCAATTGGATAGTTCGAACGGTCGAATTGGACATTGTTTTAAGGCATTTATTCAATTGTTTTTAGATTGGCCCGAGTTTACTCGCAGTTACGGCGGCGAAACATGCTGAATCAATGAACCGAGTTTGGCGGAGTTTCTCTATTAAGCTTAACTTTGTTATTTTATGGTTCCTTGAGGTTTTCGTCGAATTAGATTTTATTTTCTGAACGGGATCAGTCACAAATGTCACAATTAATGACAAGATTCCATTTGAAAAATAATACAACTTGATATAATCGGGAAAATCAAAGTTGTACTTACTACCACCATCAAAATCATGAAATGACTAAAATTACTCTGTTCGACATCAGGTCAGCCAAAGCGACATAAAAAAAACCGGCCAAGTGCGTGTCGGGCCACGCACAGTGTAGGGTTCCGTAGTTGCCCATCAAAATACTTATGCGAACTAACTAAACTGATTCGCTGAATTTAATTTTAAAAAGAAGAATTTTCAAAATCGGTCCAGGAGTCTTTGAGAAATCGGGCAAAATACATTTAAAAAAATGATTACGACGAATTTAGAACCTTTTTTTTTGAAGTTAGTTAAAAATAGTTGACGATAAAAACCTACCTATCCCCAAAAAACATACCGTAAAACATACCTATTAAAGCTGTAAAAATAAAGTTGACAAACTTACATTTTCAGTTGAATAACATGTTCTCCGATACATTTTGTTTAAGAAAAATATTATCCAAGTACATTTTATAAGTTGGTCGACTATTACTCGTAAAGTTGTAAAGCCTACTAAGTCATGACAATTTTCTTTTAAACTTCGTTATATATACTACTATTGTGAATTTTTTCATACCCCCACACATAACTGTTTAGCTGGTAGAGGGGGGGGACACTCGAGTCGAGCAAAATTTAGCACTTTAAAGCTTAATATTTCACAAACCAATTTTTTTATCAAAAAATTGTTAATGGAAACTGTCAATATTTTTTAAAGACCTATTTAATGATACCCCACACTATGGGGTACGCGAGAAAAAAAAATAACATCCCCACTTTACGTGTACAGGAGATACCCTAAAAAAAAATATTTTACGAGATTTTATTTTACCACTTTTTCGGCACAACAAATCCATATATTTACACCAAATTACAGCTCTCTAGTACTGTGCGTCTCTGAGCTAAACTGCGGACAGACGGACGGACGGACGGACGGACGGACGGACGGACGGACGGACGGACATGGCGAAACTATAAGGGTTCCTTGTTGACTACGGAACCCTAAAAAAGAGAAAACACAATCCTACGTATTTTCCCGAACTCAAAATACTTTCCAACACCAATAAATTCGTCGAAGTACATTCGTATGGAAAAAAGATCCGCGATGTCGTTATAAATTCCGCGGTAAGACCCGATAGAAATGAGAGAATTCCCATTAAATCTCTCTAACAGGCCGATAGATGGCGGTTCAGCTAAGCAGTGGAAAAGCGTTGGGAAAACACTTTTTAATATGGGTGTACCTTAGTAAGACTTTGGTGCAGTCTTGCGATACGTTTTGATACGTTTATGAGGTGAATTTTAGAGAAAATTATAAATGTAGTTCGTATTTAAGATTAATTCTTGAGATCTTGCCTAACCTAGGTGGCCAATGATAAATCGCGCTGGTGTATCTTTAGAATGACATGGTCAACCCTTTGTTTTGCACCGCGCGGCAACAACACTCGGAGTTGATTGATTAACGAGCATCTATCAAAGAGACTGCAATAATAGACTTGTTGCAATTGGCTCGTTATAGCGCGATGCTTCAAACACTAGTTAGAAGCTACCAGGTGCCTACCAATGAACAAAACACCTTTATGAATTAGATTGCAAAAATTATAACATTTTTCATGCATACAAAACTAGTTACAGCAAATCTAGTAAGTCTGAATCTAGCAATCCTCTAAGCACCAAGACTACGCCGAAGGTATTACTGCGGGGGGTGCGAGCGCGAAACGAAATGTGGCTTTAAAAATTTGGAACACAATCCGGCTATTTGTCTTTCCAACGTTTCTTATAAATCAAGGAATAAAGCAGCCAACAATGCTTTATGGGCGAAAAAAAGAACCTACATAAGACGGGAAATAGCATACAGGGCTTCGTACATACATTATGAATGTTAGTGTTGCGTAAGAAAGCTTCAAGTTTCGTAATGTACCTTCAGGTTAGGTGCGTTGTTGGGCGCTTATGGACTCCTGGTACTTTCATGAAGTTTTGTTAATAACGTTAGGGGTGATATTTTAGAAAACTGAACATTAAAAATTTAAGGGGGGATGAAAAAATGTTTAGATGTTAGAAAAAATGATTTTAACATGTTTTTCTATTTTCCTTTCGTCCCAATTTCAATTAATTGGGTAGGTACAATGTTGAGGAATGATGTGCACTCGCACCATTAAGAACTTAGAACTGTCAATCTCCACGCCATTAGATTTGTTTTGGCAGCGAGTAAAATATAGCTCAAGCAGACATGTTAAGGGTGGAATATATACGTTGTTTACTTGAATAAATAACGAAACTTTTACATTCACGATTGATGTGTTTTTGATATCGGTTGTTAAGTGCAGCTGCATAAGCAATCGTTATGTTTACAGATACTTCAAAACCTATTTTACACAATCGAAAACATTTCTCGGATATAATATTATATTAAGCGCATTCATACTCTTTTACCGATGACAACGTAATGGCTTTTTTTCGCAGTGTAAATTAATATATAATTTATGACAAAAACGCATATTCGGCGGCCATTTTAATATCCAAAGTCGTTATTTAAACCGCGTCACATCCGTCCACACTACGCGACGGTTTCGCAGAATTATTACCGTGTAACGCACTATATCACGTTAAATTTACGACAACCTGAATATGATAGATTTTCAATCCGGCCTCCATAATATACGACGAAAAACGTTCCGATGTCAAAATAGAGAAATAAATAAACTCGTGACAACCAATTAATAACTCGTAAAGTGTCAGTGTTGAGGACAATAAAAAAACTTTGGCGGGGATAAAAAGGGGCAGAAAAAGGCGATCACAATGGCGGAATGAGGCGAGGAACGCCTGTAAAAAGCGCCGATATCGTCCATAAATTTGGACGGATTCAAAACAAATCGCCCTTATTCATTACACGTATGACTTATGGCCGCGAGAGGCACAAATTTATAATGCACTTATATAGAGAACACAAAGAGATGGAATCGAGTCTCCTCAATGGATGTTAAGGATTTATAAAAACAACTTGTGTTGAACAAAGGAGTTAGCGCGCTTCATTAGTCACGTTTCGGCTCCAGCGAGGACCGACGACACAAAAAATTAACGTTGTGTTAATCGACAGTCTGGATATACTTTTTATGTGTAATAGAGCGTGAATAAAAAGCAATAAACATAACGTATTAGACAGCCGTTAAACAATGATATTTCATTATCCTGTACGCAGGCTATTTAGAAGGGTTCAGCTGCGTTAAATTATACCTTTCTCCTAATAATGTGTCGCGAACTTTTTAATATGCTACCACAATCGTAACTCTTCAAGTATCTAGTACAGTATCTTTAAGCCGTTGGGGTGTCTAACGGCTATATTTAAAAAATAACATTGTAAGCACACTGGACACTGACCCTTTATTACTGTTGTAAAAAATCCACTCGTCTTTATTCAAACCAAAACATGAAGACGTAAATGGAGCACCCATAATTCACGAATGCGCCAATCATAAAGTATCTTAACACAAACATCAAAAGCAAAAGCATCGAACACTTAAATAAACCACTCACAAAAAGGCAGCCCCACAACATGCAAATCGAATCAAGCAACTCAAGCATTTTATTATCAGATACCACATTACGATACCTTCATCAGTATAGAACGGTATGAAGCGAGCGAAGAAATAAATGGCATTTAAAAGTGTGATCCAAGATGTACAAAAAGTTGGGAAAAGGGGAAAAAAAAAGTCGTACGAAATGATAAATTTCCCTTTGGAAGTGAAAAAGTGAGGTTTTATTTATGACACGCCAGTGTATTGTGGCCTCGACAAAGGTCGTTATCAGATCTTGTTGGGCCATGCATTTAAAATGCACGTTTGGTTGCGCTTTGACGGACGATGCTCCTTTGCGGTCATAAATTATGTGAAGAGGTGAATGGAGCGCACTCTGAGGAGATTTTTGGTGGTTTTATCGCTTAGAAGTGACGTAGTTTGTCCCAAAACCTAGTTTTCGCACGATTTATGTTCGGAGACACGATCAATCTTGCTCATTCTAATATTGTTTTTTCGGACTACATGGCCATCTGATAGCTTATGGCACCTACTTGGAGTCTATGATCTAGATGACTACCATGTACCAATCTATTAATATTTTAGTTAGAACCGAAAATTCTGCTCATAATTTCCTACACAGCCGGAGTACACCGTGATTGATTTAAAAGCCGTTAAGACCTTATAAAGTTACCGCACCGCAGCGTTACCTAGGCAACTTTAAATTAGGCAAGAAGAATTATTCTCCAATCTCTTCCAGGCCGACCACAAATCACTGTTCCTTGGAAGTAATTGAAAATACATTACGCAACCAAATTAAAGTGGAAAGTGGTACAAGTTGGGAGGCAGGTGGTGCGACATCCCCACCCGCGGAATGTTTTGGCATAAAATATAGCTTCAATTATTTACGTGAAAGATTTATAGCACTTAGAAAAGTGCGCCGAGAAAAAACCGGGAGCGACCGACGTGTGCACGAAAAGTGTTTTTCTTTGGAAACTTATAATGGGTATGAGTGTAGGGAAAGTTTTTTTGAATCTCTTTCCTATGGTAATTTGTTTTGGGTGCGCTTATAAAGATATTAGTGTTTGTTGTACTTTATTCGACGTAATAAGGTATACGTAAGTAAATGATAAATAAATAAAATGTTATGTGCTACATTGTCTAAATATAGTGGATGCAATCAATATAATTGAGTATTTCACACATAAATACTTAACTGTAATGTCCCTTTACCCGCACTATTGTTTATATAATATCTTAATGCTTTTTAGTTTTATGTTAAAATATTTAAAAATGATTAAAAAATAAATGTATTTAACAAGCAGTACTGAGGTATACCTAAGGAAGCATAAGTTGACTCAAAAAAATCTATATGGGACCAACATCTAGAAGTTGTTCCACTAGTCGATCTGTAAGGGGCTGCCTCCACGAGCGAGAGAATCGCGACGAGTCCGCCCTTATATCGTCGGATAATCTCCACGAACGAGCGATAATTCCGCCGCGTATCGTTGCGAGTCGTTACGGTATCGCGGCGATTCCGCGGCGACTCGTAACGGTATCGCCGCGTTTCCTTGACGTCACGTTGCCAAGTTCGCTAGAGGCAATGCTGAAATGACGCTGCGTTTGACAGCGCGCCCGCCGCGCGCTCGTCGCGAGAGCGCCGCGAGCGCGCGGCGGTCGCGTTGCTAGTCGCGGCGGGCTAGCGACGATGTAATGACGTTTTGCGCGCTCGTTGCCACTCGTCGCATCGCGGCGATAATATCGCCGTGTGGAGACGGTTCCATAGTGAGTGTATAGAAAAACGTGGCACGGCGATAATATCGCCGCGATTCTCTCGCTCGTGGAGGCAGCCCCTAACACCACCTTAAGATATTATAATTTTTTGAATTATCCTAAATCGTTACACTTACTTACGTAAATTACGGAAACCATTGCATATTTACCGTGGCAGGAATTTCAGTCCATTCGATTGTCACGATTGGGTTTCAGCACATGTAATTTTGCGCCTTAAAAGGTACATTGCAAGCTACAAATCGTACCAAAACTAAAATCACAAAGTTTAAAACAAAACAACAAGATTAACTTCATATTTAAGTATAAAGTATGAAACAAACGACAAACAAGGTTAATAAGTATAACATAGTCGCATAAAGCTCACGCATGTTTATTTTTCATTTACGAGCGAGAACTGCAAACACCTACGGAGTTATTACGTGTCGGTATACAAGAACAAAGTCTATTGCTTCCGAGTAAGGTAGGTATGATAGAAATAGGGGAAAAGAAGGGAAGATTTTGAGTGGCAGATAGGAAATGTTTTTGATAAACAAGGGGGGGAAAATGGTAGGTTGATCTCTATGCAGTGTACCGTTTAGCAATTTTGTGGAAAAAAATCACTTGAACGTAAGTGGCTTCGATGAAACTAAGAATAGATTTCTTGACACAACTCACTCAATGGAAAAAGGGCTGCATTTTGTGTAACCAAAAATAGAAGCTTCTATCTCAAGAGCACTCCAAACCGTACGAACTCTTAAAAAGCACTAAATTGTATAAAAAATAAATGCTTGTGTTCTATAACAAGAATTAAGAAACAATTTCCTTTGTTTTTTTTTTTAATCTGTACGAGTAGAATATTAGATCTCATTACAAACTGTACTGGTTTAAAAAAAAAAAAAAACAAAATGTAGTTAAAGAGAAACAAAATATAGTTTAAGATATCCCGTAAGTGACATTTTAAATTCAAAATATAGTTTTCACAACCTTTGTTCCAAAAATTCAGAACTTTCCAAAAATTGTAATCAATCTAAAAATAAAGACACAATCTTGTAGTACCTAAGTGCTGTAATAGATGTAAGGAGGAGGCGGGCCGCTTGAGGGAGAGGATACCGTCCTCCCTCCGCCCGAGACGCAGTGGTAGACGCCCACGGCGACGGATGTCGCGGGACGATCTCCGGCCACCGTAGGCGCGGGCATGCGGGCGGCGAGTAAAGGGCAACTCGCTGTCCGACCATGGACCATGCCCGGGTCGACGGCGCGTTGTGTCCCACGCGCGCCTCAAGGAGCGTCAGCATGATGACGGGGCCCCCCTATAGAGGGCCACAGTCCTGCCGGGGTTGCGGGACATACGTATACCGCGACTCCGGCACACAAAGGGCTAACGAAGGACAGCGTGGATTTTAGTCAGTACAAGTCTGACAGTCCCTCCCGCACTGCCCGGGGTGGGAGGACTCATTTGATGATTTTGCCACGTAAAAAAAAAAAAAAAAAAAAAAAGTGCTGTAATAGATGAATTTGACCCAAATAACAACAAATTAACGTTACATCATCCTTATTAGCCTAATTTAAAAAGTAAAACCACATAATCCAATCTCAAACCAGGGACCGAAACCGGTATCAACAATACAGGTATTTTTTCGGTAACAACCTTTTTTTCTTTTACAGGTAATTTTAAAGGTTACCTTTATTATTAAAGTGAATACTTAACCAGTATTAATACCGGTTACCGAAATAAAAATTACCCCTATCTTACACGTTCCGTCGGCAATAGTCAGGGCGCGCATCGCCTGTGTGTGTGACAAAGAGTCGGGCCGACACACGAACTTAGGCGAACGCCGACCAATCACGGCCCTGGCTGGCACAGCACGCGGCACGCGCAACGCGTCTTTCATTCAGTTTGATAATATGTATGTATAACTCAGTATTACTCTATAATTATGCCGTCGTCATCGTCATTGTGCCCAACATGTTGTTTTTAATCCCCGACGGAAAAAGAGGGGTGTTATAAGTTTGACGTGTCTGTCTGTCTGTCTGACTGTCTGTGGCACCATAGAGCCCGAACGAATGAAGCGATTTCAATTTTTTTTTTATTAAAGGTGAGGTCGCCAAACATAAGACCTAACATTAATCCTCAACTTTACCATATAGGTATTTATTTCAAAATTAATGCTGCAGTATTTTCGACGTATCACAGGATTCTGCTAAGCCATTTGAGGTAGTATGAGGTAGTATGGCGTACAGCACTGGTAGAGACTTTCTTGGTAATGTTTACTATTTTCTAATGCCAAATTGGCATTGCGATATTCTGTTTCTTTCTCGTAATCAAGGTAATTTTGCACCCCCCACCGAATAATATCGTAATCGATAAATTCAAATTTTACAGGAAAAATAAAACAGTGTTTTTTTGTTTTTATTGTAAAAATTATCCAACCTAAGAGAATGATTTATATATCATCAAATGAAAGTTATTTTTTTATAGAATCATTCTAAATAAAAGTTTTACATTTTTATTTTATTAGGACCAAGTTATTAAAGAAAATATATTTTACTGGATACATTAGAAAAACATTATTTCGCAACAAAACATAACGATATTATTCGCGTAAAAACAAAAAGACAGCGTGCACAATAATAGTAGGTACCTATATTACAATGTTATTCGTTAAACAATGACATCCAAACATAAACGGTAATAGATTGTAACTGGGATTTTCGCCTATATAATATATATTATAATTTAAATTATTGTTTGAGTACTATTTTATTCTTCAATTGCCTGTTAAGTAATATCCATTATTAGAAATATAACTTTCAATAAAACTATGGCTTTCTGATAAAAGAACACTCATCATCGTCATCATCAGCCGAAAGACGTCCACGGTTGAACATAGGCCTCACCCTTAGACCGCCACGCCAAACGACAATTCGCTACTTGCATCCATCGGTTGCCCGCGACCCTCACGATGTCGTCGGCCTACCTAGTGGGAGGCCTGCCTACGCTGCGTCTTCCGGTCCGTGGTCGCCACTCGAGAACTTTTGTTCTCCATCGATCGTCAGTTCAAGTAGCGATGTGGCCTGCCCATTGCCACATCAACTTGTAAATTGTATGAGCTATGTGGGTGACCCTGGTTCTTCGCCGAATATCCATGTTCCGGATTTTTATCCCGCAAAGAAACTCCGAGCCTCTAAAAGGCCAGCAGTGGAAGACCACGTTTCAGACCCCTACGTAATCACTGGCAACACACACTGGTTAAACATCCTTGTCTTGAGACACTGTGGCATTCTCGATGAGAAGATATCACGTAGCTTCCCAAACGCTGCCCATCCGAGTTGGATTCTTCTTTGACCTCTAAAAAGAGGTCAGTTAGGTAGGTTCAACTTCGAGAACGAAGTTGGACCTACCTAACTGAAGAATCTGTCCAAGGTAAGTATAATGGTCTACAACTTTGAGAGTATATCATTCCCAACAACAACAGGTACGGGTGCCACATGGACGTTCGACATGATTTTCGTTCATTTTAAGGCCGACCCGTTGGAAGACGATACTGAGGTCGCTGAGCATAGCATTGAGGTGCTCCAACGATTCTGCCATGATGACTATAATCATCGGTAAAACGAAGGTGACTGATGTATTCGCCATTGCTGTTGATGCCGAGTCCGTTCAACGCGGTCTTGAACAGTTTCGGAGAAATAACGTCTCCCTGTCTCACGCCTTTCTGCAATTGCTCTCTTCCTGAAGTCGGAAAAACATGGTGGCGTTTCTATACAAACACCTCAACACTTAGATACACCTAATAGTCGATATGACATCGTTGGAGAACGTGCAATACTGCCCAGGTTTCGATTAAATCGAAGGCTTTTCCATAGTTCACAAACGCTAAATATAATGGCCGATTATACTCCTCTGTCTTCTGTATAATCTGACGGTGTATGTGGTCTATGGTACTAAAACCTTTTCGAAACCCGTCTTTGTCGGGAGGCTGGAAGTCATCAAACCTGCTTTCGAGACGGTTCGTAATGACTCTTGAGATCAGCTTGTATACATGGCTCAGAAATGAGATTGGCCTGTAGTTCTTCAACAAGGTGTTGTCACCCTTTTTGAAAACAACCACACTCCCGTGGCATACTTCTGGTGTAGTACCTTCGAATACGACGGAATTAAATAACTTCTGGAGAACTAAAAGTACCGGTTTTCCACCCGCTCTCAGAAGTTCAGTTGTGATTCGGTCCTCACCCGGCGCCTTGTTATTCTAGAGCTGTTTAAGAGCCATTCTAATCTCATACAGGCTGATGTCCGGGATATCCTCAGTGCAGTGTCAATTTAGCTCTTGCGTCTCGAGCTGTACCGACACTGGGTGTTGATGTGTATAACTGTCCGTAAAACCTCTCAAGCTCTCTTAGGATCTCAGGTTTCGTCGAAATGATGCTGCCGTCATTAATCTTCAGCTTCGTCATTTGACTTTGCCTAATAGAGATAAGACTTTTGAGCCCTGGTTCCGCTCGATCACCTCTTTGATCCATGCCACCCTATAGGCACGCAGATCACACCGCATTGATTAAGAGATTAGTCTATTGAGTTTGCCATATTCCAACATTTCTGCTGAATATTGCAGCCTCATCTCGGTCCGGTCTTGCATCAACTTGATGGTTCCGTTCGAGAGCTTTTGAGACTTATTGCGGTGAGGGGTCTTAAAGAATTTGAATCCCACAGCTTGAAAAGTTTCCACCAACCCACTGTTAATCTCATCCACAGTTTCGCATTCGGTTAGGCACTGGAAGCGATTGTGCAGTTCCAGTTGAAAGTCTTCGGGGTTCTGGATGTAGGCAGGACTATGTCGGAGCGTAGACTTTACGAGACGAGACCTTTCAAGCTTCACATTAATATTCAATGTGCCTCTGACGATTCGGTGATCGCTACCGGTTTTTACCTTGGGGATCACAGAGACATCACTGAATATTCGCTTCTTGGTCGTCTTGATGAAGTCGATCTCATTTCTGATAGTACCATCGGGGCTCATCCACGTCTACCTCCTGGATGGCCGCTTCTGGAAGTAGGAGTTCATTAAATGAAGTTCTTCCTTTTCCATGAAGTCGACCAGTCGCTGGCCCCTTGCTGCCCATACCCAAATGGCCCCACTCTCAACTTATCGCCATTCCGTGCGCCCTTCGCGTTGAAGTCCCCCATAACAACGGTGAAGTATGTTTCAGAGGTATGTATGGCCTTAGATATCTCCTCATCCAATGCCTCTACTTCATCATCGAGGTCGGTGCCTATGACCTTTATGACCTTTAACGAATACCAGTTGATAATTCTGAGTATAAGGTATGCTACCCTACTCGACGCACTGTCGACTTTCATAACGTTGTTGATGAGAGTCCCGCGGACGAGAAATCCAACACCACCCTGGGATTTAAGTCTCCTTCCCGGTAGAAGAGCATGTTGCCGGAATCTAGAACTATCGTATCCTGACCCTCTCTTCGGATTTCATTGCATTTTGCTCAATTCTTCCTCCAGCTCGATAATCTTCTCATCGGTCCTCAGTGTGCGAATGTTGTGTGTTACCAGGGCCAATGTCCGTTGGGGATGGTATGCCACACATACTAGATATGATGGCCAATTCCACGGCGGCGGCGTGGCCTGTATATTTTCACGGCGGCGGCGCGTCGCGTCCGGCCGTGTGTATTAGTTTTTTTTTATTAGAGAAAGATTTCTTAAGAAGAAAAATGAAGAAAATCATGTTGTTGTTAGGTACCAAAAAAGTTTTATGAAGATACGTATTTGTTAATTACAATTTTAGTCTTCTATAATTAGCGATTACGTTTACTAAAAACAATAATTGTTTCAGTATTTTAAGATGCGAGACAGAGTTTTTAATCAAAGCACTATCTATTTTTTTATGTGAAATGGGTTTGCTCTTGACCCTAGGTTTTTTTTATCGTGGTAAAATCATCAAATGAGTCCTCCTATCCAGGGCAGGGCGGGAGGGACTGTCAGACTTGTACTGACTAAAATCCACGGTGTCCTTCAGAAGCCCTTTATGTACCGGAGTCGCGGTATAAGTGTGTCCCACGAACCCGGCTGGCTTTGGCCCTCTAAATGGGAGGCCCCGTCATTGTGCTGACGCTCTTTGAGGCGCGCGTGGAGCACAACGAGCCGTCGACCCGGACATGGTCCATGGTAGGACAGCGAGTCTCCCATTACTCGCCACCCGCATGCCCGCGCCTACGGTAGCCGGAGGTCGTCCTGCGACGTCCGACGCCGTGGGCGTCTATCACGGCGCCGTGCGCGAGGGTTCTTCCTCGCGAGTCTCGCTTCCTCCTTCGCGAGCATGACTGCTTCGCAGAATGAGGCGACTGCTTCCCACTCTGTCTCACCCCGCAGAATGGCGGCGATCAATGTCGAGGTCGTCGCCTATCGCCTGCGTCAGGACACGGCGGTGCTCTGCCCAAGCGGGACAGTCCTGCATTATATGCTCCACCGTGTCCTCCGGGCGGCCCTCGCAGTGGTGACACCCAGACGTTTCATCCCTCCTTATCCGACACAGGTACCTCCCGAAGCATCCGTGTCCACTGTCCGGTGAGGACCTGCGTCAAGCGGTAGGTGAGGACGCCTTGGGACTTATCCAGCCACTCCTCAGAGGGATCTTACGGCGAGCCCGTTGACCCTAGTCTAGGGTCACGAATGACTAAGACAAAGTTGACGATGCCCAGAAGTAGGAGCCCTGCTAAGCGGGGCTCCGTCGATTTCTCTTGTGAAGGAAGAACTAGTTTTGCCTAGGTCAGACTAGTTTATCCTGAAATCGGGTTTGGCCGGTAATTATACACTTGAATGTGTAGAGCCGACTATACACGTACCAGTATACTTGTACAAATCGAGACTTGCACAAACATAGGACAGTGACCATGTTAGGGACTTTAACCATGGCGTGATGTGACGCGATTTCATCGATTCCAACCACAGCTGAAAATCAACCTTGCCACTAAGAAATAATGATGCAATTCGATTGACTTGACGTCGTTGTGTCGTCCCTTAGGTGCAAGTATCTTCCCACACACGTTTCAGTATACTTGCGCAAGTCTGGATTACCGCAAGTATACTGTAAGTCCCTGTTCACACGTGCCATACACTGCGCCGTCGGCTACCCGGCAACCGGAACGTGTAAAAAGGCACTAACGTGTGTGGCATAAGCTACGTAGTGAGTGTAGCTCTAGAGCGAACAAACGCCGAATGCCATCAGGGCGCGCGTGCGAGCGAGAAAGCAAGTTGCGACTCGTCGCGGCGGCGCGCCGCGCGTTTCTTTCGGCGGCGGCGCCGGCGCGCCGACCGAATTCACGGCGACGGCGGCGCGCCACATATCTATGTTACATACTCGATATTATTATATCCCTTTCTTTATTCTCGCGTTAATAGATAATACAGCACTCGTAGATTGAGTGTAGATCACCTAGGTTAACTATTGCAAAAGTAATTGCTATTTTTTTTTAAATACATTAATAAATAGTAACCAGCATATTAATGTGTTTTTTTAAATAAAATCTCTACAGGAGTAGTATTGCTAAAAAATTGAGTTGCAAAAGTCCAACTGGAACGACAAACAAACAAATAAACAAACAAGAAAAGTGAGTTTATAAAAACGTGGGAAAAACTTTACTATAATTAAAACGATTTTGCTTCTGCCAGCGACTTCGTACGCGGATCCTGTTGCTTATGCCAGCGACAATAGGGTCGTCAAAATCGAAGATCTGAAACGTCTGATGTCGAATTCTTAGAGCATGGGGACGGGAAAACAACGGGACGCGCATGACGATTCCAGACGTTCCAGATCTTTCATTTTTGTAAGTCAACAGGAAATGCCCATCAGACTAAACAACTCTTGCTAAGACGTCATTCCTATATAATTATGTTATAGTGTAGCTGGGCTCTTGGAGTTCCACATCAGGTGTTCCAGATCTTCAGTTTTTATACGACAACAGGGAGTGCTCATCAGACTGAACAACTCTTGCTAAGACGTCATTACTGTATATGTAATAGTGTAGCTGGGCTGTTGGAGTTCCACATCAGTTGTTCCATATCTTCAAATTTATTTTCTTAGCAGGAAATGCTCATCACGCGAAACAATTTCTGCTATGGCGCTATTTTTGTATCTCTTATAGTTTAGCTGATCTATTGCAGTTCTGCATCAGGTCTTCAAGTTTCCAAGATAAATTATAGCCTGTATATTGCCCAGACTTAATAGCTATACAACAAAAAAAAAAACAATGAAATCCGTCCAGTAGTTCCGAAGATTAGCGTGTATGGAGTAACTTCTCCCGTTTTCCTAACATTTCCCTTCACTGCTCTGCTCCTATTGATTGTAGCGTGATGAAAAGTATACTATAACCAGCGCAGGAGTATGAAAAATAATTGTACCAAGTTTCGTCAAAATCCGTCGAGTAGTTTTTGTTTCTATAACGGTTATACAGACAGACAGACAGACAGACAGACAATAATTTTATTAATTTAATTTTTGGCATCAGTATCGATCCCTAATCACCCCCTGATAGTTATTTTGGAAATATATTTCATGTACAGAATTGACCTCTCTACAGATTTATTATAAGTACAGAAGAAGATATAGAAGAAGAAGATAGATAGATAAATCTGTAACGGAATATTAGGGCTATGGTTATTATAAAAATACAAATTTGTAATGTACTCATAGGAAAAACGCGAAAAAAATTGACAGTGTAAGAGAGTACCTACCTACATGATAAATATGCAATAAAACGCAAAGTATCGTTATATCACATTACGATATTATTCGGTGGGAAGAGCGATTTTTAGGTAACCGGTATTAAAACGGTAACCTCATTAAAGGTTTTTTCTCGTAATCAAGGTCATCTTTAGGAAACCGGTATTAAAACGGTAACCTGAATAGAGGTTACATTTTTCTTCGGTCTGGTTACCCAGATAGCGGTAACCTAAGTCTGAAAAATAACCGAAATTCTTCAATACCTGTACCGTAATTTATAAAGGTTTTCGGTCCCTGTCTCAAACAAGGTTGTAATATAAAAACAACATTTTAAACATCCATAATCGGGCCGTCCGTACCTAAGTCTGCGTGATACTCTTCAGTAAAAATTTAATTGAACGTCGGAAGCGGGTGCAGATGGGTCGCATTGTACCTCGCCTTCTGTTTACGTCCGTTTTGTATCGTCGGCCACGGAAATATCATCCCCACAAGGCCTTTACCTTCCTTTTTTAACGGTTTGTTACAGGAAGAAATTCTAACAAAGATATTGTTTTAAAGAATCTTAAGAGTTAGAGTTCTTTTTGTTCGGTTAATCAAACACCTTTGATGGTGAGTTTTGTTTGAAAGAAATGGGCAATATTGGCCTTAATTTTTTTTGAGTTTGTTATTTAAAGCGAACAAACAACACTTATAACAAAATTCTTCGTAACAAAATCTGTGAAATAAATACAAACTTTTTCACAAATATACGTCTTGTTGTACGTTTTCGTTACGATGGACATAATCGTAAATGATTTACGACATGTATTAAAATTTACGAAGTCTTAAATCTACATGCCTTTCAAGATAAAAAAAAATGTCTGTTTGCGGAAGACTTTAAAAATTTGACGCTGATGAACGTATTTAGACGAAGAAAAATACTTCAGCTCTCAATGATCGAGAAATATACCTATACTCTTACTCAGATACTGAAAAACAACGAGCTTTATCTGATGAAATTCATAATGGATAAGACTGAACAACTAATGGCAAAATGTGTTAATACTTTGGCTACCAAACAAAAATACCGAGCTAGAAAATATTGAAATACTAATAGTATCTAAAATCACACTACTGATGAAAATAATCACTTTAGCTGTAAGCAATAAACCCATCTATTGATAGTCAATCCTGAAGTCAAGCTACTAAAAGCAAAACTGGTCAAAATCTTCGTCCTAAAATCACTTTAAGGTCAAAATCAAATCCAGAAATCAATCCCGAAACAAACGCAACAAATTATCCAGTAACACCACCAATCTTTAACAATTACGATAAGAATCAAAACGCATATTACGTTACCGCGTTTAAATTACAAGCTAAAAGTGTGGAACAACAAAAAACTGTGTTCCCGTGAGCTTTAATATAATTTGTTAATGATAAATAAACTCATAAATAGCGGTTGTGCTCGTGAATCTGTTTACAACAGATCCACATTTAAGATATCGCGCTTGCTTTGTTGCTAATCTGCTAACAAGTTTGAAACGAAAAATTTAAATCCAGCATTTTGGGGGTTATGAAGAAAAACGGCAGCGGGCAGAGTGTTGGGAAACAGATTTTAGTACTACTGTTCTGTGAGTTGTGTTGTTCCTAGCATTTTGTACTTTTAACATTTTTTTCTGTGCATTTTTTATTGATTCTTTTTTTGTCTTCTGAAGAAGTGGCCACCACCTTTCGTAAAAATTAATGAAGCCGCCTCAGGGAATTCCACAAGCCTCTTGTGTCTTTAGACTTATATTGAATGTTGTACGTATAAGTCCAGGTCTTCTCACAATGATTTTCTTTATCGATGTCTAAATGTCTAACATACTCGTAAAATTAAAAAGTAAGGCATTAAAAAGACGCGTTGATAGGTACTGCGGGTTTGTACACACAATCTCATACATGAGTGATATTTATTTAACACTAGTGACGCACCGGGTCCGCTTTTCAAATTTTCTACATACCCGGTGTTTATTTGAAAAAAAAAAAAAATTCAAACGTTACAAAAAAAAAATACAAAATTATCTAATTGAGTGAACCTATTTGTCGGTAGCTATACAGGAAGACTTAGCGACTTTGTTTAACTGTGTAAAGTAAATGTAACGCAAAGGTGAAGGAAAATAATTCATTTTTTAAAGTGTGTTTGGCATTACTGCTAGGTTTGTCCGTTAAGCAATAAGATCTTACGAGGTAGATGACTTTTCAACATAATTCTAGGTACTTATGAAAGAAAATTGGATTTTTGTGTATCTATAGAAAAAACACATGGTCTATCGATAATCTGAATCTTATTGACCGTTTAATGACGTACGTTGTAACTATAACTTTATCTATATAAAACAGTAATAAAAGTCAGTAAACTCGTGAATGTCTCAGGTTTTGAAAGAATGAGGACGTTTTCATATTCAGAGCATAATATTTGTCAATTGTAAAGTTTCTAATTCAATCATTTGATAAGTGATGAACATATTAACCAAGTGAAGCATTTCAAAACAAGGTGGGTACTTACTTCTGAATATGTTGAGGCTTTTCCTTTAACTCAAGGAATTTCGAAACTCATCCACATTTCAAATTAGGGATTCCTCCAAGACGAATTGCGGAAGCTTACCAGCCTAGCGCCCTTAAGGAATTATGCTAAGGCACGTACTCGAATGTTTTCACGTATACCCCCTCTCGTCTCGTCCCAACCCCAAAATATAATATATCCAGCAAACTTTACATATATTTGTACCGTAAATCCTCTTAATATATTGCTCTATTTTTGTTGGTACACTTAAATTTAAGGGGACGCAGCTATTTAATGAATGTTAATGTCAAGTTGCATTCACAATTGTAACGCTCGTGTTTTGTTTCAGACTGTTTTACGTGTTGGAAATAGGCTAGCGTGAGATTTATCTCGCTTACAGAAAGGTGTGTTTGTACATATTAAAATGGATCGTTTTAATCAATCTCATTTACATTTATTTACCGAGTAACAGAATTCAAGATTAAAAACAGTACCGAAAATTGTATGCGTTATATATTTCACACAAAATAATTAAAAACAAACACCATTAATAACCGCAATATACGTCGACTTTTTCAGTACCACAGCCAAAGTCTGCTCTGTATAAAAATTTCAAGAAAAATTGAGATAAACCGCTCCGGGCAAGACGGATCGCAGACAATTCGTAATGTGAAAATGGCCAGGCTTCGCCGTATTTGACATCCCGGATAAATTGATATTTATAAGTCGAAGGGCCAAGGATACGTTTAAAGGGATTCCCTTTATTGCCGTATCGCGTAAGGGAGGTTCCTGTCTTGCCTCAGGTTATTTTGAAATATACCAAGTTAACTTGAAAATGTCGAAGGTATATTTATTGGTCGGGAGTAGGAATTATCGCAGCGGTCGGATGTAGGGGAAGCCATTATTATCCTTTTTATTGGTATAATATTTAATTTTGGGCCTTCAGCTAGCCCATAGTGATACTAGGCACATATAAATCGGAAAATTATTTAGTCCAGGATTATGTTGGAGGTAATGAAGGCATTCTAAAGCGCTAGGGCGAGTTTCTTTTGGTTTTTATGTATTGAAGTACCTAGAATATTGAAAAGTAATAAAATTCCTATCTCGGCCGGACCGGACGAGTTTCAGCGGCCGAGTCGCCTACTAAGCCGTAGGTAGTTACCATTTGTTTCAGGCACATGCCAGTTCTGTTTTATACAAAAGTCCGCCGCGTTCATGTTTTTTGAACCTGTGCGTTAAGTTTAAATAAATAAATACTAACGAATATGGCCACTTGATGGGGAATAATCACCATAGCATAAGGACGCCTGCAACACCAGTGACATTGTCTGCTCGTTGTCTGATCATGGAAGTACGTCGTTTTTTTTAACTGTAAAGGGACAATAAGTTTCTCTTTCTCCTGCTTTTGGCATAATTATTCTTCAAAAACTGGCATTAAAATTTGTGTCTATGATTCCCTTTATTACTCGTTTAAGGGTACATTAGGTTTGACCAGAACTCAGGCATCATTAACAGCGTTTGTAGTGTTTTTGGTCAGGTCACTTAATATGCAGGTGGTATGACGAAAGGACAGAAAGTAGATCATGATTTGTAATGAGGCTTTGCAGTCGCACCGCACTTTGATCATCAATAATTATGAGGATTTCCCTAATTTTGTATCTAACAGTATCAGACTGGTCTGACTTGCGGATAAACGTCCGCAAGTCAGACCAGTCTGATACTGGCGTCGTTATCCTGGTAGTTAGGATCGGAGGCCCAGGCAGTATAGGTCCCAGCTCTTGCGATCTAAATCTAAAAAACGGTTGAACCTGAGTTGGTTATTCCTTGAATCTAGCTTTTGAAAAATTCTGAACGGTATTAACCCGGGCCCTCACCCCAGTTCAACCCTGCTTGCAACAACCAACGTGGTTCATTCATAGTTGAGGAAAGTTTAGGCAGATTGATGATTTAAGTATATGAGATAGATGATTTAAGTATATAAATCTAATCTTAAAGACCTAAGGACCAGTATACAAGTATTTGTATCTCAAAATTATTTCATTTATTTATGCGACCGCCCTGTCCCAGGATAAGATCGGGGTAGTGTTTTGTGTGTAAATCAGGCAATGTTGACGCATGCGCGCGGACTCAAGTCCACGACATAAATTATTGGAAACTTCATTTGTTTTGTGTACTGGACTTTTTGGGTAATTAATTTGATTTAATTAAGAAATTGTGTTTGAACTTTTTTAATTTTAGGAGTTACCTCATAGTGACGCGGACTGTACTTATTTTAAAAAAAGTATCAACACAGAATTACCTACCTAAAACCCATTCAATAACTTTTTATAACCATCACCACTAGCAATAAAGACAATGCTCCACTAACCCCAACAAGCATAATTTATCTACTTACTCATGTCTTTTTTTCTAATTACACACACTAAAATGTACTAGTTTTCGCAAAATTCCGGTACTGGGTGGCACGTACAATAAATTATTGTGATCGGCTGCAAGTTTCAGAGGGTCAGAGGTGCTCAGGGCGGGGCGCGGGGCGGTCGGCAATTATCGGGGACGAATGTGTAGAACAACTGGAAGAGACATTTGTGGTTCAAAGATTTAGTTCTAGAATGTGATTTTATGTAAAAAGGTTTTAATGATATTGACACAATAAGAAAGGCCAACAGAAAATAATCTGATAGATCAAGAAGGAATTTTAGCAGGCACAAAGGCAATGTTTCTTTTTCATATTCGAGTTAGAATAAGCTTTTCATTACAAATATTATAATTGAATAAAGAACACTGTCTTGTTATGACTAGTTTTAGTTCTTGTCCAAAGAAATTTACACCAGCTTCAGAAACAAGAACTTAATTTATACCAATTTTTGTAATGTCGTTTGTCATGATTCTCTTAAATTACAGTCTATATTCCACTGTTCGGAACGAATGCAACTGAATATAAATGGATAGATGGATGGATATTTGATATTTGTAAATTTTCCTTGAGATCGACCACCATTGCCGAAAATTACCTTTTATTACCCTGGCCTATTTCATCCTATATCTCATTAGTCTTCTCCCATCCAGTATCCCAGTATCTTCGTTCCAGTAGCGTCACCCGCACACAGTAGATAAAGTAAAGGCCCGGGGCAACGTCACCCCGCGTGATTTATGCACCAACCCTTATCCAAGATTACGATGACCGCGATCCACTTGTACAGCTTTAGACTCGCAACATCAGTGTTTGTAATTAAATGGAGTGCGTGTGTCATGGGAACAATGCAAGAGTTATTCCTTTGGATTTTAGAGACGATTTAAGTTTAGAGGAATTAGTCTAAATTTAATAAGGCTAGCTGCGGATTTATAAGACCGTAATGACCTTTTTTATTTACCACCATCTTGCCTGACGATGTGGTCGACGGTGAAGTACGTTTGCCTAGAAGTAACTTATTTACTGTTGACTTAAAAGATCCGCCCGTTGCATGTAGCAGCTGTCAGGAAACACCGACTTTGGCACGGGGATTCCACTCCTTAGCTGTGTGACCTGATTGAAGACTCGCGTGTACCAAGGGCCATAAAAGTGAGGCAGTTAGCAAGAGTAAAGTAAGTAGTGGTTCCAACAAAGTTAAAGGTGTCAAAGATGATAGTAGATAGATATACAGGGTGCATAAGGGACAGCCCTCCACAAACTTTCAGGGTTTGCTCAGTAGATGAAACTGAACAATCCTCCACAATTTTTTTTTTGAGAGGCCGATTTTTTTTTCATTTCCAAAAAAAAAAATGTTGAAGATTGTTCAGCTTCGTCTACTGAGTAAGCCCTGAAAGTTTGTGGAGGGCTGTCCCTTACACCCAGTATACAAATTCGGAGACATTTTGTGACCTGATGGGAGACTCGCAAACATGAAAATAGAGCAGGTAACAAAACCACGGTAAGCAGTGGTTCCAACTAGGTACGGTAATGATGAAGATTATACAATGTGTCCGGTTTCAGTCTATACAAACTCAAACAGACCGCCCGTTTGAGCTTATTCAATGATGTCAATAAAATTATTTGACATGTGAGGGTCGAAACCCAACCCCGCCTGAATGGTAGCCAATTTTTTGTTTTTAAATTATCGACACCCAATACATCGTCTGTCATAAATACAAATTAAAAATGAGCCAACAGCAAACTTTTCCCGACTTTCAAATTCAAAACAAGAGTTATGTGTTTGTATTTGATTATAGAGATTCGTAGGTATAAATTTACGAGTGTTGAGTGTTCAAAGGGTGTGTATTTATTAAAATGCTAATTTGGGCTCTCCTCCGCGGCTTTAGATGCTACGCTATCCGTCCTGTGCACGCTTTGTGTGCCACCTCCAGATTTATGCCATACGGTTGGGTGAAACTAGTGGTTCTCGATTCTTCTTTCGTACGTTGGCTTCTTTGGGTGGTAATACTCGATGTAGAATCAAATTAAGATAGTGTTTAGATATTCAGAACGGGCATATCCTAGATTTGTTGTTGAATTCATTGATTGATTGAAGTTGTTTATGAAAGAAAGAAGATAATCATTATCTAGAGATAGTAGTACCTACATAGTATTTATAAAGCAACGAGGAGCAGATTTTCCAAACACTAATATTTTATAATTAGAATGTTCTAAGTCGAGATGAAGATGGTAATTTCCTCTATTGAATTTTGAAAGATCTGTTAAAAAAGTAACTAACAATAACATTAAAATATAAATTCGTTTTTTTTTAGCAATGTATCTTTTTTTCTGAAGGCCTCACTTCAACCCTTAATAATTCGACAACCCATAGTATCCACACATGAAACATAGCTCCCGAGTTAGGGCAGGCGCACACTCGGCCATCGGTAACGCAAAATTCAATCATGGCAGATTAGAGTCCCCTTAATATTTTAATGCCTGACCACCGTCCGCTAACGGGGAATCGATCCGCGCACCCTCCGAAACAAAATATATATTTTATAACAATATATCTCATCTAGCCTAATTGGGGTCGCTTAATATGGCTTACCGACGTAAGTACATAATTTATTTCCTTCTCAGTTAAGAGTTATGTGCTGTAGGTGTATTATAAATGTACTTTATATGAAGGTGTGATTGTAATTTGAACTCCTGAATACTTGTTTGTGTAAATGAGAATTTAATTTTGTGCCGGGAAAGTTGGGGGTTTGTTTTTAATGTTATTACAGTATAAGTGATCTTACATAAATTTTTCGTTTGTTTCAGATTCATAAAAAATCATCAAAAGGACATATTTTTAACTGAAACATTCAAAATGCGTGACAGCAGATAAAATTTAGGATATGACGATGGCAAGGTTATGAAATCTAATAATGTAAGATTAAAAAAGAACGACCACTTTATCAACAACTGATTCAGATTACTTTATACGACATGAAAGCACTGACAAAAATCAAATAAACTAGCTAAACAGGTAATTGATGCAGTAACTAAATCACGCACATTCAAATCAGTTAACACAATAATCTATGCAGTTTTCAGGTAAAAGCAATCAAATACAAATACAAGACCGAATCGACCGCACACAATCGAAGCAAGCGATCTCTACGCCTTTACACTGACATTAACAATACAATTAAAAAGTCCATCAATACTACACAACAAGCAAACACAGAAACACAAACAAAAATCAACTTTGAAGTGGTTAAAATAAGAGATAAAGAACATGCAATTATAAAATTGCAGCTCAAATGTCCCCGAGGCGACGCACGCGAACAACCAGCATCTCAATAAGTGAATAAAACGAAAACCAAAGTTAAACTTCGTTTAACATGCAAATTTGAGAGTCGCCACGACAGAATGAGCGTCGATACTTAATTACTTCTTTAATCGTTCAATCTGGATGGTGGGTGTATGTTGGGGATGGCATACGTCGACATTTGGAAGGAAATATTTTGGTTGAAGTTGATGCTACTCACTTTTTCTTTGCTGACGGTACTCGTAACCATAGCTAACATAATGACAGTGTTTTTGTAATTCTAAGCGACTGATTCAAAACAACATTACGGGTGAAGTTATTGATGGTAAACGACCAGCCCAACAATTTTTTAAGTAACAAAATTAGGATTACAGAGGACCTTAATGACAAAATCATGGAGTAGTAGTCCGGGCCACATACTATCTGCCGTGGTGCATTTAAGAGCTTTGTTTAGTTACCTTCCTTTACCAATCAAACTGATCACGACTAGGTCATTAAAACCGCGTTGCCCAACAATGATAACAATAACAGCTGTTGAAGGCGGTTTGAAGTGCCGATCGCGTTTAATATTAATTTATGAAGTTCACCTAAGAGATACCTTGGCAGCCCTACCACAAATTCGGTTGAAGTAGCGTTCCAGCGCTGTTCGCTGTCACGTGCCCAGGACACCAGTAGTCGGCTTTAAGTGGTACCACTTTTTTTGTACCTATGTATAGCGCTTCTTTTGAGCCTAGAGCTAGGAAAATTATGTTGGTAGGTAAGCACCAGTAGTAAACTCATAAAAGTGGTTTGCGAAATGTTGGTTAATCAGTAAATTCTTGCATATAATTATTATCAATTCTCCTATGGGAAGGTGGCCTTTCGGGGGATCATCTAATGATCTCCTCTGGGCTGATCAGAAGAAACAGAACAAGGTAGGTTTAAGTCTGTAAGTCTGATACAGACTCTTAAACAGGGTTAAGTTCCTGATTCGCAAAAGGATATGCCTGCTTCTCATACCTATTCGCTTCATAACATAGAGTAGCTGGACGCGAGACGACGGCTTCCTGAGGACATGATAATGCTATGCAAAAGCGGGGCAGATCTCCACTATGACCATAGAAAGAAGGCCTGTGTTTCAATGTTTACACCACCATCAAACCACTACGATTTTAATAAGAGTCAATAATGACCATGGCTCTCTTTTTAGTTCTGTTCCACCGTTTAGTTATTTTTTTTAATTACTCTTGCAGTTTGTGTCATTCATATCTGCAATTTAGGTTTTTGCTCATGTCATTTACTCCAAATATTTTTTTTTTAGATTTCTATTTTGCTTTGACCAATAACCCCAAAATCCTTTTCAGAAACAACTCCACTACATCCATCGTTTAAAAATAGTAACAAACACATATAAAATCGAGTCTTCTACTTCAGTTCCATGTTTTTCCGAACCGTGAAATTGCGTGAGACTGCGTTTATCAGATTTGTACAAACATGTTGCAAGACTACCGTGTAACAAATAAACACACACTTTATCCAGGCCGTTTGATTTAGTGGCCAGGTATCTGATGTGCGTGTATGTGGGATGAGTAAGCATTTTGTGGAGGACGAATTGGATATTTATGGAATTGGTGCGTGAGTTATGGGGCTTGATAAAGGTACTACCTAACCCTTGGAGTTGTTGATTTAAAATTCGTCTTTAGGTGATTATTTGTAACCTGTTTGACCGCTGAACAAAAACCTCCCTTTTCTCTTTTCCATATCTTTATATTTTGTGAAATCTTTCAACATCTTCACCACACTATATAAGATGATATCGTCAAGCCACATTTGCAGTCTACCTCTGTAGTACTAGGTGTACGCTGAAAACATTGTATTTTTGGTCCATTTGAATGAATAATAAAAAAGCGGAATTATTCGGATCGGTTTTCATCAGTTAGTATTTCATATTCATTACCTGACGGTGTGTCGACCTATAACAGTTATTACGAGTAAAATCATAATAAGCACTCATTCAATTTAAAATACTGGAGTTCAGCTGCATTCAATTAGACGTAAAGCTGTGTAGTTAAGAAAAGACAGCAGATCATAGTACATTACTGCCGCGGCCTATAATGGCTACTTTGCTGGTCGCACTGATGATGGCCGACAGCGCAGCGTAGCGCAGCTCCAGGCCGACACAGCGCGGTCAGCATGCAGCACTGGATGGACGAGCTGAGATAAAGGCCGAGGCCGTAGGCCGAGGCCTTTACAGCGAGGACAGCAAGGGCTGCAATGATGGCCAAGCTGGAAGGCCTAGAGCGTAGCTAGGCTATAGCTCGAGGCAATCATAGCGTGACCAGCGAAGTAGACATAGTGGGCCAAGGCTTGTATAGTGCTTTACTTAAAAATGCAAGTACCTAACCTACATGAAACCAGCAAGTGATTTAAATAAAATATATATTAATTAACTAGAAATTTAATTTAAATAACAATTATGAAAAATACAGTAACTAAAATTCAACACCGACTTTCCTGGTTTCATATTACTTACTAATAGTTTGCGATAATTTTAATGCGATGTTTGACTGCTATATTTTCTTCATTTATTACTTCATTTACTTAAAGCAAAAAAGTCACTAAATAAAAATAAAAAATTCGCTGAACCGCGCTTTTGTTCCTTCTTTGTATTTTTTTTTTTTTAATAATATGGAATACAATCTTTTTGTGCCTACCTCTTTATATACAAACAGCTGTGTTTTAAATAAAATCTTTTTGCATTTGTTTTTTTAAAACGTTGAAACGTCAAAATAGCGGCCGGCAATGTTTTTGCCGGCCTGGTAGAGCGGCCAGCAAAAACATTGCTGGCCGCTACTTGAAACAGACCGGCAAAGTCTACTTTGCTCAAACAAGATTGTCAAAATAATGACCACATTACATATATTTTTGAGTAAAATAAATAATGTATTTATCTGAATGAGTGCGAACTACAAAAGTTTTATGATACTAAAAAGTAACTTTCCATGTTCAGATTATAAATTATCTCGAAGCAAACATTACTCTGGACCTAAACCATTAAATTATATTCAGGTAACTTTTGCCAAATTCAACGGACGGTAAAATTTATCTATGAACACATCCGAACTATGACAAAAGTAGTTTGTATATAAACAATAACACGTGATTAATGTAGCAGGATCGATTTATTGCTCATATTTGTAGTTTTATTGCAAGTCGCTCCGTGACTGCGTTGGAGATTTACTTCCAACGCATAGAGCTTGGAATCGGCAATACCGACTACAAATGTGTAGTACAACACTAACTGAAAACATGTAATTTCAATGTAACAGCAATATAAGTTATCGTATTTTCTATTCCAAGTGGATATTCCAATAGGTAGGCCGCATAATTACTGACCGCCATTCAAAACCATCAGTTTCTTTTTTGTCATTGACAAGACACGACAGTAACACCCTTACTTTATTTGTCTTATTAATGACATACATAAACCCAAAAATAAACTAATAATATTAACTCTTCTTCATTGTTCTCTGGAATGGCCTCGAGGTTATGGTATCAGTGCCGAAGAACCCACAATTTTAATTACGATGTTCTTGCTAGTTACGACGTGCTCACCAACCAAGCCGGCGTTACGAGACGTCTTCGACATGTGGAAACATCGACGACGTTCGTTATTGAGCCTCATTCGTATAGAAGGCTAAATAACCCCATTTCTATCAGCAGCCATATTTGTTTGTTTTTTGGTAATTAAATTAAATGATTATCTACAAAATTATTATTTTTTATAACATAGGTAAAATTCAAAATTTTAAATGTATTACGTTCTTATAATTAATTTCAGAATTTAATTCTTTGGAGACGTTCATTACCGCCTTTTTTTAATAATTTTATATTTTTTTGTATTATTAATATATTTTTGTACTACCCAGTACGACAAACTACTCTCTTTACGAATAATTTTATGAAGTTTTCTATAACAGAACCAACGTAAACACAATAATTCAACATTGGAGTTCAGATTTATTCATGTTCCCTGATTTACGCAGAAAATTTTCAGCCAATAATACAAACCACAAATAAACTTTTGCGAAACAAACAGCCTGTACCTCTGAACAGAACATCCCAACAATTATTTTGTCTACTGAAAGAGTCTTGCTAACTCGTGTACCTATACGGTGCCGAACTGAAAATAATCAAAACTTTGCTCATAAAAATCCAAAACAAAAATGCATTATTCATACTCGCCACTCCGCGTAACACATGACCATCATACGAGGAACCTCACAAACTCCCTTCAAAACAAGAATACAAACGAAAAGTCCAACTTCGGGGGAAAGTCGCGGTTCAAGCCAATCTGGCCGAGGTTACAACTCGAGCGGACATCCCGAGCAAAGTATGAAACTGTCTGAAAATACATAAATATTGTATTTAAGGGACTCGTATTAGACGCGAAGTATTATGGCAGATTTGATTTGTTACAACTATAATATTCACTGAAATGAAATACTGCCAAACAAAACAAACTTATACCTAGAATGAAGCTTAAGAATTACATATTTTATCAAGTCTTGGAATAATAAATACTTAACCTTAGGCAATGAAAAGATACCTCATGTGCCAAGTGCCCTAGATCAAAGCCTGCCAAAGAGAAAATTTAATTTATCTTTAAAATGAACACAGTATAAACATTTTTCAAGGTTTTTTTCATAGTGGATAAACAAAAATATTCGTAATATAATATCTCAGCACCCTACTCGTTTATTGCCAGACTATCCATTGCCAAAAGGTCACAAGAACTAACCTTTCCTTATGTACTGTTGTTTAGGTCTTATTTTATGATGTCCAAATTGAGCTACTTATAATGAGTCTCCTTTCACAGAATGTTGTGAAAATCTATTAAATTGCATTTACAGCGTGGTTCAATCACGAATTACTCTTCATTCACTTTTAATTTTATTTATTAGTTTATGATTCATATTCAATATTACTATGGATTTTTCATACTTATTTTAAAACACCAATCTAATTTGTTTAAAGCACTACTGTGGCATTTTCTAAAACGTGATTATATTATTTTTTTCTACTGTCATGATTTTTACAGTAATTAATACAAAACTCAAGTATCAACATCAGTCAATCCATCATTAAAACAAAATAAATGACATCTACTAGGATCTAGTCGAATCTCTTATTATTCATATGGTCAGATGTAGATATGAAGTGCAGTACCGGTGGTAGCTGCAACTCAAATTGCTTGCTTTAATAGTAATTTAATGCAGGAATTTCCTTTATGCGATGACCGCTATCTTAAGGCTTTGCCAACTGACTAAATGAGAGATCTCTGATGTTTGTGTTAAAATGTTTTCTTTAAGGAGATTTACAGTTTGTACTGGTATTTTAAGTATTTGCGAAAAAATTCACAAAACATCTGAACGAAAGTTTGTTGGACTGTTCCCAGGTTATTTCGAGACGGTAAACTCATCAAAATATGAGTCCCAACCTGGATGGGCGAAAGGGGCAGACTCTTAGTGTCTAAAACACACCGTATTCATTCACATGACCTTAGTTCTAGGGACACCGCTGTAGCCTAGTTTGATTTATCTCATTAAGATTCGTTCAGCTGTTCTGACCTGATAGAATACCAAATATCCATCTATCCAAACTCACTCATTTACAATAGGCAGACAATTAAATTTTGTCACATAAATATTTGTTACCCAATGCAAATAGCTAAGCAAGATTGAATGTTTCTTTTCTAACAAATGATTCGTTTGGAAAGTGCAAATCCGATATTCTAGTCGTCCGCTAGCGTCTGCATTGCCGTTCTTGGCTTGGATTTATTCGAACTCTATCAAAGAAAAAGTTGTAGCTCCCTGGCAACCCGCTAGGCGCCGTGACAACCCCCTCTGAGAGTTAGGGAGCTTACATATTGAAGGCACACCTACAATGATGTAAGTAGTGCGAAAATATTGCTAAAAATAATAAAGGTCTTAGAAAAAATAAGGAGAAAATTCTAAAATCAGTTTCTTTGTTACGGTTTCATGGCCAAACCGCTAAATCGGTTTCGATGAACCTGGAGACCGTTATAGGCCTCACTTTTACACTTTTTTGCATTAAATTCGAAGGGGAGACATGAGAGGCTAGGGAAGCTGCTTGCTTACTAAAAGTACTAGTGTGTGAGCAGTGATAAATAATAATAAATAATTATCATTACCTATTACTGGGAAGACACACCTAATTTTGACTTAATGTAATTTTTTAATGTCTATCCTTTTCAAGATAATGTAATTGAAGCTTTCCTCTATACTCTTCAACGTTTTTGGTACCCATTAAATATCTAAGTATGGCGTCGATCAATAATGAATCGTAAAATTTTGACGTCATCATAATTTTGATGACTCCATATCCCAAAGATTCGTCATGGATATCTAAAGGGAAAACTACCTTCACAACAATACATGCAGAAATGAATGATGTCATGCAGTATTTTTTAGATCAAGTTTGTCCTTAGTACTTTGTTAATAGGTTTTCCCAATGACTTGAGATATTTCAATATTAGTTCTGTGTAGTGTAAAGTTCCCTTTAGACGGAGTTTTGGTCGTATTCTGGCATGCAGGCAGCTGTTTAATACACTGTCAATTGCAACGTAGCTATTTGTCGATTTAAGTGCCTCGCCCGTATATCTCCCCTGAAATATACACTGTTGCAGTTTTCAAACCACTTTCAGGATATTTGATATTGATAGAAAAATATCAGGACAATTTAAGTAAAAATTATTGTGATTTATCCTTTGCTTAAAAAAAACTTTTACTAAATAATGCATTTCTTATTTCGATTTATTTCGTGTAAATGTTAACCACAGTATACCAACTCTTTGTTTTTCTTCAGTATCGTGGGAGCATTTACAAAAAAACACATAATTATAAAAAAGATCAATTAGGCATCTTCATATCTGAAATGGAAGGGAATAAAAATTAAGAATGCATTTGATTTTAGTGTCCCTTTGTACCTACATTGTTACAAAATATCTACATGTTCTAGTAAAACACATTGATTATCATAATCTAACCCGGCGTTAGGCCCTAGATAAATCCGGCTTTACCCGAATTTCCACTTTAATTTTAGTTCTAAAATTGATTTAAAATGATAAATATGTAGGTAGTCCAACTGACCAAAAAGATTGCTTGCACAGCCTTTTCCCGAAAAAGAAAATCACGCATAAGTAGTACGTTTTTTGAAAACGTCTAATATTCAAATTTCATTCAAAAGTTTCACTCTGCTAAAATCCTGCTCTGCTTGGACATAGTCTTCCTTCAATACAAAAAGCATAGCTTATTTAGCGTATAAAGTTCTCAATGTGGGACACTGGGCTTCAGTCTTTGAGGTGGATTGGCCATATTCACCTCGGGGACCTCTTGCGGATATCACCATGTCTTATATTTTTATGAGCTAAGACAGTTCATAAAAATATAAGACATGGTGTTACACTCAGTTAATCCAAAAAAGGAAAAGGATTAAAGTAGCCAATTCTATGTAAAAATGTATTTCTGCATCACAACCCTTTCAAGAAAGATTTACGTAGAGAGAGTTATTTCAATGAATAATGAATGTTTACCTAATCGCCAGTTTTTAATCGGAGCATGGATTCGGTAAACATGTTTACGTTCTATATTCAGGCTATATTTTTATTTTCCCGTCGAGGTATTCCCGCTGCTATGTAGCTTAGCCAGCATGATGATCTGTAAGATAACTAGATATGCTACTTTCAGGAGCTCTCCCAATTCCAACTGAATATTAGATATTTAAGGTAATAGGTTACAGGTGTGTTAGATAAATGGTATTTATCTTACTTTTCCTACATTTTAAATTTATTTTTTGTATGAATGAGATAGCTAGAAAGGAGGTGACTGCAGTGCTGAACTACCGAGTACGAAGGGAAGAAGCCACATGCTGTGCTGACTCCAAATAATTCTGGAGTCGTCGAATATGAGCGGGAAGAAGTTGATTGATGATTTAATTAATCGAAATATTAAATACCCGAAGTTTACTCTTTCCACAATTATACCGGTATATTTTCTGGAATAAATATAATATTTTAGTATAATAGACATACGTCATAAATATCTTTGTGGTTTTAAGATTATCTTTATTAAATTAGTTAATTCCTAACGTGAATGTTCATTGTATTGAGTGGTCTACTTGAAAAAACAATAATTATCAATCACTGAATTGAGTCGTTTCAAAATAATTATATCTATTTCCCTTTCGAACGAACGTTTGAAATAAATACGATCCAACCACGCTCAATCACATAACACAAGTCCACTCTTACCGCTTCCAGTAGATCTGTACGGCGCACGAGTGGCGACCGGTCGACGTATTTCAGCCGTTTCTCTCCTGAAATATATTCGTTTTTGGTCGCTCTTTTCATGAGCTCGCTGAATGTAGCCTGGTCTATTCATCCTGCGGCCCCGGCGACGGATTTTTATGGGGGTTTAACGCGAATTATATTTGCTTCAACTGTGTTTCGAATAAATAGCCGTGAATCTATAGCTTGATAAGTGTGGCTCTTCCTTTGTTTTTTGGTATGATTATTTGTGGAATGGAAGTGGATAAAGAACTGGTTTTGATATTTTTTTATTGAATAATAAGCGCCATTTAGTACCTACAGACTGAAAGTTACACAATTAAAATTATTCTTAAATGAATTAACATTGATTAAAATTATTTGGGCACAAATTTTGCAAATCTTCTCTGCACTAAATATACTTCTGCATTAATTCAAGACTAAGACAAAATCGAACTTAGACGCCTGAAAATTCTGCGTCATGGGCGCGGGCTCGCAGATTGTAATTAATGGGTAGCTCGCCAGCCAATCAAGGACAAGGCCTGAGTCGACATCACGTTGTGTTCCACGCGCGAATCAAGGAGCTTTCAGCACACGGATGGGACCATAGGCCGTAGGGCCAAACGCTTGACGCGACGGGGTCGCAGAGGACTGACTAAGCAGTATACTGTGACCCAAAAGGCAGTCGAAGAAATGGGGTGAGTTTTGAGTAAGTAAGAGTCCCCCTCCACCACTAAGCGTGGAAGAACTCTTTTGATCATTTTACTACCTCAAAAAAAAATCTCCCGACTATAAAAAAAATTCATAAAGAAAAATTTAGTTAACAACAACTTTTCTCAAAACGGTGATGGAAATTATCGTGTCGAAACTGGCGTGTTCTAGAACCAAAAATTCGACGACATTTGTGACATCTACCAACCCGAAATTGGTCTACGTGCTGGATTATGGCAAACTCCCTCTCAAAGAGAGGAGGCCTGTGTCCCCCAGCAGTAGCATTTATACACAATGATGTTGACGACGACTTTTAACCTAACCAACTCTTCACACAAAATAACTCCTACTTACTTTACCACCAGTTCAAAATAGTAATTAAATGCACAAAACATTCTGTTTGTACACAACACCCACAAGCAAGCATCTGCCTAAGCACATCATTAAACAATTACCCACAACATTTGGTCCTTCCGACCGCAGCGTTTCGGTAACTTGGCAAATAAGTCTGGCGCTTAACTTCGAGACGAGGTGGTTTCTTTACTGCACTTTAATGTCTTGGTCTGACCACCTAACCTGCGGTCCCAACATCATTGCTATTGCTTGGAATCGTCTTAGTTTTGTATTCGGTGGTGCAGTTTACCATACGTTTATGAGACGGAGTATTTGGTAGCTGGTAACTTGGTGTTTCTTAGAGGACTTTAGGTTTTTAGTAGGTGTATAATTAAATAGTCTGTCAGATTGATTATCAATAAATATTTGGCAAATATTAAAAGTGGTGTATCTTTTACATTTTTCTCTCAAATACTCTATATCTCATTTGCTTCTGACGAAACACGCCGACTTTACAGTTTTGATGCGTATAATAAATATTGTAGGTATTCTCAATCAGTATCTACAATATTGATCGATTTAACAAAATAATTAATATTAATGTCCATTATTTTTCTAAACTCTAAAAGACGGACATGTTTTTAAATTACTAATATTATATATAATTACTAATTATTATAATATACAAATCATTAGGAATTCTCCTATAATATGAGAATATACACATAGTATAAGATGTTTATAGTATAAGAGGAGAAATGATGTTTGTAAAAGCACCTTTGATATTACTTTTTATTTAATATTATTATCATGGGTGCATTAACAAATACCTATCATTTCTCCTCCCCTATAGGAGATATCTAATTTAAATTAGATTTTCAAAATAAGATTTCAGCTTCTAAATAAGTTGATGATAACAACAGATAAACGTCATGATGACCTCTTCGAGATCTGACCTGAAAGAAAAACCTGAATTTTCGCAATTTGATGCTATCTTTAAAACAAAAGAAATGCCGCTGTTTTTCCCTGAAGAAGAGATCCAGTTCCACAGTACTGAGAAGGCACGATAGGCGTAAAGTATGTACTTACCATTTAACATGGCAATAGAGGTCATTCACTCCCTCCTACCAAGTTTTTCATCACTAAGCGATAATGACACTTATTGTTACCTAAAACTACTAATAAGCGATAGTTGCTTCTATCGCTACAGTATCGTGGTACCAGCCTGCTTGACATACAGAGGTTGTGAATCTTGTGTTGCTCTAATTCAAAATTATTATTTTTTATTTCTAGAAATCAAATTGTGTGCTTATAAATTTACGCGTGACGTAAAAAATGTTCCACTGTGTGTGACGGATTTAATGGATGTAGTGATAGGTAACGGCCCTTTTCCCGTCATAATATATGTATTTTCGTCCGCGCGCGGATCATAGTAGATTTTCAAAGTCGATTGTATGTTTGTTCACGATTATCTCGCGTTTGCCTGAACCGATTTTCATGCGGTTTACGGAAAAATGTTTATTACAGTCTAGGGAAGGTTTTAATATACAATAATAATGGATGTCTTGTGACGTTGCCCGCATAGATCCGTTTTTGTTGCTCGCTTGGATATAAATTTCTAAAGTTGCCGATTATACGAAGATTTTTGTTGAATGTCTGAACTAAAAAGTGTAAAATAAAAACTTTTTTAAAAAAAGTACTGTCTTCAAAAACAAATACAAAAAAGTGTAAAATAACTTTTCTTTCGGAAGTCGGTGGCAATAGTCAATGACATAAAAAAAGTTATTTTACACTTTTTTGTATTTGTTTTTGAAGTCGGTACTTTAAAAAAAAAGTTTTATTAATACTAAGGGTACAACGGCGGTCTTATCGCTAATAGCGATATCTTCCAGACAATTATGATGGACTTGAAGAATCATAAAAAAAAATGAGGGTAGACAGTGATGCACATCAAATAATAGATAACCGTTAATATAAATACAATACACACAAACATTAATAATAAAATAAAATATACATACATACATAAATATAAATATGTATTATTAGAGAGAAAGGAAATGATTTAAGACTAAGCTTTTAAAAGAAACCAGTGACTTGGCTTGTCTTACTGATACAAGCAATGCATTCCACAAACGACAGCCTGGACTGTGAAAGAATCATCATAAAAAAATGTGGAATGCGCGGCATCAAAAGAATCAAATGTATATAGGTAATTATGTATATACAACGTGTAACGTTAATAGCGGAAAACCTCTCGTGGAGTAACTCAGCCCATGATACTGAACATTTGAACAATGTTTGTTCAAAAACTTTCGGATAAAAAAAATAAAAAATAAATGATTTTTCATACTGATGGGCTCGATCATTTTCTCACTTTGAATGAAAAATCTTCTTTTTTTTTCCAAAAGTTTTATTAATTGCCGATTTATCAAAATCATCAACTTTTTGGAGAACGTTTGGTCTACTCCTTTTACCTTCAGGTTGCGTTATTTTATGAGTATTTCTGTATGCACGTAATACCCGATATATCGATCTCTCACTCATCCCACATATTTCTGACGTACGTTTGACAAGATCATGGTTAGTTAAATATTTATCCTCGGGCTTTGTGTTTTGGACATATTTAAAAATATTAATAATCATAAGACGTTCTCCGCTGGTGAGAATCGTCTTCTGTCTTTTTGCTGGCGGCGATGTGAACGGTATCGATTCCGAACCTTCTTGAGGTTGGAATATGTTTGGACGACGACGGCGTTTACTGGTTTCACCAGTAGATGTTCCAGCTTCTGGTTACATGCTTCTTTACAAGCAACAAATGAAGTAACAATAACAACACAGAACACAAAAACAAAACTGTAACAAACTCAAAAACGATAACATTAAAAGCAAAGAAATTATAGCACAGACCCAAAGAGATTTAAAAGAACCTATAGAGCGGGCATTGGGAAAATTATCATACAAAATTATTGATGCCGTGTGTCAGTAGCACAATCTAGCGTTGCATAGCAACGCGACTACTATACCGAGCGACTTTTTACCTAGTGGTGAAAAGTTTTGGATCACAACTTTCTTCGTGATGTCCCGTCTATTGCTCGTATTTAGTTTAATGTCTTTGCACAGACCGAACGCAAGCGAACTTCCACACGGAATGTCAAATCTAAATGGCGGCTGCTGCCGGGGGTGCTGCACCCCTGACGCGATGACCTCGTAAAGCAAAAACGACCTAAGATCAAAATTAGCATTTTCTGTGATGAAATAGTTTTTGTAATTTATTTTAGGAAAAATAAGGTGTTTTTACCATCCTGATATCAAAAGAATATTAATACACTTATATCCATACAATATGCACTAACTTTATATTTACTCAGTATTGTATTATAGGTTAATGCAAAATTATATGATGCATAATGATATATTTACTTTTTTTAAATTGTCTCAGTGTGATAAACTTGTGTAAAAACGAAAATACAATATTAAAAAATATATATTTCGTAGGGTACGTTTGCTAGATTTTCTATTATTTTGGGTTGTGCATTGTGTTGTTTTTGTGGTAATTTTTTATGTATTATGAGACTCAAGCGATGTCAGTTTTGCGACTGTTTGCGACAGATTTGTACGGGTGAAGAGGAAGTATCGCTAATATTGAGACATCGGGATGAAAGTCGGAGCAATGACCGCTATTGCCGTGTTAAATGGCACATACTATAGTAGCTGAGCGATTTTTTACTGTGCTGAGTATCATGAAATTGATTCTTGCACGAAACTATTTCTATTAACTTTCCCCCACTCTAGGAATTTAGTGTTTTGTCTTGTTTTAAACAAATTTTGTTTACACCAACGACGTAATTCCTTGTTATTTAATAACATTTATGAACTAATAAAAAAAAACTTAAAAGCAATCAAAAATAAATGTGTCTTTTATATTTTTATCAGAATTAAACACAAAAACCTTCTCGTTACCTACATCGAAACCTTCGTAAGTAATCCCAAAATTTATAAGCATTTGGGAGAATAAATTACAACGCTAGGATTTTCGCGTATCGCTAAAATGTAATTGCCAATATTTAACAGAAGCTCCACGCAATATTTCTAAAGTGAAATCCGTATGTAGCTCAGAATTGCCTTCGACTGTCATGGCTAGCACATTATTGGGTCCCCTTTAGCGGGCATTAAGTATTCCAGTCCTTATTTTTGTTTCGTCATTTATTACAAATAGCTGGAGAGCTTTATTAAGATTCTTAGTACCAGCGTAATAATTTATTGTGCGTTGCGCCCGGGCCAACTCGACGACGATTATTTTTTATGTTAAAATATTGGTAATGGCCTAGTTTTTACACCTGATAGTAAATAATGACGATGTTTGACGTTTGAAGAGACAGAAACTAGACTGATATAGCTTTTGGAATTCCGTGAAGGTAGGTGTCATCACTAATTTTGCTAATTAATGGATCGTTCATTAGAATTTTTATTAGATTTTTAGTTTCGTTTGGCAGATAATTTGACGGAATAGATGGAAATAAAAAAGGACCACATAGAAAACTACAAAGTTTCGCATTTAGCCTATTTATTTAAAGTAACTACTTACTTGTTATTATTGTCAATCATAATGGGGGGGGGGGGGGTTGCCATAATCCCCACGCTTGGCAGGTGGCTTGGGGATCGCAGTAGGGTCACCGTAAGTTTGCAAAGGACGCTGCTGCCCGTCCTTCGGTGGCTGGACGTAGTTTAAGGACGTACCCGGGTCCAATAATAAATCAAAAAATATCTTCTCATCGAGAATCCCACAGTGTCTCAAGACAAGGGTGTTTAACCAGTGTGTGTTGCCAGTGATGATTTATGGCTCTGAAACGTGGTCTTTGACTGCTGGCCTTTTAGAGAGACTGAGAGTCACTCAACGAGCAATGGAAAGAGCTATGCTCGGAGTTTCTTTGCGGGATAAAATCCGGAACATGGATATTCGGCGAAGAACCAGAGTCACCGACATAGCTCATAAAATTTGCAAGTTGAAGTGGCAATGGGCAGGCCACATCGCTCGTAGAACTGACAACCGATGGGGAAGAAAAGTTCTCGAGTGGCGACCACGGACCGGAAGGCGCAGCGTAGGCAGGCCTCCCACTAGGTGGACCGACGACATCGTGAGGGTCGCGGGCAACGGATGGATGCAAGTGGCGAATTGTCGTTCGGCGTGGCGGTCTAAGGGGGAGGCCTATGTTCAGCAGTGGACGTCTTCCGGCTGATGATGATGATGATGATGATGACTTACTTGTTAGTCAAGAACCTAAGTAACTATCTTACCTACTAAATTTAATAGGGAAAGACATTCAATAGACATAAGTAAATAAATAGAATAAAAACTTCATTTAACACCCGTTACCGTCGGCAAAATTCTTTTGCACAACATTTTCAAATGCACGACGCTACGGTTGTGAATTTATGAGCCATAGAAAATAAGCCCATTCTATGGTAAATGGATGGACTTCTTATGTCCTTTATGTTGCATATAAACAACTAAGTTAAAAGTTATTGACGAATAGTAATGCGATGTTGTTGACCATCAATCGTATGCCAGGTGTTTTAATCTAATCATCATTAGTCTTTTGGTCGAAAACATTAAGGCGACGTAAGACGCAAAACCGTCCTTTTGTATTGTGTTTTATTCCTAATTATAAGGGATTTAAATTTTGGAAAAAACATATTACATATTTCAGTCTTTGGTCTACAGGTTGCGGCTCTTCGATACACGATTGCTTGCACTTTACTGCATCCAATTAAATCGCAAAAACAGGTCCAACTCATGGTTTGGATACCATTTTATTAGAGTTATACTAGGCTTTGAATAATAAAACTTATACCATCTTATAGAGCATCAAAAATGAGATAGAATGCGGCCGTATTATTGTGAAAGGATGAGAAACCATACCACTTAGTCCAGAATCAGGTGATTTCATCTTTTCATACACTCGACCCTTGGCATTTAGTCGGTCTTGGACCGTGTCGGAGGTCGGACTTACGTCAATTTTTTTGCAAACCCACCACCACGCTAAGTTCTATTACTGACAGAGACAAACATTAATTTTAAATAATAATACCTGTACATATTTTAATTTTCAAAATCCTCGTAGTTTATTTCATTTTTAAGGTTATAATTTTGTAAACAAATGGGCAGAAAAAGTAAGAAGTTGTCATCGCCGGCTCTTTGAAGGTTGAATAAACAAAAAAGGTAAGGATGCATTGGCAATATTATTAGAACCTCCTTTGTATATTTATTTCTCTTTACTAATAGTAGGAGAGCTACTGAACCATCCGACTTACCTGTTTTCCACAAAGAATGGGCATTTTTTTTTAATATGTTGTGATTGAAAAACCGTTTAGAGGAATAGCGTTACTGATCGTTATGGACTAATTAAAAAGGAAAAATATTCATATTTTATTGATATTTTTAATAAAATACGTTTGACCTTCCTTGCCCTTCAAATGACGTCACCTTTGGCCGTACACAGTTTTGTATCTTTGCCTCAGAAACTAAAAAGTAAGTGGCATGTATTTTCCAGGGATGTCAGACATACCAATTTCTTGGTATACATACCAGTTTTCAGTGTCACGTACCATGTACCAAGACTATTACTCGGTCCTGGTACGTAAAAATACCAAGATTGGCCGTTGACCAACAATACAGAATAAACGAAAATTTTTATGGTACAATCGAGTATTTAATTGCTTACTAAAAAATCTTTTTTTTTTCTGAACATGAATTTAAATATAACACGGACAAAAAATCGCAGTCGGTTGTTAGTATTCATCCACTGTACTGTACGGTTGGTAAAACTGCTTGTTTAGTGTTTACTGCCCTTTATTAACAGTAAAAGAAAAAAAAAAAATGTTTTTTCATTCCTATTTGATTTTCGACACAATTTACCGATGTGCCAGTATTTCGTATTCAGTACCAGCTTTTAGCCAGCTCGGTACAAGGAAATCTGAGTGGCCGTCTGACATCCCTGATTTTCTCAAGTCATCATCATCATCATCATCATCTCAGCCATAGGACGTCCACTGCTGAACATAGGCCTCCCCTTTTGATCTCCACAGATACCGGTTGGAAGCGACCTGCATCCAGCGTCTTCCGGCGACCTTTATAAGGTCGTCTGTCCACCTTGCTGGTGGACGTCCTACGCTGCGCTTGCTAGTCCGTGGTCTCCACTCTAGTACTTTTCGACCCCATCGGCCGTCTGCTCTGCGAGCAATATGGCCTGCCCATTGCCACTTCAGCTTGCTAATCCGGTGGGCTATATCGGTGACTTTAGTTCGTCTACGGATCTCCTCATTTCGGATTCGATCACGTAGAGAAACACCTAGCATAGCCCTCTCCATAGCTCGTTGAGCGACTTTGAGCTTTGAGATGAGGCCGATAGTGAAAGACCACGTTTCGGTGCCGTAACTCATCACTGGTAACACACATTGGTTGAAGACTTTCGTCTTGAGGCACTGAGGTATGTCGGACGAAAAGACATTGCGTAGTTTCCCGAACGCTGCCCAACCGAGTTGGATTCGGCGGTTGACCTCTTTCTCGAAGTTGGACCTACCTAACTGGACTACTTGTCCTAAGTAGATATATGAGTCAACAACTTCGAGTACCGAGTTTCCAACAGAGACTGGGGTGGGCACAACATTGGCATTTGACATAATTTTCGTCTTGTCCATGTTCATTTTCAAGCCCACCCGTTGTGAAACTCGGTCGAGGCCATCGAGCATCATGCTGAGTTCCTCCATCGACTTTGCCATGACTACGATGTCGTCGGCAAACCGAAGGTGAGTGATGTATTCGCCGTTGATGTTGATGCCAAGTCCTTGCCATTCCAGGAGCTTGAAGGCGTTTTCCATTGCGGCAGTAAACAGTTTCGGGGAGATAACGTCCCCCTGTCTTACGCCTCTTCTCAATGGAATCGCCTTCGTGCTCTGCTCCTGTACTCGGACCGACATGGTGGCGTTATTATACAAGCGCTTCAACACCTCGATGTACCGATAGTCAATATGGCATCGCTGGAGTGACTCAAGTACCGCCCATGTTTCCACCGAATCGAAGGCTTTCTCATAGTCCACAAACGCTAAGCATAATGGCAAGTTATACTCTTCGGTCTTCTGTATAACTTGCCGCAGCGTATGGATGTGGTCTATGGTACTATAGCCTCTTCGGAAACCGGCTTGTTCGGGAGGCTGGAAGTCATCAAGTCTGTGTTCGAGACGGTTCGTGATAACCCTTGAAAACAGCTTGTAAACATGACTTAGAAGCGTGATGGGTCTGTAGTTCTTCAATAGGCTGTTATCACCTTTTTTGAAGAACAGCACCACATCACCTCTACTCCATGTTTCAGGCGTTTTGCCCTCGGAGAGGACGGAATTAAAGAGCTTCTGGAGGACTTTAAGTACCGGTGTTCCACCCGCTCTCAGAAGCTCTGAAGTGATTCCGTCCTCGCCCGGCGCCTTGTTGTTCTTAAGCTGCTTCAGGGCCATCCTAATCTCGTACAGACTGATGTCCGGGATATCTTCGGTATAATGTCGGGACAGCTTGGCTCTTGGATCTCCTACCAAGCTGTCAACGGGCTTTGCGACCGAAGTGTATAACTGTCCATAGAACCTCTCGATCTCGCCTAAAACCTCTGCTTTGGTCGACGCTATGCTGCCATCCTCCCGTTTCAGCTTTGTCATCTGGCTTTGCCCAATAGACTTGTCCTTTGCGAACACTTTAGAGCCTTGGTTTCGCTGTATAGTCTCTTTAACACGATTCGTATTAAAGAGACGCAGATCGTGTCGCAAGGACTTAGATATACGTCTATTGAGCTGCCTATATGACTTCGCGTCATCGGAAGACTGCAACTGTAGCAAACGTCGTTCAGCCATGAGGTTTAAGGTTTGCTCGGTTAGTTTCTGAGGTCTATCTTTACGGCAGGGTCTAAAAAACTTAGACCCTACCGTGCGGACAGTTTCCACTAGCCCGTCGTTGATCTCGTCCACTGACACTAAGTTCTCAAGGCAAGCGAAGCGATTAGAGAGCTCGAGTTGAAAGCTTTCGGGGTTTTGAATATGGGGCCGAGTAGGTCGGAGCGTAGACTTCATCAGGCTGGACCTTTCAAGTTTAACATTGATATTCAGCGAGCCTCTTACGATTCGGTGATCGCTACCGGTTTTTACCCTGTTGATCACAGAGACATCACTGAATATCCGTTTCTTGTCGGTCATGAAGAAGTCTATCTCGTTTCTCGTGAAACCATCGGGACTCAGCCAGGTCCATTTCCTGTGAGGCGGCTTCTGGAAGAAAGAGTTCATCATGAAGAGTTCCTCTTTCTCCAGAAAGTCGGCCAGCCTCTGTCCCCTAGGGTTCCGTTGCCCATATCCAAATTGCCCCACTCTCAACTCATCACCGCTTTGCTTGCCCAACTTTGCGTTAAAGTCCCCCATAACAACAGTGAAGTGGGTTTTGGAGCTATGTATGGCCCTACTTACGTCCTCATACATAGTCTCCACTTCATCATCGGAGTGTGACGAGGTCGGTGCGTATACCTGAATGACCTTCAGCGAATATCTTTTGGATATTCTGAGTATTAGGTATACCACCCTGCTCGACACACTGTCGATGGTTATTATATTGTTTACGAGGGACTTGTGAACGAGAAACCCGACACCACCTTGGGACTGTTGGTCGCCCTCCCGGTAGTATAGCAAGTTACCAGACTTCAGGGTTACGGTGTCCTCCCCCTCTCTACGGACTTCGCATAACCCCATAATGTCCCAGTGTAACTTGCTCAGCTCCTCTTCCAGCTCGCAGATCTTTTCGTCAGTCCTCAATGTGCGTATGTTGTGTGTTACCAGGGCCAGTCGTCGTTGGGGTGGGTAGCCGGATCTCTTCCGGAGATTCTTAGCACCCCCTGCTCCGCCGTTACCTTGACCGCTACCCGCGCCAGGGATAGCGGAGCTGCCGGGGACTGGGGGCCTGGTTTCTGTGGTTTCCATTAGGGGGTAATTTGCCTTAATCGCCACGCTTGGCAGGCGGGTTGGCGATCGCAGTGAGGATGTGCAGTACACGGAGGACGCTGCTGCCCGACCTCCGGTTTGTCCCTTAGTCGCCTCTTACGACACCCACGGGATGATTTGGGGGAGCGCAATTCTAAGCCGGCGCCCCACGGCACCTAAACCAAATTTTCTCAAGTGTCAAGTTGTAAATGTCAAAAATATAAACTTATACGTAACTTTTTATTGTAACTGCAAATTTCCTCATGATCTCGGTTAAATCTGTTAATATCGGCATCGGCAATCTATCTATATATATAAAATTCAAAACTGACAGACTGATCTGACAACGCACAGCCCAAACCGCTGGGCCAAGAAACTTGAAATTTGGCATAAGCCCTCCTTATACCACGTAGGTGAGCACTAAGAACGGATTTTGCGAAATTCGACCCCTGAGGGGTTGTATTTGGGGTTGATAGTTTGAAGACTGAAATTTTGCATAGGTTCTTTGTTGGACGTAAGTGCTACCTTATACGGGAATTTTGTGAAACTCGACCTCTAAGGGGTTGCTTTTGGGGTTGATAGTTTGTGTGTTTGTTATTACAAGTGCTAGGAATTTTAAATTTTGCATGGGGTTTCTTTTTAGGGCGTAAATACTCACCGTAGTGGGATTTTGCGAAATTGGATCCCTATTAAGGGGTTTGTTTTTGGGGTTGATAATTTGTATGAAACTTTTCGTTACTACAAGTGCTAGGAATTTTAAATTTTGAATACGGATTCTTTTGATACCTACGACGCGATTTTGCAAAATTCGACCCCTAAGGGGTTTGTTTTTGGGGTTGATAGGTTGTATGGAACTTTGTTACTACAAGTGCTAGGAGTCTGTATATTTGCACGGGGTTTCTTTTTAAGACGTAAATGCTTACAATGATGACGTCACCTATATCAAAAATTAAAATATTAAAAATAAAAATACTATTGAGCCAATCATTAAAATATTCAAATTAGTTTCTAAAAATGCTCTAAATTAGCAGAAAATAAAATAAAATCGAATGTTTGAAAAATTAAGACAATCCCCATTAAAAAATTATAGTCATACTGTGAGAGCAAAAACCAAATGACTTTGAGTCCGTTTTGAGGAATGATAATGCAACCACATAGATGCCTGCTACAACGGTACTTTCCAATAATACAATTTAAAAAAAAATCTAGCTTTGTGGAGAACGGGTGGGATGTTTCAGTGGCTCCTAGACTATAACCTATATATATACAAACCGCAAATATGTGTAAAACAGTTAAATTTAAACCCAATGTCAATATGAATAAAGAAGTCACGCTCGCAAAAGCTATAATGGTTTATTTTTCTCGCGGAATAGATTTACCAACCACATCAAATATGTAAGACAGTTGAATTTAGACCCTATGTCAGAGTTCATAAAGCCACCGTGAACGCACTTATTATAATGGTTTACTGTCTCCACATGTCAAATAGGTAGTGGTCATAGTGTAGAAGTGTACACAGTATGATCATTTTCTTCGAAAATATTAGTTACTAGCTGTTGCCCGCGACTTCGTCCGCATTGTACCTATTTGGTTTTAAGGCACCTAAACTAATATTCTCTTTTTTAATTTGTTGAGAAAGTGAGGGTACCTGATGTCCCACTTTAAAGTTTGTTATAGAATCTATAACAAACTTTAAAGCAAATGAAATAGGAAATAGAAATAAAACGTATAAAATAGAAAAGGCATCTTCAATTTTTATACGTCAACAGAGAGTGCTCATCAGGTGGAACAATTTGTGCTATCGCACCATTTTTGTATCTCTTATAGTTTAGCTGGTCCGTTGCGGTTCTGCACCAGGTGTTCAAGTTTCCAAGATAAATTATAGCCTATGTGTTGGCCAGACTTAATACCTATACAACAAAAACAAAATCATTCAAATCCGTCCAGTACTTTTTGAGTTTATCCCGGACATACATACAGACAAACAGACAAACAGATAAACAGACAAAAATTCTAAAAACTATATTTTTGGCTTCGGTATCGATTGTAGATCACACCCCAAGTATTCTTTTCAAAAAATATTCTATGTACAGTTTTGACTTTCCTACTATTTTATTATATGCATAGATTAACTGCCGTAAACCCTAATTCACCTCCAAGCTTTAAAATTACGTAGATTTCTAATGTTTTTAGAGCAATGCAGCTGCAGGCCAAGCGCAGTGCGCATATATATCGACTAATGATTCAGGGGATAACGAGTAAATTATTTTCTCTACTTTTTTATTTAATTAAAAAAAAAAGGATTTATTGCTAATTATTACGAACTAATCAAAATCAACATTTGTAATAAAGGTCTAGAAGATAGAGTATTACTTTACAACCTGTTCATTTGAATAACCCTAAAATTGAGGAGTCCGTTGAACTTACAAACAACACCAAAAACTTCATTTGTTTTATTGTTACAGAACGACTACTAATGTAGGTAACACCCATGTGACACTTGACGCTGAAATGCCTTTAGATGAATGCAGTCATGTATAACCTGTTAATAATATTAATGAATTAGTTTGAGTTGAGTCTACTTTTGGTTTTACAGGATATTTTTGAGCATGTGGTTTTAAATATTTCATTAAAAAAAAAACTGGTTTCGGGTCAGCGGAGGAAATTGAAAACTGTACTTTGTTACGTTTTTCACCTTAAACACAAATTCGTGCTAATTTCAAAATTCCGGAACAATTATCACAATAAATATGAAGTTTCACATCCATATTATCCTTCACATTTGACGTCAACGACCTTAAATCAATCTACCTACTCCAACCTCTGAAAATAATGCAATATATGCGAAGGTAGTCTTACATTATATCTAATATCTTTAAACGAGCAATTCTTGTATATATATTTATATATAATCAGGATCTCGGAAACGGCTCCAAGGATTTTCATGAAAGTTACAGATTAGGGGTTTTTCGGCTCAAGGAATCGATTTATCAAGGTCCCAGGTTCGAGAAAAGCTCGGTTCCCAAGATATAAGACATTTTAAAAACCAGATATTTAATCCTTATTTCCAAATAAAAACGATAAGTCATAAGTATTTCATTTTGAACAAAATTGCCCTTGACATCATCATCATCATCATCATCAGCCTATTAATGTTCCCACTGCTGGGACACAGGCCTCCTCTCTGTGAGAGGGGGGGTGGGCCATAATCCACCACGCGGGCCCAGTGCGGATTGGTGGATGTCACATGTCTTCGAATTTTTGGTTCTAGGACATGCCGGTTTCCTCACGATGTTTTCCTTCACCGTTTTGAGAGCAGTGGTGATGAAATAAATTACACAAAGTAATGCGTCTGCCTGGATTCGAACCCACGACCTACAACTCGTAAGTCGGGGCCGATACCACTGGGCCACCACTGCTCTCTTGACATCATTTGATTTCAATTAACACTTTAATATCGGAGATATCATAGTTTCAAAATAATACCGCAACAAAAAAAAAGATACATACAAACGTACCTATACTAATCAATTCAAGTTGATCTACTGCTTTGCTCTACTCTGTAACTACTACCTAGATTTCCCAACTTTTGGCGCGCGTGTCATCGCGCATCGTAATTCATTACGTATCCGCTAGTCCTTGCGGACGCTGCGGTAGGCGTTGGATGCCTGCGGTGCTCAGGAAAACCTCGCCTTAATGTCTTAAGTTATCTATTGTCAGACCTAATTATAATCTATCTGTTTTATGTAGAAGACATTTAGAACCTAATTGAAAGTAGATATGGGCGGCTCATCACCATAATTACCAGTCGTATGACGTCCAGTGCTGTACATTGGTCTCCCCTAGAGATTTCTAATAAAGTCTATCCAATGCAGCTTAACCCTGAGGCCTTCATTAAATCGTCTGTCCAGCTTATAGGTGGACGTTCTACGCTGCATTTGCCAGTACGTGGCACATATTATAGCTGGCTAACTTCGTACTAATTCTTATTGTCCGATGGAACACCAATACGAGGAGAGTCGAGAGACAAGGTGCAAGCCTAAACACTTGACGTGCTTTTCGAAGAACACTTGACGTGCTTTCCGAAGTGCTTTAGCAGTTCATACCACCAACTTATTTATGTACAGTAAATGATATTTAAATTATTTTTTTACATTTAAAAATGTTAGTTGCCAAGGCAAAATGAGCATTAATTGAAAGAGGTTTTGACCGACTAAGACCTCATATGCACCTTCAGAGGCAGGAGCTCCTCATGATCGCAATAGAATTTCATCTACTTGAATCCTAGATCAAATAACTGGACTTAAATTAGGCATGCATCAGTTGTTACTTCTGCAGCAATAAAGTTGAAAATTTGTGTTTAGGTCATAGGTGCCTTTTTTGCTTACATTTCCATACACCAATTCTAAGTTAGTAGAAATTCTGTAAGAATCGATGTTCTTGAATGAAAATTAGTGTTCAAGTCAGCCCTAGCTTCTGGGAGGAATGTTAATTGTAGGTATTTAAATATCCGCATGCGGTAGTTTTTTTAGGCTAGTTCTAAAATTAGACGAGTTGTAAGGCTGTCGTAAGTGGCACGTGACTTGGGTTCAAGAGTTTGTGGACTGTTTATTGCAATTAGTTTGGTTTACTTTCGAAAGGTTGGTTTAGTTTACATCTCTCCACCGGGAGAGATGTCTTCAACCTGAGATGTGGACCCCTATGGATGCGGGAAGCGCGCGAGAGAAATGTATGGAAAGGTTTAGGAGAGGCCTACGCCGCCGCCGCAGAGGCGACTACTACTCATGAAAATTAGTTAAGTTATAAAGCATTACAATACAGATAAACTTATACGTGTAGTATTTTAGATTAGATAAACCTTATAATTATATTATGTAACGTTAGAACTGTAGTAAGAAATAAAGGCTTCTTTTTATTTTATTTTTTTTAGTAAGTCCCTGTTCCAAATATTATGATGAGTTGGGAGAAAAGTGGATAACACAATCCACGTTATTGTAAATTCAGAATTTGATTTGCATTAAAAAAAACTCTATGTATTAACAACCTTATTATCAGAGATGGGTTAAATTATGTACTATCAAGCACAAGCACTTCATTACATGAAGCCTATACGAAACTCTACCACCTCTCTAGCGATTAAACTTAAATCCCCAAACAATAAACAGAAATTAAATTTTCCATTAAACTGTAAAACGTATCAGCTGTTCCAAAAAAAGTTAATCACCGAAATGGGCCACCGGTGATTCACTAAAAAATTAACTCCGCATTTGCTTCTAAATAAATTTTAAATTTCACCCCAAAATTTATGACGTCATCCCGGGTACGCATTTGTAAAATTGTAATTGTATCTCTTATTTGGAACAAAGAGAACAAAAGGTTTGTAACTATGATTAAATGCTTGGAGGTATGTGTCAGATTTGATTTCAGTTTTGTTTTTATTTTAATTATTAAGTAGTCGAGTTGTTTTTCATGCTTGTTGTATTATATTTTTCTCTAATTAATTTCTAAACACAGATTTGTAAACTTGCAGAGTGTTTGAGCAGGGTGAAGGCTAGGCACATCCTGAAAGCGTTGTAGTATTACGAAATTACTGGGCAAACTGGGCAAAATTAGGAGACCATATTGTTAGTCATGGATCAAAAGAACTGAATCACCACTGATGGGCAAATGATTAAATGCTCGTCAACACTGATGGGCAAGCAAATGTCCCAAGACATGTCTTTTGATTCCACAACCATGTAGGTTGATTTATAAATTACAAAATAGTGTGTAAAACGAATAACGAAATGGAAGTTCGGTGTAAGTAAAAATTAGCATCTATTTATGGAAAATGAAGGTAAAACTTTGTCTTAAAAGAAAATGACTGATTCATGATTTGGAACACTAAGCTTCTGTGTTACACCGGAAATGTTTAAAATCTCCTTTGACTTTCTCAAAAATTATTACTCAAGAAGCAAATAAATGGCTTCTGTTTTCTTTAACATGAACTTGTTGAAGATATGTCACCTCCATGTACTCCGGGTACTGGCTGTCTGCTTTGTTTGTTATGTTTGACATATGATTTTAAAATGGTGTTCCATTAGAACTCTGCTGTAAAAGATTTACTCAGTATTTCACCAAGTTTTTGGGCAGAAGCTGTAGCTACTGCATGCTATTTGCGTAACAGATGCCCAACTAGTAGTCTAAATGGTGAAATTCCATACGAAAAATGGTTTGAGAGACCTGTGAATGTCAAATACTTAAAAACTTTTGGCACGAAAGTACACGTCTTAGAAAAGGAACCAGGTAAGGATAAGTTTGCAGCACGAAGTTCACTCGGCATATTCGTCGGTTATCCAGCTGATGCTAAAGGCTATAAAATATGGATACCAGAGAGTAGAAAAATCGTAGTGTCGAGAGATGTAAAATTTCAGGAAGGTAAACCAACTGAAATTGAGTGTAAGGTCTCAAATGAATCACTAAATGAACCACAATGTGAAAAGAGTATTGTGAGAAAAACTGTTGAAATAGAAGGACAAACCAAAGAACAGTCTGATATACCATTTAGTGATGAACCTTCAAGAGAAGAAATTCCATCAGTTATTCAACCGATTGTGTCAGTGTTCGATGAAAGTACAGAGAATACAGAATCTATTGGAAACGATGATGGAAACGTTACTTTAAAAAGAGGTCCTGGAAGGCCAAGGATTCAGAGAGGACATATTGGCCGACCTCGTAAAATCTACAACATGGTTGAGATAAGTAGCGACAATGAGTCATCGACGGAAGAATACGTTGATAGTGAAAATTTTGCTGGAGCTATTGAAACCACGTTAAAGGAAGCTTTGGCATCTGACGAAAAGGTCAAATGGGAGGAAGCGATTCTTTCAGAAATAAGAAGTCTAGTAAGTAATGACACGTGGGAAATTGTGAAGAAACCTTCAGATCGTAATATCGTAGGATGTCGATACGTGCTGACGACAAAGCTAAATATTGACAAGACTGAGAAGAAGAAGGCCAGACTGGTAGCAAAAGGATACAGTCAGCAACATGGCCTAGATTACACTAAGACATTCGCCCCAGTTGCGAGGATTGCAACTGTACGTTTGTTGGTCGCCTTAGCTGTCGAAATGGGCATGGACATTGATCAAATAGATATAAATACCGCATATTTAAACGGTGATCTGAACGAAGACATCTATATGAAGATCCCAGAACTACTGAGAGAAGGTTTAGAGAAACTGAAAAATATAGATGGCGTTAATTCTACAGTAGGCAAAAAAGCTGCAAAAATGCTTGAAGATATGAAAGCAGGTGGTGACACCTGTCGTCTAAAGAAGTCTCTTTATGGTCTCAAACAAGCTGGACGACAGTGGAATATTAAACTGGACGAGAAGCTGCGAGAAATGGGATTGAGACCTACGATAAATGAACCTTGTTTGTATCACAAGCACAAAAAAGATGGATCAGATCTTTTTGTTGTGGTTTATGTAGATGACGTTTTGATCGCATCACAAAAGAGACTGTATATAGATAAATTCAAGCAGGAATTGGCGAGGAGGTTTGAACTTAAAGACTTTGGTCAAGCAACTTTCTGTCTTGGGATAGATATTATAAAGAAAAGCGGCAATGAATATTTCTTGTCACAAGAGAAGTATATAAAAGATATTTTGAAGAAATTTACTATGGATGGTTGCAATCCAGTCCGGACTCCAATGGAAATTGGAAATCCTATAATTAGCGAAAAAGAAGTAATAGGAGGGAAACAATTTCCATATAGAGAACTAATTGGAGCGCTCATGTATTTAAGCGTATCAACTAGACCTGATATCGCTAACGCTACGGCTAAACTTGCGCAGTTTGCAGAAAACCCGCAGGAAACTCATTGGAGGGCTGCGAAGCGAGTTCTTCGATACTTAAAAGGTACGATAACTCACGGTTTGAAGTTTAAACCGACGGGGTTTAAACTTCAAACCGTGGGTATGCAGATGCAGATTGGGGTAGCTGCGTCGTTGATAGACGATCCTTTACTGGTTATTTATTCGTTCTAGGTGGCGCAAGCATATCGTGGACTTCACAAAAGCAACGCATCGTTGCGACTTCTACTTGTGAGGCTGAGTTTGTGAGTTTGGCAGAAGCTATGAAGGAAGCTGTGTATTTGAACAGCCTGTTAAAAGAACTAGGTCTAAATCAACTCTGTAAGGTAAGAATGCATGCTGATAATTTGAGTGCTATTTGCCTTGCTGAGGATCATGGTATACATCATGCGAAAAGTAAGCACATTGACATTAGACATTTCTTTATAAGGGATGTGCTACGTGACAACAAAGCTATAACGTTGGAATATTTGTCAACTGATAACATGTTGGCAGATGTCCTCACCAAACCTTTGCCTCGCGTAAGACACGAGTTACTAACAAGTGCATTAGGATTGTGTGTGCGAAAATAAATAGGTTTATATTTTGTGTATAGTATCGTACATGAGTTGAGGGGGTGTGTTGAAGATATGTCACCTCCATGTACTCCGGGTACTGGCTGTCTGCTTTGTTTGTTATGTTTGACATATGATTTTAAAATGGTGTTCCATTAGAACTCTGCTGTAAAAGATTTACTCAATAAATATTCCCCAACAGAACTTTTTTTCTTTAACATTTTTTATGAACGAGTTTTACTAGAAACTAAAATGGGTTAGTGAGCCAAAGGACCACAAAACAATGATAAATGAATGGCTGCTAATGAATGATTGTTTTAGAAACCAACCAACCAATACGTGAAATAGCTAAGGTATCTAACAGGTTCCAAAAATAAATTAGGTCACATGTTTTAAACACATGAATATTTATTTTCTTAATGCTATTTACTAAACGGCTACCTCATTAACACTTAGTGGAATAAATTAAATATGAATTCACGTAATTAAAGTCCATTCATTAACTTATGCACAGACACAATAAATAACTTTTAGAGCATAATTTTATAGAGCATCATCTCTGAAGCGGGACATGCAAATTGAGAACGTGAAAAATAAAAGATGATAACGTTTTTATAAAGTTCCGACGGACGAGGGACGGCCGTTGTGCGTTTGTGACTTTTATACGCGACGATTTTAGTGGTACACTGGTTTTTTTTGACAAATGTGTTACATATTATAAGCTTTTCACTATGGGTAATGCACGAATTTTGAATTTAAGGTAGTTTTTTAGGCAATGAGCTTTTTTTTTTATTTTCAAGAAATGAGCTTTACTTTAGAGCTTCTTTTAGTTAGCCTGGAGAAGAGAGCAGTAGTTTTTTATTTGAAAAATATTAATTTTGGTTCTTAATTATTTTTGGAAGTCCATGGAAGGTTTAAAAGGTAAATATGAAAAAAATATTAGGAAAAGATTCCTATATATTATGTATATAATATATAGCCAATTTTTTTGCTTTTACTAGAGTAAAAGCAAAAATTTTGGCTTACCTAAGAAACTATTCCTATATCTGTCAAAAACTTGATGTTCTCCTCATTAGGAGAACATTAAATTTTTGACAGATATAGGAAATTTAATGTTCTCCTAATGAGGAGAACATTAAATTTTTGACAGTTATAGGAAATTTAATGTTCTCCTAATGAGGAGAACATCAAATTTTTGACAGATGGTTTAGAATATGGTTTAGAAATCAATTCTGCAATTATCGTTCTTTCATTTATTGATTCTGAGGCGGTACGAAGTTTGCCGAATCAGCTTATTATATAAAGAAAGAAAGAATCCTTAGCGTGATCAAGAAGGACTTGAAGAAAAGTTTTCCTCTCCTTACGTCTGTTTTAAATAGGTACAATATTTTAACCCATATCGTCACTTATAAATGTCATAAAAAATGAACATCACCGTCCAGCGAAGAAGCGGCGATGAAAAGGGTGGCAGAGACGATGATAAATAATGCGTTAAATGTGGACAGCGCCACTTGAGGGCTGCGTCCGTGGAATACCAAGTTGAGGTGCTGGACATTTTTATGACTTGATTACGTGTTGATTATGACGAAGATCGCTATTTTTATACAAACTTAAGGAGTATTAGTTGGTATTCCATTTTAGAGATTCCATAATCCGATACTCTACTTTTCCTGTTTTTTTTTAAAGATTTTTTAAAGTATCAAAAATCTCCAGACAGACTTAAACTTCCCGGGTCGACGGCGCGTTGTGTCTCACGCGCGCCTCAAAGAGCGTCAGCATAATGACGGGGCCCCCCTCTCAGAGGACCAAAGCCTGCCGGGGTCGCGGGATTATTTCCTTACCGTGACCCCGGAACAGAAAGGGCTATTGACCGTGGACACCGTGGATTTTAGTCAGTAGAAGTCTGACAGTCCCTCCTGCCCTGCCCGGGGTGGGAGAACTCATTTGATGATTTTGCCACGTAAAAAAAAAAAAAAAACAGACTTAAACTTAATTTTATGAGTCAATTTTGTTTTTGGAATTAACTGATTTCATGTGTGGAATACCTTTTGGAGAAATTATATCACTCATAAACCAAAAAGTTCAAATCATTAAATTTCAAGAAATAAATAGGTCCTGCACAAGAAAACCTGAAAGCAATCGTAAAACCGTTGAATTTCAGTATTCCAACAAATCTTTCACCCAAATAGCTACTAAGACCCGTGAAAATAGCTATAACTAATTCGTTAATTACCCCCGATTTCCACACACTGTGCTAAATTACGCTTTGATACTTACGTGAAAAATGTCCGAAGATTTCGCTACTGAAAAAAAAATCAACGTCCCCAGTAAGCCGGCAAGACGCATAGCCCTGGACGTGTCTACCGAGGTAATTAGTGGAGATACTAATTTACATTTGTATTCAAAATTCGAGCGCTCTCTCGCGCCATTCCTCGTCTGTTTATTCTCATCTCTTTTTTTTGTAAAACGTACCGCATTGCTGTGTTTTTCGCGTAAAAAATTACGCGGCTCTCCCTAACAAATGTTTTGGGGACATTGTCTAGCAAACAGTGGCCGGTAAACAACTTAAAATGTAATAAATAGATCTTTGTGTGACTGTTGTGTGTTTGTTATCATATAAATAAGAGAAAAGAATACATTTTATTTTTCGTTGTTTTTTAAATTATGTCTTTGCTCTGGCAACATCGGGTATTTTTGCTAGAATATTAATTATCGAATTAAAAAAAATAAGCATTAGTTTTTCTTATATTCAAAATTGTTCATTGCTTTAATAGACATCGAATGGAAACGAGCGACGTTTCTTCGAACTTTCTTCATATTTTGTGTGGTCATGTCATGTTCTCATGACATGATGAACATGACATGACATGGTAAGTACAACATAGATAGGTCCACAAATTATTTTCTAATACAGACTCTTTAAAAATATATGCAAGTTATGCACCCACTTCAAAGTACGACGTGTCTTATTCTACCACTTGTTCTCGATCTAAAAACTCATCGACAAACACTAGAAACAAATATAATAAAAGTAGGTCACATTCATTCAAATATAAGACGTAATGTGAGGAGGTTTAGCACCTTGCTTTTCATGCGTCAGGTTCAAAGATTCAAACCCAGGCAAGTACCAATTAGGCTTCTACAATCCATTATAATGTACTTTCTAAGTTTATCTTCACTGATATCGGTGACGGAAAACATTAAAGTTAAAGTCAAATCATCTATTTCCATGAGGCCATCAAAGAGGCATTTTTATACATCGAAAATTAAAATCAAAAGAAATTGAATGGGATAGGATTAATTCTATACCCTTTCGCAAGGGTTTGTACGGAGAATATGGACAAGAAGCTCCATCGTGGGGAAACCTGGACTTATACAAATCCAAACTAATATTATAGGTAAATGCGAAAGTAACTCTGTCTGTCTGTCTGTCTGTTACGCTTTCCCGCTTAAACCTCTCAACCGATTTTGATGAAATTTGGCACAGACAATCTTTAGACCCTGAGAAAGAACATAGGCTATCAAAACACCACGCGGGCGAAGCCGCGGGCGGAAGCTAGTAATATATAAATGTAGAGCCATGTCATTCCTGCCTGTGGTGCCTATGATGTTCCCAGAGGCGGCTTAATTAACTCAGACACCAAAAAGTGGCAACAACCTCACACGAAAGCAAAAAAAATATTTAAATCACATTTTTATTGTGTTTTTCTACATGACGAGGCAGCATTCACATAACAGAGAAAACTCATGTCAAGCCTGTCGGTTTAACCCGTTCGCTGCAACTGGGCGAACCGTTGAGGTGAATTTAAATTTACCGGTCACATTAACAATTCTGCACATTTACTTATTTTTAGTCTTCATACGGTGTTTTTCCGAGGTCATTTGGAATGTTAAACACGAAGTGCACCCGAGGATAGCTAAATTTCTCTGTTATTTATGTTTGTTTGTTTATCAACATGTGTAACGTCAAATATTCAAGAGGTATATTTTACTGTTGATAGTTTCATGTAGGAAAATCTTTTGAAAATAATATTTATATGGTGTTGAATTTTACAACTGCCCCGTTCATTTCATAACTTGAAATGTTGCTATTTTGTTTTCCCTCTACACAACATATGATGGATACATTTGCTTCGTTTTTCTGTTCTAATCATACTTAGTTACTGAATCTTACTTAAAAACTTGATTTAGCAACTTATAATGAAATTTTCGTACATTGATATAAATAGAATTCTGCGCTTTCATTAAATTACATTACAAATTACATTACTGCACAAATCAACACCATTTGCACTACTTTAGTTCAAAAGTAACTTTTTTAAATCACTGCTTTCGTAAATTATGTACCCATCAATAAACTCAACCACGACCAACACATTAAAATAATCACATTAAACAACAATCCACAACACAGTACCATTAAACAACAGATTTTAATCATAAACTAAAACAGTACAAAACAATATTAGCGTTGCACACAGTCGTTAATGAAAACATGTTGTTTTTGAAGCAGCTTAATAAGCGAGACATGAATAACGATCACACTCATGCGCATTACAACACAATAATAAATGTTCGAAAATAATACCGAACGCACCGTTAATGGGAGCACGCAAAATCCATTTGGCGTTTTCATTTCAATTTTATTTAATTAAGGCTTATGCGGCGGTACGGACCGTAATGCCTTATTTGGGTATTGTTATTGAGTAGTTTTGGCATTTTCAAATTTCAATTATACACTATATTTTGAGTTATTGCGTGTGGCACGGATTTGTGGGGTTGAATCGAGGAAAGACTTATTTGGCACAGGTAAGTACCGATATCAAAAATGAACTAGGTGATACTATAATATAAACCGCAATTTTTACTAAGATTTTGATAAGTTCTAAATGCAGAAAGGGGGTTTAACAAAGCGTTAACTAAAATAATTTTAGACACAATTAAAAATTAAGTTATTTCCTTAAAACATTATTTTTTGGGTGTAAGAATCATGAAATGAGTCCTCTCGCCCTGTGTAGGGTGGAAGTGACTTCAGACTCTACCTGATCAAAAATTACTCTATTCCATGGTTGCCTTTTGAGTTTCAGAGCCGTAGTACCCTTCTTAGACAGTCACGGGATTTACCAGAAAATTCAACATACTTCTGCCCAAATAACAAATTAAAAAATTCTGGCCATGATAGGGCAATTAATTTAAAAAAAAAAAATGAATCCGTCAGATATATTATCAAAAACATTAGGACATGTACTTTTCGTTTATTATGTAACCAAAAATTGACGAAGATACGACGCTTTGTTGTGCAAAATTGCCTATCGGCAATTCACAAACTACTTTTTTTTTTTTTTAATCCACGGTGTCCTTCAATAGCCTTTTATGTTCCGGGGTCACGGTGAGGAAATAAAATCCCGCGACTCCGGCAGGCTTTGGCCCTCTGAGAGGGGGCCCCGTCATTATGCTAACGCTCTTTGAGGCGTGGAGGTGTGGGACACAACGCGCCGTCGACCCGGGCATGGTCCATGGTCACAAATTACTTAGTACCTACAGTTTTTACTTGCTTCTGGACCACTCTCGAATTTTGATGGCTTAAATCATGTTCAATGTGCATTAGTTCAACAAAAGGAAAAATACGCATCCATTATTTTGGAGGATAATTAATTCTGCAATTGATTGATGATGTCAACATAGCCTATTCTGTTGCCTTTGTCACCTATAACAATCCAAAGAAAGACAAACTTTTTATTTCGCAGAATTACCAAGTAAGTCTTATGTAGATAAGCAGGGAAAGCTCCAACATTCCTTGTATGCGTCAGAATAATTAGTAAAACGCTTAGTAACAAGTAAGAACACTGCGTTAGCATAAGTGAATGTTGTGTAAATACGACCCAGTGATGTTAACAAGATGTGCATCTTGGGGCACTTTGGTTTCTGTTACCTAGATAAAGTAGAGGAATTTACCGGTAAGGGAATTCTTTAACTCTAAGTGTATGTGAGGTGTAATTAAACCTAGGTGATATCATGACTTAATTGTAATATTCTAGCTACGATGCAAGATTTTCTAGAAGGGTTGAATTTGGAAAAAAAAAAAACTTAATTGCTTTGGCAAAAGGGAAATTAATTTCTTTTGATTCTTAATCAAGATAGATTTAGAAAAATATCCCAATAGCCTTGAATCTGGAGCTGTATCCACAATGATCTCTCATCTTTATTTTTTTAAACTAACCAAACAAGTATTTGTTTAGGGGTTTACGAGTTTAAAAAAATAAAGATGAGATTTCTGCGACTATTTCTAATCTTGATTTTTTCACTTGTACTTTTATACATTTAAATTCGAAAACTACATCTTCAATAAACACGAACACTAAACAAATGATGAAATACACATTAAGTATACAAGTAAGAACATTTGTATCAACTTATAGACAACTACATTCCTTCCTGCAACTGTCATAAAAGGTGACTAAGACATTCTAGAAAGGATAATGCCTTATTAAGGATATTGACTATTTATATACATGACAGTATTAATGGCCGATACCACACTGCTATAAATTACCGTATTTTGTTAAATGTGTAATTGATATGGCAATATTTTGCAAATGTTTTCTTGTACTGGAGCAGAGTCGGTATTGAAGATTAATTTGAAGATGGTATTTTTAATCTTTTTACTAATTTTTTTTTTTTTTTAACTTTTAAAAAATGTAACCGCCTTCAAAAACAACCACAAAAAAGCGTAAAATAAAATTCAAAACTTTTCTTTCGGAAGTCGGTGACTTTTTTTATTAATTTCATTGTCTTTTTTGCCACCGACTTCCGAAAGAAAAGTTTTGAATGTTTCCCTTTTTTGTGGTTGTTTTTGAAGGCGGTTACATTAAAAAAAAAAAGTTTTATTATACTCTTTTTAGTTTAAACATTTAATAACAATTCTTGTCAAATACGAGTACATCATTTTCTTACATGAGCACTAGAATTTTGAAATCCGTAACACCGGTAAGAACATCGTTAAAATCTCTTACATTCATTCCCTATCTCGAAAACTACTGAACCGATTTTGATGAAACTTGCAGTATTCCCTAAGTTGAGCGATACCTAGTACAACAAAAAAAGAATTACTTAAATCGGACTCGTAGTTCCGGAGATAAGCGAACACAAACATAATTTACTAAATCAGTCGATGCCAAGTCCTTACTAGAGGAGTTGTACCTTCCATCATCAGCTCAGCTACATGAGATGATGATTACCATACGCAAATACTTAAATTACTTCATAAAATTTGCGAAAAACGATGTGTGGGCCTATAAAATTTGAGGGTTGCCCTCGATTTCTCCAGGATCCAATCATCAGATCCTGACATGGTGACAATCGGACCACTCCTGAAGTATATCCTTTCGAACAAAAAAAATATTTTGAAAGTCGGTTCACAATTGGCGGAGCATCCGGTAACAAACTCAAAAAAAAAGAACATACCGTCGAATTGATAACCTCCTTCTTTTTGAAGTCGGTTAAAAATCATATGTATTGTTTGCTTTCAGATCGGTGAAGGAAAACATCATGCGGAAGCCGTAAATGTCCTAAAATACAAAACAGTCCAAACCTGCACTGGACTCCAGTAATGGATTACATTTCACCAGCAAATGGATTATAACAAGTTGACTTTAGTGATATCTTACACCTTATTGCATTCGATAAAGCCATGAGTTATTGAAAAAAGAGCATGAAGTCAACTCAGGACAGCATTGAAATCAACAAGAACTAAACACAAATTCTACGTGATGCCAAAACTGCAATTTAGTCTTATAAAGCTGCAAATTCCAATAAAACACCCATTTTATTTATTGCATGACCGGATATCGGATTAACAGCACACGATCATCTAAAACGCGCAGTTTATTTTAAGTGTGACACCGTACAATAGCCTGACGTCACCGAAGGCGCTTGAGTAAAATCCTGTTAATTAACAGTCGCGAAGCAAACCGCTAGAGACGTGACCGATCGGCTATCAATATCAATCGGAAATCTAAATCTACACACTATACCTACCGCAGACTAGGGAAGTGTTCGCGTGTGATAACCATCTCCGATTGACGGATAAGTACCAACTATAGGAAGGTTATGAGTCAATAAATAGTTATTTGACAAATTATGCGTAATAGTCGACAAGGTTTGCATTTTGTGCCGTGATTTGTGGTGTGAATTAAGCGATCGACTGTTGTTTTGATAATAAATTGCTTGCTGTTTTGTCTTACATCACTTTTGAAGCCTACGCTGGCGGTTGATTGAATTGTCTGAGCGCCTTTAATGTTATTTATTAGGCCAACGATTGGAGTTTTATCAATGAGTCGGTCTGGAGGAGCAACATTTTTCCTCGTCCAAATTTAGAATCGGAGGATCATTCAGAAAAAAATTGTACCATTATGTGATCAAACTTATGACAAGCACCGGAACAATCAATCGCCTAAGCCACTTCACTGTGTACCGCGTTTTAGTATTACTTTCTAAAACTTTTCCAAACCTACCCCAAAACGTTGATTCTCGCTGTAATACTTTTTAAATCCTGAGCTCCAAATGAACAATCCAACAACCTTTTCCATCAACGTCATTCACCATACAACTCTCATCCATACAAGAGTTTATCGCACTATTATTAAGGAATTCCATGATGAGGACATGACACATCAACAAATTGATATTCTATGGCGAGTGTCCATACAAAAAACGTGTTGTTATTCAATCCATGGGCGGTTAGAAGGAGAATGATTGACAACACATTAGGAAGGCCTGAGCTTTGTATTTGCTAAGCAGATCAGTTCTTGTCATGTTGATATGTTCGTTTAAGGAATAATTATTACGGGACACTGGATGTTGATGGATGGAACCGTGTTTTGGGACCGATTACACGTGTTTGGTCATGTTTAGACTTCGGTCGTTGTCTGAGTTTAACAAGCCTAGACTTTGACTAGAATTTATAAACATAAACGGTCTTACATTTGCATTCATTGAAGGAATTTCGTTTGTCGTGTCATTCCTATTTTAGAATTAAGAATTTTGGAAAAGTTTTAGTTAGTTTTTAAGTGTCTTTGTGTTTTTGAAAGCACTTGTTGGACGTATTCTGGTGTGGGTAGATATAGAAAAAGATAAAATAACATTGAAAAATTCTACATTTATAATTATTTTTCAGTCTTACCTGTATTAATTATATTGGTAATGGCCTACCTCTCCCTTCCTACACTGAAACATGAAAAACTTTGCACCAAAATTTCCGAGCAGAAAACTATATAAGGCTTTGAACCACTGTGCACTGCTTTCGATAGCGATCAAAGGTCACCAAAATTACTCAGTACAGTAGGTAGTAAAAATCATGAAGGATCCCAAGGCGAGCCCAAGGTCATATTTTACATAAAAACTGTTTTGTATGTGCATACTGTTAAGCGGTTTTCGTGTTGACCAAAACTTTAAATGTTGCCGACACGACGTGATTTGGCAACGCTTAACGATTAACTTTTAATGTGGCTGCGGTGTCAGATGTAATTTGTTGGTTTTAAATATAGCTCTGGGTGTTTTCTTCTCTATTTTCAGCACCATTGCCAGGGTCTATTATTCATACTCTTAAGTTCTAGATAGCAATTTTGACGAGATATAATAGGGCTGTCTACAACCTGTAGGAAGTACTGGGCACTTCAGAACCCACATACAATTAAGAGGGAGCGAAGTGACCTTAAATATTTTTGTACAACGAACGTTTCAAATACGCTAGCTTTTCTTTTACTCACAAGAGCTCAGGGCTCCTGAAGATCGACACCCTGACCCCTGGCGTATACCCCAATGGAAAAGATACCCTTGCCTGGATGCACTTAAAGAGGAAATCAGTCAATTTCTTGTGGTGCAGCTTGGAGATCTAAAGCATCCTTCTCATATTCAGTGTATATAATAGGCTGAGTTGCAGTTCTAAGGTTTTATAAAGTGACAAAAATCTTCTTTATATCTTGTGATGTAAATGAGCAGAATATCGAAACAACATTAATTTAATTCTACAACTCCGGTGTTCTTTAATGTGCTCAAGTGCAATAAAAACCACGTCATATAAAAAACAGGTCCTCAGAAATTAGCACAAAAAGACCATATTTTATCATTGTTTCCGTTTCAAAAAACCGCACTGATCGCAATACATTATTACCTTTAATTTTTAACATGCATCGTTAATACTTAAAACGTTTATTGTACCTTTTAAATATAATGGAAAATTATGAAGAATTTCTTTTGCGTCACCTCAAGTTAGCGGGTGGTAATACCGATACAATATCTGTGAATAATCAGGTCTTACATCTTTACAACTTTAGCTATGCACCCACCTAATTTCAACTTTGAATCTTCATCTTTATGTTTTCAGCAATAGAGTGGAAATCATTTAGGTCAAAATTTTGAAAGTGTCAAATTATATTTGTATGTTATTGTAGTGAAATGAACAGTAATTTATCGTCGTCTTTGCAAGGTAATTGCGTAAATCATGCATTTATGACAGGCGGCCACAAGCGGCTTTGTCTACCCTCATACCCGTAGGACCAAGCAGTTTTATTGTCACTAACGTAAACAAGAGTTAGGCGCATTGTTCGAATTTTAAAAAGTAACACACCTTTTAAGTTGAGGTGTTCGTGTAAAGAATTCACACCTGAGTATTGTTTCTTTTTTCAAGTTGCATCGCAATCGCACATTTTTGAATGCTCTTCAAAAAACAGCTCTTGAGCTATTTTTTAAAGAATAGAAAGCAGAAACTCAGCTTCCTGTATTTTGCGACATATTCTAAGGTCTAAGCTAGATTTGCTAAGCTAGTTTATGTCAGTAAATGACAGACAGTACTTTCCGCGCACAGTACTACCCAGGGAGGCGGATCTGTGCTATACTGAAGTGGAATCAAAAATGAATCTTAATTTTTCCAATGATTCTAATTCTCAATCCAGCCTGAAAAAAAAAGTTTAAACACAACAACAAAACACAAGCCAACCTTACTTAATTTATCAATATAAAACGTCAGAGTCATAGATCTAGTTCAACTTGTAACAATCTATTAACAAATAAACTATAAAATCATAAGCTAAAGACTTAATTAGCGGTCGCGGCGGGGCACTGCGCACGCGCGCCTATCTTATCTCTACTGCGCACGATTCGAACGACAACGGACCCTGTTTATGAAAATACAGGGATATAACAGTATTGAAGTAAAGTCGTATAGCAGTATGGCGCCTAGGCTATGGTCTACGGCCCCTTACACTTGAGAGCAAATAAATCGAGCAACTTTCTTTTTTTACGCATTTAATGGTTATTATTTTTACGCATCAATTCAAAACATATGTATATCGCCTGAAAGCTCATCTAATAGGCTTTACAGTAAGGGTAATGAATTGTCAAATTTTCATTTTTCAATCCAGTTTTAAGGCTAGACTAAAACTATCCTATTTAATTTTTATGACATTTTGATAGTACTTCGTTACGACAGAAGGTTAAATTCACACGTCACTGGCGGAGCTGCAGACGAAGACGCTTTTTTTATGCAAAAATGGTGTTTTGATTGTTTTCGGACCTGTATTAACCGTAATCCATGTTCAAAATTGCCATTTTCTTTCAGAACCAGGAAAAATATAATTCTATTAGGTTGTTATTTAATAATTTATACTCAATTAAAGATTATTCAATAAGATTTCAGGCGATATTCGTATCGAATCCATGCGTTTCATAATACTGAAAATATTGACCATGTTACGTAAAAAAATAAATTGGCTCGATTTATTTGCTCCCAAGTGTTTATTGTGTTGCCTAATGCTGTAGTGGAAGTGAATTGTTTGTTTGCGTTTGTATGACAGAATGGTTTTGGGGAATTAAATCTATGTTATGTTATGTTGACTAGTGGTGATTTATTTTGAATATTTAAATATTTGTGTTGCGTGTAAAACAACATGTTCTGGGACTAATATGGAACGTTTAGTGTGTTTTATTGACTAGGTACGATGAGATACCGGGCGAAATAAAAATGAAGTCTACTTTTAATGCTGATTCTGTTTTTTTTTGGTAAATAATCGATAGACTTTGAAAATTAAGTAAAATAAGCATAGATAAGTACGCATGATCAGCCTATAATAGTCCTACTGTTTGAACCTAGGCCTCCTCTAGGCTAGTGGTTAGGTGTCACATCTTTGAATTTTTGGTTTGAGGACGTTCCGTTTCCCTCACGTATTTCTTCACCGTGTTGAGAATTTAAATATATATAATTAGGTATCACGGAAAATATTCCATCAACAGAAGCTATATTTGTCAAGATTTTCAAGCTGAATATGGAAAGATAAACATCAGAATCAAACACATTACTTGATAGAAACAAGCCGCTTCCTACATTATTTATCGAAAAGCACAGTGGCAAATACAGAAGCAATTTATCACGCAATCATTTTAATTGAAATTTTATGCAAAGGACTTTTAAAAAAGAGGTTTTATAGCCTGAAGAGAAACTTTGCACTTTTGCTTCAATATTTTCGAAAATAAATATTAGTAATCATCTCTTCCATATTGTCTTTATTTCCTCGTGATCGAGCCCCGACTGCGCAGGAGTTGCCGTGCCTGATATTGTAGACAGAAGGATTTATGTCCCTACTACACGTACCTGAATATTATTATAATAATATTTTTAGTGTATGTACGTATTTGAATCACACTGCTGGATTTACTTTATATTTATGCTGATTTTCATGTGTCTATCGATTGGACTTTTTATTATCATTCATTAAAAATTAACCAAATTATATTTTAATTTACCTTCATTTCCATTATGATTTTTAGTGAAGATAAATACCTACATCGCAGAAGTTAATAGATTAGTTAAAGAAGATGTTATTTAATAGATTTTTTACTTACTTGCCTCCTAGCGGAGGTGATTTGGTGAAGACCCTTCGGAGAAAGCTAGGTATCTGTTTAATTACACCCTAAAAATGTCAGATACAAAAACGGTCCTAAATAAAATTTTAATAAAATATTCCCATATAATTAACCAAAAAATATTAAAAACTAAACAAAACCTACGCACAAGACTTAGGTTACCAGATACCACCTAGATAACAGCCTACATAGCTCTCTAGGTATCGCTCGGATCGCGGGTGGCGGCTTGCCTCCAGCTAATTAAGATAACTCAATATGTCCACCGACCGCGAAATATGGCGGCGCGCACGCAGATAGGCCGTGTGCGCAGATTTTGCGCGGCAAATTGTTGTATGACATGCACTGAATGTATGAGTTTAAGAATGTGCTGAAGCATAATGTCGTATTCTTCATTCGACACGGGCTGAGATGTTTAAGAAGATTTGTTTTGAACTTGGCTTGTGATGTACTGTGTTGTTGCTATTGTTTTGTTTTGTAGGAAAATAATTATATTATTAAGCAACTGTGTTTGTAATTTGACGACTGAAATTGTTATTCGATTTCAATCCAAATCCGCTTTCTTTTACGGCTGCCTTTAATTGGATTTCTTGGATATCCGTCGAGTCAAATCAATCAATCAGTTACTCGGTTATCCGAATCAATTTAATTTGTAATCCCTGTTTTTGATAGGTACTGAATTTATTTACCCAGACAAAATCTGAATTTTTTTAAGTGAACTTTTGGGTTTATGTTAAATGCGGTACTAGGTTAACCTTTATTTTCATTTTCAATGCTTTGCAGAGCAATCTCAAAATTTGAAAACAGAGCCCCTTAATTAGGTCCCATACATTTAGGCGTAAATAAAAAACTGGCAAAAAAACACTTAGCACAGGCTATTAACTAACATTGATCGAGGTCAAACCCATACAAAGCTCACACGATATCCTCTTACTTAACTTCCCTCCCACCACACATGTATAATAGGCAAGTACTTGCCTATAATAAATATCTCCCTAAAGACTAGAATCAAGTCAAGCTAGGGTCATATAACCTAAACAAAAGCAGCAAGAAAATGCCTAATTAAACCAGTACCAAAATCCGATATCAGGCTTCTACGAGGCGACACGGCTAATAAAGTGGGTAGTCTCACGTTGCTAATTAGCCCGTTCATTATAAGTCTTTCACGGGAGCCTTAATTTCTGCATAAAACACTATCCGAAGCCGCCCTTAATTTTTGAAGGGATTCGGTTACTTGTATCAGTTTGCTTTGTTTATTTCGTTTTTGGTGTCCTACTGAAAATTTTGGGAGAAAAAGGAAATTTTCTTTCAGCTTTTTAATGTTTTTAATTTTTTAAAAGCGTTGACGCATACTGGGAATTTCTCCTGTCGTGTATGCGTTTAGAATAATTGAACTCTAGTTTTATAGGTATTGTGATTCAGTATGGCGCCTAAACCAATGAATCGTATTCCAACCAGCTATGTGATCACAAAAAATGGCATTGTTTGACGTGCTCTCAAAATTATAGGCATGTGCTCTTTGTTCTTTATAGCCGAATTTTAATTTTCGAATAATTTTCAATTGGTATTGTTCAATAAGTGGCTAGATTCTTAAGCCAGGAAGTGTGTTTTGGGCTTTAAAATTTCAAGAATCTACTTAAGCATTCATTGCACAAATTTTGCAGTTCTCTCAAAACTATTCATCAAACCTCGTGTCTGCGATGTCAAATAAATTATCTCTCATATCCTACATCAATATGATTTACGTTTATATGCTTCGTATAAATCTATTATTAAACAAATTCTGGCTTAAGTTAGAACATAGTAGAGGATCCTATGATTATCTGATGAAAGTTCTAATAAGACACGGAATACGAAAGAGGCGTAAACACAAACTCTAGTTCGGAAAGTTCAAGTAATACCCAAAGAGGACGCATACCACGGTTGAGCAAATAGCTAAATAATAGGAGTCCCTCAGCAGGTGGACTGGAGTCATTACTCTTGCGGTAATCCGCCGAATACACCCTGATTTATAGGGCACCGCAGACGGACCACCAAATTTAGGTGTTTTATAAAAAATGGAGCTTAGTTTCTTGAGTTATAAATAATGTTAGAAATCCCTAACGGGAATGGGGTTTCGTAAGTGTGCGACGCGATATGTTTCTTTCAAAATAGTTTCGTTTATTTATGTGTGACTTAAATTATACATGGCTTTGTCTGAGTTGCATTATCTTCTTTTACTTTTAGATGGGTTTCTACGACGTTGTTTCCAGGAAACACGTGGATGAAGAGGACACAAGAACGTGGAAATTAGTTCAAGAAAAGAGAGGCCTATAACGAATTCTGGGTGTGGATGATGTTCATTAATTTTTATTTTTTGCAATGTTTCGAAAACGATTTTCAATGACAATGACAAAAATAATCCCCTGAAAAAACTGCGTTTCAAATGCACTACCATCACACTTCCTCTCTCCAGAGCGGGGTGACACAGTTGAATATTGTGACAAATTTCACCCCTAAAATAAATGGCTGGGATAATGAGAATGTTTTTTTAATCGATGATTAAGAAAAAACACACTAATTGGCAAAAAAATCCCCGTAAAACTAGTAATTAAATTCAGGACTCATCAACGTATGTTGAAGCTAGTTCAACTTAGGCGTATGTCCTTTATGTATGGTACTTCCTCACAGTTACAACTAAGGCCCACTTGCAGGAACCCGAGTTGACCACAATTTGACCTTGTGTTAGCAACTAACTCCGAGTTAAAAGATAACCCGGGCTTCTGCAAGCGGGCCTAAGTTAACCTAACATTTACATTTTAACCACATAATAAGACAAGTTAATCATGATGTCTACACATTTATGTAAATGCATCCTATAAACCATGTATATAATACATGTAAACATTTCTCTAAAGCCTTATTGTAACTAATTTATTTGAACTTAAATCAAATACTCTTCCAAAGAATTTACTATCTCAAAATAATCCCCAGAAACTTAAAATATGTGCAGAACATTTTTAATACATGGAGGTGTATATAGTAAATAAAGGCTAAAATTCCGTGGCAAAAGAATCGAACCCCATATCCCGGCGGCCTCGCAAGCTTGCTTCCTGTTTGGCACGACACCATGGCTACTTTTCTCGATGTGAATACTACCTACTTTATTTTCACCGTTCGTCTGTATGTCTATGTATGTATTATGCATTAGGTTTTTCCAAGCAATCGTTCAATTTTATTATTTTTGATCTTGTTGGTGAATTTTGGAAATTTTGGGCTGACAAGCGTGATTTTCAGACATCTCGCTTGCTTTTTAGAAGTTTTAGTAAATGCAAAAAATGTACATATTTTGAAGATTATAAAAGAATTGATGACATAACTTGATGATAATTATTTTTGTCACGTTGGGAAAACTGATTAGAAGGAATGCCACAAAAATTTCAGGTTAAAATAAGAGGCCGATTAAAGACAAAAATTTGAAAATTATGAGATGGAGAAAACTATAAGCTTGCTGAGTAGAATGGCACTGAGTAGATATATCTAGGTCATAACTAACTTTGCAATCAGTAAACATATTGTAAACACAGGTAGTCGATAAACTAGATAGATGTCAGAAACTGCCAAAAGAAGAGACATACTCTGAGATTTGGAAGAGATCTATACTCAGCATTGAAAAATAAACATTTCAAGAAGAAGAAAAAACACAGATCAGAATAAAATGTTAAAGAAAAAATCAGCAACTCTTGGAATAATCAAACCAATTTCAACAACTATCGATCCTAACACTGCCTCTTAACAGCATAGGCAGGGACGAAACATTTATGAATTTATGAGCGTAGCGCACCTCATGTTTTATCAAGTGTCATAAATTATCTTCATTGGCTAATAACCAGATGTTATTCGTTCGGTTAGTGACCAGTAAGGAATTTAAACTGACATTATTCATATTCAGCTTCGGAGATTTTGAAACGGACCCTTCAAAATGCTTATCCATGCTTACAAATGCTGGTAATTAAAAATCTATCGCAGGTGCCATCTCGATCCCGATCTATGTAGGGAAGTAACCAATAACCGAATTTGCCTATTCCAGTTTAAAAGATGCCAATCACAAGCAGCTGTGAAAAAAGGAGATGAAGAATTCATTTGATTAATTTAAGAAGTTATTAGATGAAAACTTTTGGTACAGTCAGCAAGGAGTTTGTACAGTCTCCTTGATTTGTGATGGTCTAGTAAAGTTCCGATATTGATTTAAAGTAATTTTGTCAAGTTACCACTATTAAAAATAATCTACGATAGATATTGTTTTCATAAAACAATCAATTGGTACGTTAAAACTTTAAGATCTCAATCTCCATTTCTAAGTCTGTTGTTTAAATTTTATGAGTTGGTGTAATGTGTCTGTGTGTTTTGTGTACCAATGAATGACATGCTTATTTTCCAGAAGAACAAAGATTTTTCTATTTCAGCAGTGATTCTTCTTAAAGCCTACCGCTCTAAAGGATCTGAGCTTACATTAAGGGTATAAGGAAGGTAGATTTGTTTGACTAAAATAAAAGCAATTTGTACAGTAACAGAATTTTATTTAATGCAGATATCCTTCTCGCACGATAGCCGATATTGTACAAAAAATTATAATATCGTTCCGTTCATAATAATAGGTAATGATAGGTAATATAATATAATATTACACAACTTTTCACACAGTTACAATCATGAAACACAAACATTTAAATCATTCTCTACACTAGAATCCCTCAATTTTAAGTATTTCTCTTCATTTATTTCTATACTATAATTATTTTACATTACAATAAAATTGGGCCTACCTATTTACGTATGACAAATGCTTCGTAAAAGGACAAAATTTACGTATTACATTCATGAGCACGTTTCGAATTAAAATAAATTAACGATTTCGTTCAACTGTAAACTTATCATTTTCAAAATACCGCAAAATATCTGTGAAATATTATAACAAGTGTACGAATTTCGAATTCTGTGGATAGTATACAATAAGTTTGTCATCTATCTTTTATTAAGAAGCTTTATAAATAAGTATTTAATATTTACAATATGTAACAAAATTTCATCAATAAAACTTGCCTCGAGATTCTTTCAGGTGTGTAGTGCAAAGTCGACGACATTACAATCGTTGTTTAAATTAACACAATAAAATCATTATTACGTTAAAAAGGAACTATAAAGAGGTAATTAGATGAATCGATGATTAATAAAAAAAATGAATTTGGCACTTTGAAGAGCGTTAATTAAAAATAAATGTGCCGAAAGAATCTCGATCAAATCTTACACGACCATTCGTATCGTCACTAAGTTATACAGAAGAAAAAATTACGTATATGTTTATAGGAATCCAAAAATATTACCACTAATGTATCTTAAAATAAATTACATTATCTATTACTTAAATTTAATTAGCTATTCGTATACTGGGCACAACTAGTTTTGATTCATGTCATTTTTAAGTGACTATAGGTAATCTATTTTTCTAAGAATAAGTTAAGCTATCGACTAATAAATGGAATATTTTTTTTCATACTAAAGCTTTTGTAGTTACGTATATAGGATTTCTGGCGGGACGCAATTGACTTTAATGTTTAAATACATAATACTTTAATAGAAAAAATTGGTAGGCACGAAACATCGTCTTCAATTTTAAATCGATTTAGTCAAGTATCTCACAGATATACATAAAAATGACGGTAAGTATACATTTGCCTTATGCGTCGCGCCAGTAAATTATTTATTGTAAGTAAAAGTCTGTAAATGTATCACTATTATGCGTTTCAAAGACGTATACAGACGTTGTACATCAGATTTCGGTTACAAGTACATAATTACTAAGTCTTAATATTTACATTATAGAAATTTGTTTCGACACATGCACTGCGACGCAGGATCATAAACATTAATGACAACGAATCTGATACTAATCAAATTCGATTTTCGTATAACATTATTTCTGGTCAAAACATTGAGTATTACAAACCTCACATCACAATCTATGATACCTACCACCTAGAGAAATATGAAGATGATATTCCCGTAGTCGCAGTGGACGTATTCACGCTTCTAGTGCATTTTCAATTTCAGCTCGCTACCAAACAATTTGAAAGGAAATGAACTCATCTTGATACGAACTATTGGCAAGCGCTGCATCAGAAATAAACCCATACTGTATGTACCTAATCGTAAGAACGGCATCGCAATAATATAAACAAAAATAGTAACTATAAAGAGCTGTGAAACCCACCTCGGTTCGACACCGCGTTTTGGCAGATAAAGTGCGATTTCAAGTGAGCGATAGTGGGGCACGATTCGCACGATAAATAAAAACACAATTCCATTTGAAGCTCGGAGTTGCGGCGCAGCGGCCGTGTCCCGTGTACCTCAGCAGGCGTTCAAGATTTATACACGGAGATGCGGAACAATATATCACGGAACAGTACGCGGGAACTCGACCTATTCCTAGCGTGGAGCAGCCACCGTCCCGATGGAACATGATAGCAGATCACCCCGACAGATAGCGACAGCCTCACAACTAACGCCATGTCGCCTGGACAATAACTGTACGCTTTCTAATGGTTCTATCCAGGATATACGGCGAGCTCAAGTCTCACTCGCAAGTTACGCAACATAATTATATCGATTAATATTAATCGATGTGACTATTTAATATCATCGCCTTATTAACATAATGTATTCGTATGTAAGTCAAGCTAAGCGATAAATAAGCGAAGACCGAATTGCGTATTTTTCATCCGAGCTTCATATAATTTATAGTCGACGATGATATCGCGACTGGTTCTTTTATTTGTGAAATAGTGATACGCGGAGTGTGCTCGGTAAGCGTTACTAACGGGAAATTTTGACAATAAATCTCTGGCAGTCGATTGCCTAAGCGTTCGTGTGGGCTGGCGTAAAAATTTATTCGACAGTCGATTTTGATATCTTGATCTCGCGACGTCAAACCGCATCGGGGCGTGCGGAGCCGAGCGACAATATGACAATCGAAACATTCGACGAACATACATCACTAGCTGCGTATACATGGAGCGCGCTAACTTACATACTAGTGTCGGCCCTAAGACCTACCAAAGCATCGAAAACGTTTACACGCGACGACCACCTGAAACAAAAGGAAAAGCGAAATTAATTAAAATGCCAATCATAAAAAAATTAAAAATGCAAATAGCTTATTCGTTTTCGAGATAAATAAATTTAAGCGGGGTTAGCTAAACAATGTATGAAAAATTCGTTATCGTTGCTGTTGGTTTAGGATAATTGGAAGCATAATTTCAGCATATTGCTGAGGATATATATGTGACGATTTTCAGCAGTATTTTCTATTTATACGCGCTTGGCACTAGTCGGTAACAAATTTAAAATCTAAAGCGCACGACGATATTTCATCAGATCGGAATACGTTCTCATAAACAAGGGCGGACTTAAAATGCAAATAATTTCGCGCGAGCCCCATGGGCATGTTAAAACAAACTCAGCATTCTAACAGCTTTTCATTATTTATCGCTTACGCTCACGGAACGGCGAATTTTTTTTTCAGTTAAAGTTAATTTCTAGCGTAATGCGTATTTGATAAAAGGCTGTATCTCTGGCAGGCAGGCTCCGTCGAGCCGGCTCTGAAATTAAGATGTAACATGATGCGAGAACGAGCAAGAGCAGCTAGATTTATTGCTATACCACTTTGCATATGCTGATTTACAAAGACGGTGGATATGTATAGAGAGGTTGCGTGTGTGACAGTTATAATTTAAGTGTGTTATTTGAATAAGTGTCGACGTAATTTTATGAAGTCACTTTATTTGAGTTGTGTTTATTTATATTTATATGGAATGATATTTTAGAGCGTATATGAGAGCAAATGGAGCGGTATCAGGTGCAGCGTAGTAAAAAGTTCAACAAAACACAGGGAAATATTATGCATGTAGCTAAGCATGCTGATATTTAGGTTTAAAATAATTAGGCAGACAAGAGTATTGCGGAAGTGTTTAAATTCAAACCAAGCTTTCACTACAAACATTAAACAAAGTAAATTAATTGAATGATTAAATTACTTGATTTCATTAACGAACATTAAAAATATAGAGTTACCTACCTACTTTAACTTCATATACTGTGGTTTTATACTCATTGTTTAATTTTTTGGTTTAAGAATGACGGGTAAACTAATTTAACACCAATATTTCACATTGAAATTCTTGAATATCCAAGTCAATTTTATATTGACGTGTTTGAAAAGCTTGAACTTTTCTTGTTTCAAAAAAGTTTTACAGAAATGTAAATATTTCAAATGGTTGTTTCAGCACTATAAAGTTCCATTGCTGCTGATGTGGCCCATTCGCGAGGCAGCGCGGGAGGACTGTCTGGCGATCCGCAGTCAGCAGAAAGAAACACATAACAGAAACGTTCGAGCTCGCCTCACCACTCACTTGTACAATCTTTTTTTATTATTTTTTCAGGGTATTTAATTACTTTATTTTTATACAACATATTTTATAAAAAATAAAAATTTCAATAAAAAACTAGTCGTTGGCAGTGAGTTTTCTTGTTCACGTATTTTTTTATTTTATTTATGCGGTGACAAACGACACTGTAACAATTTAGTGAAGTACGTTTTTTTCAACGAATGTAGGTCAAACTTTTGATTAAAAAGCCGTGCAATCAGTACGTAGGCATGTAATTTATTGCTATAAACAAGAATACACCTACATCTCTCCGGGGAATTCTCGCAAAAAGTCAAAGTAGTACAAAAAGGTTCACCTACCATCCCGGTCAAGGAAAGTAATAAAGAAGAGGGACGCGAACCGAATAATTGATACGATTATGTGTTACTACTGCAGAGGAGATAAGGGTGGCTGCAGACTGAGCACAATGCTGAAGGAACATAGAGGAACCTACAAAGAAATAAATCGCGCTGACTTGACGCTAAATCGCGTTCACGTTCAGAATAAATGCTAATTCCAAATGATGGCACATGTTTTTATTGCAAATCGTTACGTAACACATCCAGACATAACCTAAGACGGCACAAAACTAAAACGAATGTTCGAGATGCCGCCACGGACGACGACCCCAAATGCGAGTAACACGATTTCTATTCTATTTCCAGATGTTGACCAGTATGCACGCAGCATCAAGAACAATGGAAGAAGGGCGCCGGGCGCTCCGTCAAGTGCGAGAGCCCATAAATCCAATAGGACGCGCAATTTGTTGAATTACAGCATGCGCCAGCCAGCCACCGGGCCGACGCGAAATTAGCTCCCACAGAGATAAATTGACGGCGGCCCGCTAAATAAATTATTTGGGAAAACCGAGAAAAAACGGGCGTCTTCCCTTGATAAGGGTTGCGAGTATTCTACCGTGGAAATAATGAATATCGACCGCTGAAATACGTACTCGTGGAAGACAACAATCATCAATATTAGTCGCCATGTTTCTTTACTTGGGCACTAAGAATTTTGGACCCAACATTTTCCCTTTCATGATGAAGAAATATTTAACCAAACTTGAATTATACAGATCCCAAATCCAAATTCTACTTTCGCGCTAAGCGATTTTATTCGGTGGCTCTATTAACTAACCATAAAACATCAATCAAACTTAATGAACAGCCATTTGAATAGAAGCACTTTATAAAGTCAACACCTGAAAAACAAACGAACACACAGTCTCGTATCTGGTTTGGTAATTAACCAAGCAATTATCACCTAGAAGTCGTTATTAACTCGACCTAGGTATTTCTCACGACAATAAAAAAGTAATTAAACCTCAATAACCGACACGAAATGAAACTTCACGCGTGGAAACCACGTTTACATTGGTTTAAACGACAGTTTAGTTTAGTTCAGCTGTCGTGAGCATTTTTGACGAATTCTTACTAATCTGGTGGTGATTATGTAGTTTAGACGCAGATGTTTTCTTTAACAGAGAATTTAGGAGTGTCAGTTTTGTAATCCAAATAAGCTACCTAATGGTATTCCATAATCGATCGGGTCTAGCCATTTAGCTAATTAGGTTGCAAATGCGGTCTGAATTTTCTTCAAATCTTTCCTTACCTGTTTTTTTTAACACAAACATCCCTCAAAAGGGTTTCATCACCCTTTCTTTCAACGGGATTAATCTTAGTTGTATATTCAAGATTTAGGCGGCAATAAGAAAGACGCATAGGTGGGCTTACGAAGGGGCGAGACTGGCAAATTGTCTCAGATTCCACCCCAGCCTGTAAGGATTTTATTACATTCGTTAACGCATATAAGATTAATGTGAAAATACTTTACATTTGTATGTAAATTCGATAAGGATTACAGAGGGTTTCAACAAAGGGTTTAAAAATTATAACCGCAGGCTTTTCACTAGAGTAGGTGCAAGGAAAACTATTATCATCAGCATACAGAAGTTCTAAATATTTCTACATTCAAAATAATTATAATTAAAAGAGTGTTTAAAAATAAATGGAGCTTTCGTTGAAGAAACTAAGAAAATTAAGCTGACTCGGGTCCCATTTTGAAATTCACCACCATATTGGAAGCGAAAACGTCAAACAATTTGAACAACCAATTAAATTCGAATTCAAAATTGGAATAGGGGTTCGTTTTTAAAAGGAGCTCGCTCACTCGCCCCTCCCCGCGTACCTGCGCGGAGTGGCCATCAATTTATCTACATCCCCACCCGACGTGTGCGGGCCCTCGTGACGTGTTTCGTCCATGTACGCCGTTACTGTATCGTCTATTGTTAGAAATATTTCGTCCAAAACCTTAGAAGCTTGGTACGGATGCCAAAACGACTGGCAAAATGTTTGGTGTGAATTAGAAGATATTATTATTTACGACAGATACTCGTTTATTTGTGCATGTAGTTTCAGAGCAATCATCATTTTTATTTTCTTGGTGAAACTTAATCTTCAAGTCAAAAAAGCTCTTCTAAAAAATAAAATCATATGTAAATAACATTAGAATCTAACATTTGATACGCCAGCAATATTAATATTAAAAAGGGGTTCTGTGATTTTTTTACCCGCAGCGATCCGCCCCCCGCCCGGGACATTTATCAGGATTTTGGACGGCACAAGCTAAAATTTTGGACGCTTTAAGCTGGGCGTAAATTTCAGAAAACATGACACGACCGCGTGAAAAAAAAGAGACCGAAAAGTTACTCGAAGCGTTGCTTGTGTATCCACTTTTAATGAAAATGAAAATTTTCTGATTCCACACGTATACATTATAATTATGAAGTTAAAAACCAGCAGCGACATTTAGGCCAGTGTAACCACATTCATGTAATTCAATTCACACGTTCTTTATTTTTAAATCTATTAACGTATCGATAAAAAATCAATGTTTATTCAAACGAAATACGGTTAGCAACTCGTTACCGGGTACAAGACATCGAGATTTAAAATTCATTATTCAAAATATCAACGGTATTCTAACCTAAAGGGCCTTCACATAAATTCTCATCTCAAGACACGACCAATTATACGGAAGTTTTTAAAAGGCGACCGTTACTAGGCGCATGCGCAATCGTTTGTCGTCGTTGTGAACTTTCACACTACACGATATTTATATTAATTTTATTTTTGGGCACGGCTAATGCGGTCGACGTGCTCAGACTAATCTTTCTTTTTTCTTGCTATTTATTTCTGTAACAGTTTGTTATGTGCCACCATTAGGTCGGGCATTTGAGGGTTGCAAGCGATAGCTATTTTAGGTTCTCACTTTAGCTACGCCTTTGTTGATATTTTTGTTTGTACATAAATTCGGTTTTGTTTACATAAAGCAAAGTAAAATTCCTTCGAAACAAATCAACACTCACATGTGTGTTTTGTATTTTTGTCTCCCAAATTAAAAAACAATGCGTCTTTAGCTTTGTGTGCCCACCCGCTTCAGCAGACAACGTCGTATAATATTTACAAAACATTCTCAAACCATTTTATTGCTCCAAAATAAATACTTCATGCAAATATATGCAAAGGCAACCTACGCACGATGTAAATTAAAGAGGAGACCAAAAAATTGGAGAAAAAAATAGTTGGCAAATATTGTAACGAGAAAAAACTATTTAATCCGTAAAGTTTTGTAGGTTGGTAGTAGGGAATAAATCAAGCGGTCGTCGCTAGCGTCGATGCCAAGGAAATAAGATGATATCGAGTTGGCAACATCGCGGAGACGGTGCACAGTACTGGTGTACTGGCGATGAGCTGCCATTGTTATGGAGAGAGTGTGAGACGTGAGTCGGGAATACGAAACGAGAAACTTCGCCTATGGAGGTGAACATTTGACACTAGGTACGGCTGTGGCTTACGACCAAATCGAAGTGCTTTTGGTTATCTTGATGACATGATGATTTAAATACCGATTTTTTTTTTATTGTCTTCATGAAATTCCTAAATACTTGGTACCTAAATGTAGTAATTTGTATTGTTACATTCTTCTAACAGTTTCGTTACAATTCGTTATTTTGTTTGGCTATATTATTTTGTATGTTGACGATATGCCAAATCTCCAGCGCCAGCAAATCTCAAAAAAGGTAAATAATGTTGCAGAACATTTATTTTGTTTCCTCATTTGATACGTTGTTGAAATATAGAACCAACTTGAAGTTTACTGCCAAAATTTTAATACGTCCCTATTTCTAAGAAAATATCTATGTTTGCCGCCACTTGCCACCTTCGAGAAAATTATTTAAGTGCAAACTCATGGTATTGAAACCCCATATTTCAGTTGTGAGTGCTTAGTGGTCGACGACACACACTATAAATCTCCGTATGATTTGTAATAAAACCTCGCCACTTTACCGAACGTCTTTGTAGAGTATCTGACGTTTATTAAGTACCTATGTGGATGTTTTTCTCGTCTTTTTGCTGCAATAAATACAGCAATTTCTCTCTCTTATATTCGTGAGGTGAGCAAAGGGTAATCGGGTGTCAGTCATGCTGCCAAATAGTGATGTTTTATGTCGATTAAATTAAAGTTCATTTGTTCATGCTGCTATTTTTATACATGTAGTATAATGACAAGTGATTTTTCATAGTGACAATTGATTATTTAGACCCTATTTAGTACACAGCTACTAAAAATACAGCCTATAGCAAATTTAGGAACTAAACTCCTATGATTGTATTTTCACAGGTTTTCCGAAAGGATACGTAACGTGCTATAAGGATACGTAATTGGAAAAGTTGTTTTGACTTTATATTTGTACATCCACTAAAACATTTTTCATAGACAACTCCAATTTGTAAGCATATCCGTCCCCGTGATTTATTTTAGTAGTTTTTCTAAAGATTTACGCGATCATCTTAAGACTATCTATACTGCTACTTTATTTTCAAAATACTGTCAAAACTCGATGGAGTGCCACTCTCAATCAGACATTAATTTGTCGACCCGTGCGATCCATCCCTATAAGAGCGTATACATGTATGTTTATCATAAAGTTGATTTGTGGCGCCCTCTCGCGGAGCATCGGCAAATTATAATCCTTCTTCCACAACAAACGGCCAGTGGATGAAAACAATTTTCCCTCGAAAAGATTACATCCCACTAGTCCTTTATTACATCTAATCACGAGATCTAACAATAAACTATTTTTCACAATATTATTTAGTGAGGCCGTCCTTTCACACTTTCGTTTTTTCTCCCCTTTTTCACGGAAAAATAAGAGTCGTGACCATTCATCAACTGTGACGGTGCTCGTTACCGAAATCACGTTTATCATAGATCTCTTGTCTAAGGTTTTAGTTTTCTTCACCATTTTCATGATCATAACCACCATCTTTCTAACATTCAATTTAATACTCATTTTCTAGGA